>VZRS01002209.1:281242-467499 GCA_013398055.1 Ifrita kowaldi | reverse complement strand
AAAAAAAAAAACTCAACCAGGAAAGAAAAGCCGTATTTCTGTTATTTATTCTTGAGATGTGCAGCAGGATTCTTTAAAATTCCCATCACCCAGAGGGAGCTGATTGGCTTCCTTTTAGATTTGCTTCAAATAATAAAATCTTAGTTTGAAAAGCCAACTTGAGTGGGCTCTGCTCATCCAGAATCTCTCTTTCCCAAGTTGCTCTTGATACTGATTAGTGGATATAACAAAGAAAAACCTCATCACATTGCAGAAAACTGGGCTGGCTGGTCACGTCCTGTGTGTGTAAGAGAAAATAATGTGCAGGCTCAGAACAAAAGCACTAATGTTTGAAACCATGGCTGGGAAAGAAATACGATGGCTTACTGTGTTTGAAGAGCTTTCTTGAAATGCAGGGATGAGTGATGTGGGCAGCAGCTGGCTCTGGGTTTAAATTCTTCTGCAAACCCTGGGCTGGGAGGGCACAGTTTAGTCTGGGCACACAGAGCAGAGCCAGGCTGGTTAATTCAGCTGGGTTGGTTTGGTTTTGAGCATAATTTGATGTGTGCGTTCGGATTTCTTTGTATGTCTGCACTGGGAGCTTCATTAAAAGTTGCATTTTAACAAATGTAGAGTAAATTTTATTTCTTAAGCATGAGACAGGAATGGGACAAAAACAATTCTGATGAGCTTTTTTAGCAACCAGCAGTATGAGGGAGACATGGAGGAAAATTTCCATGTAAATTCATATTTAGTCTAAAATTTCATATTTTAGAAGCAGTAGTTACTTAAACTATTAATTTAAATATTTTGCAAATATTTGTTTGTTTTCTCATTTGAAATACTTGATATCAGTGGAAATCATCTACATTTTGCTAGACCAGAGATAGATTTCTATTAAAACAAATAGATGTTTTTTAAATTTAAAAAAATCACATAGTGGATATGGTTGGAAAGGGACCGCAGTGGGTCATCTGAGCCAAGCACAATCTTTTCTGTTTCTAACTTGAAATCTGTTTCTATTCGTTGTTTATAGTTATATTACAGATAGGAGTGCTGTTACAAAGCATGAACTGTGCTGTCTAAAACAGACTCCTTTAGAAATGTGGGAAATGCTTTTGTCTATTTTTTAGTGTGCCTGTCATCTATTAAAAGTGACTTTTTCTCCTGAAGGGAAGAGCTGGGTGGTGCTCACATGCCTTGTCTGGTAGGAATGAAGTGTCAGCAGCTGATTGCAGTTAAATTGTCTTGGAGAGGCCACCGCAGACCAGCCAGAGGACATGAAATTGGAGTGACTGTCAGCCAGGGGAGGTGAAACATGGAAATAAAGACCCCACGGAGAGGGGCAGAGCTCTGAAATCACATTGGGATGTTGTGAGTTGGTGCCAGCCCCACAGCACTGCAAGCACTACCTTGGCCACAGGTTCTCAGCCCTGTGCCAGGACATGCTCTAAGCAAAGGCACGTGAGCATGGGCATGGAGAACAAGGGAACCCTCAGGGCCTGGGAAGCAGGAGAGATGTCTTTTCCAAATAGCATCTGGGAAAGCCTGGACAAGATGTGGGGGGCAAAGAGCTCCATGTGCAACCTTAGCAGCTGTTTGGTTTTTCTTGGGAAACAGCTAAGCCAGGAAGAAGTCCAATAAGCAGCAGTTAGTAATGCTGGTGCAGTTTTAGTGCAATGATGTATTTATTTTTCTACTCTTTCTACATCTGTATTTACTTAACTCCTAGTTGGAATGCAAACAGTTGCTCCTTTGAAGGGGTTTGAAGTGCTGTGTGAAGCACCTTCAGTTATGGAGTTCAGCTGATGTTGGATTATTTCAGAATCACATAATTGTTACAGTTGGAAATGACCTCTGAGGTCATCGAGTCCAACCTGTGGCTGAACCTTCACCATGTCAAGCAGACCAGAGCACTGAGTGCCACATCCAGTCATTTCTTGACCGGGGATGGTGACTCCATCACCTCCCTTGGAAGTCCAAACCAGTGTTTAACAACCTTTTCCATGAAGAAATTCCTTCTGATGTCCAGGCTGAACCTGGTGTAGCTGCACCCAACCCAGCAAAGCATTTTTACTTAGTGATATTTCATTTTTAGTGCATTTCTCCCTTTTCTTTCAGAACGTTTCTTTGCAGTTAGTCTTGTTTCTTGAAAATTGCATGTGAAGTCCCCTTAAACAGGAGCTCAGTTCAGTGATATTCAGCCTGCACCACTGCATGTCTTTGGTCTGGATCCTGCAGTAACCTGTAACCAGTTTAAAAATGGTTTCTAATCTATTTGCAATTCCATTCCTTTATCTAGTACATATTTCTTTGAAGAAGAAATTGCATTTGACAGCGCACTTCATGTTTGAGCGTTGCAATCCAATTTGTCTGATCCTAGAAAGCTGGCTCCCATGTTTCTGTTAATGAAAACCCTCACGTCATCCTGCTGTCCAAATCAGCAGGAATGACCACTAACCATCCATTACCCTTGCTCAGCACGTCACAGCCAAAGCACCAGACAGGTGGGAAGATGGATATAAACAAATCCCTGACCTCCTGCCAGTCTGATCTTCCCCTTCAGAGCATTACGATCTAATTCCATAGATATTTTCACGTTTTTCTCGGTGTATTTATAGCCCAAACTGTGTTTGCTTCTGTAGCTGCAGGGCTATTTATTGACATTATTTCAGGGATGAAAGAGCTGACTTAAAGTGAAGGATCAAGATACGTTATCTGCAGTACTATCAGTGTAGCCTTTTTGCTGTGCTTTATAATGAGCTGCAGGCTGGCAGGCACAGCATAGAGAGTGTTTGCAAATGTGTATATTTTGTTTAAAAGCTGAGGAGCAGAATAGTTATTATTTTGGGATCTGTGCCTAATGCAATTTTCCAGTAGTAACTAAACCAGACAGTGCCCTCAATATTAGTTTGCCTTTTTTGCAGTGAAGTAGGAATAGTGTGGGTATTGTAAAATGGGAGTGAAGCACTAAGCAGGAGCAGTATTTACAAAGGCATTTGTATTTGTGTTATTCAAGTATTTCTTCTCCATTACACTTCACTAATGACCTTTCAAGTCCTTTCCAAGTTTACATTTCTTCAATTTTATGAATCTTATTTATAAAAAATAAGCTCTCATTCATTCTTTCCTCTAACAACCTTTGAATTATGGAAAAGTACTTGTAATTCTAAGTAAATGTTGGAATAGTAAATTGTTCTAAATTGATGATCTGCTGTAGAGCTTAACCTTGGTGATCAGTGAGGAGTTTATGTAACGTCTCATCTGTTTCTCCTAAACCTGGGAGGAAGATCCTGACAGCCTTGTCACATTTGCTTTCCTAACCTGGAATATCTCAATCTAATTGTGCATCTCTGAATCATCAGTTACTTTTTTTCGTGGAGAAACAGAGATTGTTCTTAACTGTCAACACCCAGGAAAATGAAACGGGAAGACCAAAGGTTTCTAAAGCTATGCAGGAGGCATAAGAAAGATTATCTGAATAAACTTTCTTGCTATGTGCGTGTCTGATAATTGAGGGAAGACACATTTGCTGCCACTGAATTGCTGCTCTTGGTTTGCACAACTCCTTGGCTTTCTGTTCTGAATTGCTTGACATCAAATACAGACATCTTGGAAAGAGGGCCGGCAGGAAGGCAGCTTCCCAAAGGCACTGCCTGACATGGGAACACTGGAGTTGGTGCCGTTCTAGTTCCAGCCTCCAGCTCTGAGGATCTGAAGCAGCTGGAGATAAGTAAATGGTGCAGTGGTTCATGTTATGGCACTGAGGAGATGAACTTTATGTAAAGTTTGTGTCACTTTATCAAGAATGTAAAATGTTCTGGAGCTTTGCCTGTTACTTAGTTCCTGACTGGGAAATGGTATTAACATCAGGATGTCGGATTTTCTGCTTAAAAAAAAAGAACGCTGAAAGAGGCAGAGCTGAAGTGTATTTTTGGAAAAGACACTGAGTGAAGTGGACTGGAGCTCAGTTGCCAACAGAACAGAAAACTCTTGAAATCATCAGCCTGAGAAGGTGCTGGACATGGCACTGTTATATTGTTTTCCTCTCCACATTCAGCTTATTTGGTCCTGTCTTGAGCCTCCTTCCTTGGTAGTGGTCTCTGCACAGGTGTAGAGCAAGTTTCTTCTTCAAGCAGCTCGACTGCAGCGTTTGTGGGAGCACCACTTTTCCTTGTCAGCCAAGACCATGTTCCTTTTTGATAGAAGATCGTAGTCTTTAATAAACCATCTCAGTTGAGCTGTGATGTTTAAAACAAGATGAGGAGACTGTGCCTGGAAGCAAATTACAAAAGGATATTTCAAAATCTCTTGAGTGAAACAGTGGCTAAATAAACACTGCCCTGGGCATAGAGTTAAGGGCAGTAAAGAGAGTCCTTTCTGCAAATGCTTCTCTCTCTTCCAAGGTCCATGGAGGCAGTTCCCCTTTGTATACCTGGGTCATCTCTGACTGAGGATGCTGGTAATTAAACAGGGGCTCTCTGTTCATGAAGGATGTGCCACCAAATGTTAAATGTGCAGGAATTAGCAGCAGTGGAGGAGGCTGTGTGGAGAGCGTGTCATACATAAGGTTACACTGCCTGGCAAGAATACAAATTACCTGGTGCTGAGATCTGAAAAGCTGAGCAAGTTGGCGAGAAGCAGGTGGGCTCTGAAGAACCATGCGTGGAGATTTGATTTACAGAGAGAGCATGGAACAGGAGTTTCTTCTGGAAATGACAGCAGCTCTCTGCTTTTGATGAGCCATTCCAGAACATGGGAGATGCAGCTGCCTGGTCCCCCTCTCACATCCGGGCTGTTAAATCACAAACAGTTTAATTTCTTTCAGTGCAGTGACTCTCTGTGTGTTTTAAAACCCAAAGGCATGAAACATCAGCACTTTTGACACGGCTCTGATTGCATCCTTGCATTTTGTTCTGCCACAGTGTGTTCTCCTTGGAGTGCAGTTCTGGAGCTTTGGAGTTTAATTGCTTTTAATTGTATCTAGAAGTCAAGTTCTTAAAGTACTAATAGGTTGAATAAGAGCTGCTTTTTAAAAAAATTTAATTTCAAAGCACTTGTTTTTCCTTACTGAATTTTCATGTTAATGGCTGGTGGTTTAATGGAAAGATCTTCGCTAAGATTTACAAGCAAGCCAAAGTTTATAATGGAAGTTCAGATAAGCAGCTGAGCCACAAACTTTGGATAAAATAAATGCTTACAAATCAGCTTCATTTTGTTTCTGAGCCCCTGTGCCAGCTACAAGAGTTCTCATCAAAACTATTTTACCAGAACTCAGAGCATGACTAATACTTAGTGGGAAAGATGTGTGCAAACAAAAATGGCCCAAGGAGTTCAGATCTGCAACAAAATATTTAACAGAATAAAATCCTAAACTTCTCATGCATCAAGTAACCTTTTCCCCCAAGGAAGAGTATTATGGCTTCAGTGTGGAAAGTGCAGCACAGCCTTTTTGAAGGACATCAGTGACCAAAATGTTCTACATATTGGAGACATCTACAGGGAATGTATTTTTTTAAATCGAATTATCTCACGTAAACTGCTTCTTCCAGATAAACAAAACCAGACAGGCTGTAAGCAGATTATTAAAATATTGGACAATTAAAGCAAACTCTTGGAAATACAAACAATTTTGTGTGTTCTCAGTTTAACCTAAAGGCTTCTACCACAAGTATATGTAAACCAGGCCTTGTAAACATCTCAGCTACGCAAGTTCTGGTACCCAGCAGCAATTACGCAAGACTTAATCTGACATCAGAATGAGGTTTCCATCTAAACTAGATTGAGAACTGGGAGTTGAAGTCGTTCTGCACCTAGTCAGGAGCACTCAGCGTATCATGGAAAATCAGTGCTCCCAAGCAGCAGAGATTCCATGACTAAATTCCATTAATCACAGAGGTGTTTGCTCTAGTTTATGCATTGTAAGGAAGCCAGAAGGAGAGGAAGTAATGGTTCTGTAAGTTATCCAGTGTCAGGCTCTGTATCCAGCACTGTGATTTGTTTTGAAGTGGAGATGGCAGATAATGACATAGAGACAGAGTCTGCCCAAAGCACCTTTGTAGCCATGCTTGTATGAGCTCAGGGAAGGAGGAAAGCACTCCTGTGGGAATTTATTGTATAGAAGTGTGTCTGTTAGTCTGTGGGATTTGTATTTTATAAAATCATCCTTAATTCTGTGTAGCAAAGCCATTTCTTGGGGTTTATCTGCCTGTATGAAGTACAGGGTTATGATATAAAACAGTGCTGATGCAGCTGGTTTTGTTGCTTGATTTTGGTTTTAATAGAGACAATTTAGGCTTTGCTCTTGCTGTTATTTTGGCTGAATGTGTGTGCGTGTTTATGCTGTCATTCCCTCTGAAAGAATTGGTTTAATCTCAGTTTGCCATGTTTCCAGGACTTAGCTGGAACTATAATACTGCTTCTCGTGGTGCCATTATTCCCACCTGCTGGGAGTTGCAGGATGCATGACTCCACAAGTGGCTGAGCCCCACAGAAACAGGGAAGTGAGTGTGCTCAATCCTTCATATACCATTCCTCCAGAAAGGAATTAATGCTTCCCTGTGGGCATGACAAAGGAGCTGTGGAGTTACATTTGCCAAGAGCTATGAGCTTGGAAAAATTCCCCCTCTGGCCTCCCTAGCTCTCAGCCCAATAACTCACCTGGAAGCACAGCTCCTCTGAAACCTGAGGGAAGATTCAGCTCTTTGGAGCCTGATGTACTTCTAGAGGTTTTGCTACAAACACTCGGGTAGTAAAAGCTCTATTACAAACACAACCATAGAAGCAAATCAGTGCTTTTACTGGTAGGAGCTTGTTCTCTGTGGTGAAATGATTTTATTGACAAAATAACTTAATGTGAGCATGAAACTGCCTGCACCGAGATGTCTGCTGGTACCTTCCAGCGAGACTCAAAGATTGGCAGACCTTGAGTTTTGGGTAGGGAAGAGCCACCTGCGACTGCTGAGTGACAGGAACTGCGAATCAGTGTTCCCAATATACAGAATCGGAGGTTGTGATTGATTGCTGCTGTCACTTAAATAAGGAGGAAGATTCTGCAATCCACACTAATGGACTTGAGATACTGAAATTAGATTTAGGAGTGAAAAATGCCCTGGCTCATCCACTCAGTTGTAATTGTATACTTGCAATTCCTTCATCTGGACTGGACCTAAAATATGTACTTTGGTGATCAGATTAAATGAAATTTTAATGATCAGCTGGGGTTTTACAAAATGCTAATTAAACCCAGGGAAGTCTATTAATATAATTAGCCTTGGGACAAAACAATTTAAGAGCTGGAAACATTATTTGTAGAGTCCTGTCATTTCCTAAGTACAATGTTGGAGTCTGGAGACAAGAGACAAAAAGTGAAATTCTTTGTGTAGAACTGAGAAGGGCTGAGTGTATTTTTTATGTGTTTTATACTTTCTGGTGTCTTTAGTTCACTCCTGACTTCTGGCACCAGCATGAAGTAGCCCTGTACATTATAAGCAGCACCAAAAAGGAACCCCTGTGACTTGGTTTGAAGAAATGTCCTCTTCACCAGCAAAGGCACCTGGAAGTTGAATGGGCATTGGAAAACAAAAAAAGGACTCAAATACCGTTTGGATTTATGTTTAACTCTTCTCCTGTCAGATTATATGCTTGAAAATGAGCTTTGTAAAGCATGGGGAGAACTGTTTGTGCCTTTTCTGCACCCCTGTTTTTAATGTTGGTTGGATTTCCTGTCCTTTGAGGACTGGTCAAAAGCAAATTTGTGTTTACTTCATCCTATTTTTTATTCTATGTGTTAGGAAACATTTAACTTTCACATTTCTAATGTAATAAAGAGAAGAAAATGTTGGATTCCTTGTTTACTATTACTTTGGAGGCCTGGTGGAGGATGAATTGTTTGTCTTTTTGGCTTCCAGGAGTCGAACATAGGCTCGTTGGTGTTAAAAAGAAAATCAATAATAATTTTAAAAATCATTAAAAGGATGGTAAGACCTAATAATCTTCAGGTGTCCCAGACAGCACTTGCAAACAGGTTACAAAGCTGGAGTTTAAACATGTAAATAGTTTTTTTTTCTTCCACAGCTGACAGATTTAAGGTCACCCATCTTGTGACGTGGCAGGCATTTCTTTCTGTCAGATCAATACCACTATGAAAGTGTTCACATAGCATGTTTAAACCCCTTTGGTGTCTTCTTCTGGTCTCTGATGCAAAGGGCAAATGCGTGAGGCATCTTATCTGAGCTCCTGCAGATCATTATAAAACATTTAATTTTGGCACTATGAAATGTTGTGTCCTTAAATATATGTGTGAATTGTACTGAGGCAGTTCTGGTCTCCATTTTTAAGCTGAGATGATTCAAATTGGAAAATTCCATTTTAGGAACTTCAGATAAAGTTTGAAAAGCATCAGAGTTACTTGTCTGCAATTCACATTTTAAAATGGAGCAGAATGTAAAGATTACTCCAGGATTAATGTTATGAATTCAGAACAGAATATCAGTGAGAACTGGTGGGTTTTTTCCAGAATTTTTCATATTTAATACCTCCATTAGGCCTCAAGGTTAATTTAAGAATCCTGTCTTTGTGCAACAGCTCAAAAATGTCTTTTAATGAGGGCATACAAGGGGAAAACATCCACAGCTATGTCAGTTCCACATAAAAATTAACAGTTTTTAAACAGCTGAACTGTTTTCTGACTGCTGTCCCTCTGCTGGTTTTGGTTTGATGTACAGGTTTACATTGTGCACTCTGAAGTGCTAGTGAAAGAGTGAGAAAGTGAATTTTGGTTTCTATTACAGACTGACTTCAAACCCTGTGATCCATGTAAGCCCTTTCTTTGTCATTAGCTGATGTAGGATGAAGCTGCAGCAGCAGAGGCGCTCTGTGTTCCTTTGGGAAATAATGTTGGACAGGCAGCCCTCTTTCGTGGGGCTTTGTAAACATAGGCAGTACTTTAATAGAGATGCTTGCTCTGGCTAGCTGGTGATTAATCATTTAAAAGTAACTAAAGTTGAACCTCAGAGACAAGAAGCCACAGAATCACAAATTCACCAGGGGTTTTCACAGCAGGGTGAATAAATGTGCAAAACCAGCCTCTTGTGAGTTTTGTGCTCTTACTGCTCTACCCCACCAGGAAATGCTTAGCACTGCTGAACTGTTATTAAAGAAGAGTATGAAGATACTAGGAAGTTTAAAACTAAACAGAAAAGTAATGAAACGGGATCTCCTGGACCAGATGTGTCTGTTTATACTGCAATTGCTGGATGAAGATTCGTGACTTAATATAGATTCTGTTCTTAATATAGTAATTGATTATTAAATTTGCCCTTTGTGGAAACCATTCCTAAGGGAGGAGATAAAAAACAAATCAAGGCCATGCTCATCCTCTTTGAATAGCAACAAAAGCGAGTTTGAGCTGTCGGAGTATCTGTGCCTGATGTTCTGGGGGCCCACCATAAATATATATATTTAAAAGCTTTTAAAATGTATTTTTGGTGTGTATAAACAAGAAACCACTAGCACAAAAAGACTAAAGCACTTGTTCTGCAAGGGCTCTGCTGCTTCTTGTGATGTTTTGGATTTATTTTATTAAGTGTAGAGCTTGGGAAGGGTTTGTTGTCATTTCTCCCGGTGTCCCATGAGCTGGAAGCTGCTGCTGTCACCAAGGCAAGAATAATGGTACAAGATGGAGGAAGGTGGTACCAAGAAGAAGATTTTTCATGCTTTATCTTCAAAGCAATGGTTGGCATTTGCCAAGAGTTACACAAAACTTTTGTGGGTTTGTTGTGCAGAAATTAAACATACAAGATACTTAAAATGGAGAAACACCACCAATTTACCATGCAGGTATAAGTTTAGGTGCTGGTCAGCATAAATATTGGTTGTACTAGGATGAGTTTAAGCATGTCTCTAAAATGAAAATTATAGGGTTTTTCTTTGTATTAGTAGTAATGACTAAATGTTGAAATTTGTTGTTTAAAAAGGATGTCAGAAAAAGGATTTCTGAGAAAAATCTGGAGGCTACAAGTCTAATACTGCAAATTATATGTGTGTGTGACTAGCATATCTAATGTATGTGTATATATCTGTAGTGTTAATGGACACATACACTGTACATTGCAAATTAAAGGGAATTAGGTGAAGTACAATACAAATTATTACAACTGTAAACACTGCTTTATGTAGAAAGCAGGAAATACTTGTTTTTCGCTCATCTGAGTAATGGCCAAGAGCTGTGACAGAGCAGAGTTTATAGAACAAGGAGAAGAAAAACAATATCCTCTGCAGCCAAAAGAACCCAAACACGCCTTATCTTCCCTGCCTTGTTCTGGGGGAGAGCAAGTGGCAGCAGCCATCAAAGTAGGCAGCGCTGGCTGTGGACAGGATGTGGGTGACGAAGCGATAATTAAATCCTTTTCTCTGGCTGCCTGAGCCTGCTTTCAACTCCACAACACAGATAAAATGTCTTGGCTTTGCAGAAGCTCAGCCTGGTCTCTGCTGTAGAAACCCAGAACTTTGTTGCTGTGAAAGCTTTCTTTCCCAGACAAGTCTCCCAAGTTGTTCTGGTTTCCTCATCTCCCAGCTGAGGATGCATCTCACTGGTGCTTCTCCTGACTAGCACATGGAGACTTCAAGACAGTAAGCAGCAGTCACTTTCTGTCTGCAGGCAAATGCCCAAGGACCTGAAAGTCCTTTACCCAAATTAGCTGTTACCTTGAGATGCCCAGACATCTTCATTTGCTGCTCATCCGAGTGAGCTCTTCCCTAAGCAGTTCCTTTGGGTATTGGAGATACCAGTGTGTTCCCCTGGACTGCATAAAACATGGTGTAAGGTAACATTTGGTTATACAGATATGCAGTAAACCTCACAATTTTTTGTATCTGTCATGGTTTTATTTAATTAAGTGGCACTACTCTAATCATCAATTAACTGCCTGAAGTTTGGATGGTACTTCATTGACTCAGGGCAGCCTGGAGCTGCTTTTTTTATGTTACAAATGTAATTGAAGTTTTATCATGCAGAACTTAGTTATCTCTGTAAGGGAACATCAGGCTGTGTGCTGAGCTTTCTCCTGACATTGGTCCCAAGAGACTTTCCCTGGACTGGCTGTCCTGAGTCACGGCCATGTGTTGAGAATTCTCTCAGGCCCAGCTCCAGGAAAACACTCAGGCATGTATAGAACTTGTGATTGTAGCTTCAGTTGGTCATTGACATCAGTGGGAATACTGACGTAATAAAAATTATGCACATGATTAAGTGCTTGGCTGGGCAAAGGCCTGAGCTAATTCTCTTTTGTAAGCAGATTTGGACACAAATTGACACTGCATTTCTGTTTTCTTTAATTTATTATAGGAATTTAGGGTGAAGGTAATTTAATCTCCCATCAAAGACTTCAGCAAGCACAAGCATTAGAACAAAACATTTTAAAGTAATTATAATAGAACTTGTCACAACCACTTAGCATCATGTAGCTAAGATGTTACTGGGCCCAAGCTCTCTTAGTTTAAGTTACCTGAGACCTTAAAGGGGTGCTTGAAAGCAGATGATTAAATATAAAATAGAAGCAAAAGAATGCATTATTTCTGGTTATTAAATTTAGGGAATAATGTATCTGCATGAAGAAGCAGAACTGTATTCAAGTTATCCATCTACATCACAAGTCTCTGTGTACCTTTGTGATCAAATCACCTTTCCTGTGTTAGGATCAGGTGTAAAACTAACCCACAGCTTTGGAGCCAGCTGAGGGTGTACTATGTATGCTTTACCTCTATCTCTGAAACTGCTGTGCAGCATGGAGTTTTTGGCATCTGAGTGAAGTGTTGGTGCCTGGATTTAAACGTTGGTGCCCAAAGCAACGTTGGTGCCTAAAAGCGTTGAGCTGACTCTGATTTGCTGCGTACGTATTCCAGCGACGTGAAGGTGCTGCTGGTGGAGGGAAGGAGGAGAAGCTGGATGCCTGCAGATTTGATTGAGTGCTTTGTAAAATGGCCACGTTGCTGTGTCTGATTGCTCTGTGCAGGGTTATGATTGTGTCTGAGATGCTTTCATTTATTAAATGGGTGTGAGCTAGTGTTTATAAAAAAAATATCTGCGTGACAGGCTCAATTTTCGAGGCATACAGGCAATAATTCTGTACTAAACAAAAGGCTGGCATGGCTGTCTTGGGTAAATGCTTATTACTAGAAAATGCTAAGTGAACTGGTTGGCTTTCTTTCAAAACTTAAAAGCGGTGGTGCTTTTTATTGGAGCTGAACACTTGCTAAATGATTTTTCTCTGTTTCACTGATGGCGAGAGAAACAAGAGCTGTATTCTGTCTTCACATCATTTCTGTGAAGCTTGTGGTATTATTTCAAATAGGATGTTTTTGGAAAATGGTGCAGTTGAGGCTTTCTTTGATTTTTTTCAATAAATGGATATTTAAGTTGCCCCTATTCGTGGTATCATTTTTTATTTGACATACTTCCCAGTAGTGAGTTGTCTTCATGCTATGTGGGAGGTTTTCTGGCTACATGAGGTGGCTGGAGCTGGTGTCATGAGGACCAAGCATGCGCCTCATTTAGCTCTTTTTCTGTTTTGGTAGTGTCGCTTCATTGTACACTGAATCACAGAATTGTTTGGATTTGAAGGGACCTTAAAGACCACCTAGTCCAAACCCCCCTGCCATGGGCAGGGACATCTCCCACTATCTCAGGTTGCTCCAAGCCCCGTCCAACCTGGCCTTGGACACTTCCAAGAATGGGGCAGCCACAGCTTCTCTGGGCAACCTGTGCCAGGGCCTTTCCACCCTCACAGGAAAGAATTTCACCATTGGTTTTGTGAGAAGAGGACATTAAAAAAAAAATGTATTTCACAGTAGTTTGTAAACAGAAGTGTAGGGTGAAAGGAGAAGCTGTTGACAGTTTCTACCTTCTAAAGTACCAGGTTGAGCTTTATACCCCAGGAGGTCCATCCAGTTGGTTGTAAAGTCTGCTCTGCTGCCCCAGAGTTTCTCCAGAGTGCTCTGGTACTCAGCAGTCCTGGTTCTCCAGGTCAGCTCCATCCATGTGGCATCACAAGGTGTTCACCCTCTGTGAGCACCTTGGTGGTAGGAGCTCTGCTGTTCATCCCAGGAGGAGCTGTGGAAATCCAGCCCATGATTCCCAGCCAAATTCACAGTTGAGGTGGATTACATGTTTGAAAATTAGTTTGAAACTGAGTTAACTCAGTAGCAAAATTGTCTATCAATATTAAACTGAGGAAGTTATTTGGTATTTCTGCTCGAAGAATGGATTGAATCCCTGAATAAGTCACTCTGATGGTTAATTGCCTGCAGAAATAAAAGGCTGTGACCTTTTCCAGCTCTTGGTTTAGCTTTGCTTTACAGGCAGTAGTTCTTGTGCAGGCTTCTGTTTGGACAGCTCTTGCATTTTCTCCCAATTAATTCCCATCCGGGTTGCTGGAAGTAATAAATCAAGCTTTTGGAAAACCAAACAATATTAGTCTTTTGGGGAGGAATGAATAAAGGGACGTGGCTTTACAATACAACTGCTATCCATCTCCTGCTCTGGCACATGGAAAAATGAGCAGAGAACCACATTTTTCCATGTAGCCTTGTAAGACACACTTAGCCTGAGTACATGAACTTTGGTGGTCCCAAAAGTTTTGGGAGAAGAAAGCTGTCAGTTCTGTACCAGACTAGCAGTACCTATTAGTGGGAATATAACCCGCTCCAGAGCTTGGGTCAGCACAACTGGTTTTCATCTCATTTCATGGAGCAAAAGCCATGTGCACATTCCCGTTAGAGCTTTTGATTTTTTGGGAAATGTTCTGTTCTTCGTGCTGTGCATTCACTGTTGGTTTTTTTTGAAAAACTGCAAATAGCAAATGTGTTTTGAAAAATTGCAAATAGCCACATTCAGTCTGTGAAATCTTTCTGCTTGCAACAATTTTATCATTATGTCACCTCCTAAAGATGTAGTTGTTATTGACAGCCAGCAGGACACAGCCTTAGTGTTACTTGGGTGATTTTGAAAATGAGATATTTCTTTTTTTAAAAACAAAGCACTTTTCTAACTAAGCTCAGCACCAAACGCAGATTTTATTTGCCACTTCAGTACAGAAACAGTTGCTGTGTTTGCCGGAGGACAAGATTCATCTCGGAGATGACACTTGCTGATTGTGAATGAGAAGGACAATTTTTTAAATTGGGGAATATTTTTTTGCTGATGGAAATATTATACACTGCTGTCAGTGGGAGGGAAGACAGTTCGTGTGAGGGAAGGAATATCCAGTAATAACTTGAATCCCCTTGGGGTCAGTTGGAATATTTTACAGTACAGAGGTTCTGACCCTATCATGAAAGCCTCAGGTTGTACTGACTTTTGCTCATATTTCTCAGCAGTAGTACACAGAGGTCAAAATATCAGATTCTGACCTAATTACTGAAGAACAATATTACATTTTCCCTGAGGTTCCTCAGGGTCAGCTGTGTAGCTTTTAATGGGCAAATATTTCAAAGAGATGCTAAGTTATAAGCTTAACACTCTATTTAAAAAAACCCCAAGTTTTCACACTGTGCCTATATTGGGGCTTCCAAGTGCCTGAAATTTCTCTTTTATTGGTGTAGTGGCAGCAGTCTGTGGTTCAGGGGAATGTGCTGCTGCATTGTGCGACTGCAGCTAAAGTTCATGGAGAATTTTAGTTTGTTTCCTTGTGTTATCTCCTTGCTTGGGTTCCATGTGACCAGCTCTTTGCCTGCCCAGAAGTGTGGTTGTGGTGGACTTATTTTCAAACTTCAAAGCTTATGACCTATGTACTATGTTACCCTGAATTCAGCTTAAATAATCAAAATTGTGCCATTTAATACAAGACTATAGCAGTAAATTGTCATAGCTCTTTTGGAGTAAAAACTCCCAATAATTTCTAAAACAGAGCTACAGAGAAAATGTAATGTGCTTTTTAGGCAGGTAAAAAAAACCAAAACCTGTTTGATGTTTTCTCTTCTGTGTGCTTCTGGTCATGAGGTGGAGGTGGGCACATCTCAGTTTACAAACTTAGCACTGTCATGAGTCCATCCAGCCATGTCACAAACGTGGACACAGACTCCTTTCTGGATGGAGCAACACTGTTGTCAAATTCTGTACAAACAGCCTTAATGAATGTGAGTCACTTTATTCTTGGAATTCGTTTCTGTGCTGCAAATGGACATAATTATGTGGCTAAACTGAGAGGAGCCATAAACAAAACAGAACTGTCAACCAAGTCCTGCAGGAAGCAACGGGCTGAGAGCCTCACCATCGCTGGCTTGTGGAAAAAGGCCTGCCAGCAGAGTCATGGGAAGCAAAGACGGGCTGGGGAAAGACCATCTTGGGCTCTGTGGGCAGGGTCAACAAGGAGGAGCTGGGGCAACAGCGGCTGCCATCCATGCAGGAATGTGATGGGCCACCTGCAAGGCCTGCAGCTCCATGTGCACTCTCAGCCTACAGGTTTTCCCTTGCCTTCACTCCACAAGTTCTACCAGGAGATTCTCCAAGTGGTGGAATTCTGCCTCCCACATCACAAGGGTTTGGTCAGCATGTTGTGGGATATTCTGGAAGTGGCTGAGGCATTTAGAAGCCCAGATGCTGTTTGTTGGTTCATCTGCTTTACCTGAGCACAGAGGTTGCTTTTTAATTGCATGCTTGGTGATAGGTTATTCATTGAACACAGGAAGTGGATGGATGTGCCCCTCAATTCCTGTACAGCTCTGTTTTAGCAGGGTGACTTCAGCCTTTTCATGAGCTATCAGGATGGCATCCAAGTGCTTAGTGTGGGTTGTAGGAGACCTTTAAACCTGTCCCTGTACTCCTCTGATAAATGCAGGAGAGCAGAGGACAGAAAGGTGTGATAGAAGAAAAGCAGGGACAGCTGAAATAGGGATCTTGTTTTATACTCCAGGATCGCAAGGAAAAGGAGATTCGTCACTTTTAGGCAGCAGAGCCCTGCAACCAGAGAAGGCTGCTGAAATGCCTGTGCAGTCCATCTCAAACTTTCTCTCCCCACCTCACCAGCAGCTCAGAGGAAGCAGGGCCAGAGTGTGGCATCTTTCCATGCATTTATCTTTGCATGACCTCTTCCTTCATTTCCTTGGATCAGCATATTGGCAGCGGCCGTCAGTTATCCTACCCAGAGCTGGCACTGGCAGCGCTGGGAGGGCAAAGGGGCACTTGTGCTCCCTCCTTCCCACCAGCTCCTCTGCCAGGCCAGCATTCAGAGCACTACAATGGGATATTGTGCCGCCGGGATCGCGTGCTACTGTTTGGATGGGGTGGGGAAGGGGTCATTATTTTTTTTGTACAGTGGGAGCCAGCAATCTGGAACAAACTGCTTTAGAAAGCACCCAACGTGCCTTTCATTATTACCAAAATAAGAAATGCATTATCCATCTAAAAGACTCATGCTGCTTATGTTGTGAAGGGGTTTTTTATTCTGCCCTTTTGGGATATTTTTACCAAGCAGAAAAGGCTCAGGAAACCCTTTAAGGAATGTTAGTGTTCAACCTTTTGTGGGGGGAGGACGTGCTACTAATGGTTTGTAATTATACCTTTTTTTTCCAAGGAAATTCACAAATCTGACTTCTTTTTCTTTGGGAAGGCGGCAGTCCCTTTGTGTGTGGTTAAATGGCTGGTTTGCTTCAGAGCAAGCCTGCAGAAACATTGTTTGGAAGCAGAACGAAGTGAAAGGTGGCAGCCTAATTACTGAGCTGAGGTGCCTCTAGAGACAAGTAAGGTTCCACACAGCTTTCTGAGGGAATCAGCCCATTTAGTTCCAGGAACACTTGAGAACATTCAGTGAAAACAGAGATATTCTAGAGTTTGAGCAATCAGAAGAGGTAAATCAATATTGTTTATTAAGGACACTGTCATAATTAGCAGTGAATGGATGTCAGATCCTGCTGTGCAGTGTTCCCATATCAGCCAGGCTTTGGCTGGGATGCCAGCAATATCCACATCGGGGTTTCCAGCGCCCAGACTTCCCTTCAGAAGTGTTCAGAACTGATGGTGCAATTGACCCTCATCCTCCCCTCCCACCCCTTCATCATCCTCACATATAATTGCTTCAAGTTTCCTCTGGCAAACTCAAAGTGGAAGTGATAAAACAATTCCAGCACACCTTGACCTTCGATGGTCACACAGTACAGACTTATTGTTGGGGTTTTGTCTTAGTAATTGGCCTGAAGTTTTGCAGTAACTGTTGTGGTACAGGGGACTTGGTGTTGCTCTGTTTCAGACATGTAAATCAACCATCTAGTTTTTTCCCTTCCTAATTTTTGGATACTTATGCATTTACATAGTTTTGATTAATCTTCCAGTGGTGTGACTACTTGGTCTCTGGCCATGGAGATTCGAGAGAAATTCTTCAGCATCAGGAACACTTCAGATAGTTGTTTGTGCTGTGTCATCTTAGGAATGCTGTAGTGCCATTTCACCAATCTTCTCTGTATGTTAGTAAAACATAAGTCTTGTAAATATCCAGAATTGTGGCATAGTTCGGGATTTTTTTTTAAAATGTTTGGGTTTTTTTTTTTCCTTTTAACATTACAGACAGGTGTCCAAACCCTTTTAGGCTTTTAGGAGCTATGTTATACTTTACAGCAGAGCCATGTGTTGAAGCTGCCCTGTTCTCTGTGCTGCCCATCACACAAGAAGCCAGGAAAGGACACAGCTCAAGGGAGACTCTTCTCCCTCCTGGTCCTGCACCCCAAGGCAAAACGTCATTATGATTTCATTTGAGACTCAGGGAAGGAAGTAGTTTTGGAAAGTAAAGAAAACAGAAATAGGTAATTTTGTCATGTTTTTGACATGTTACATAAAATAACATGGTCCTGCATGAGCTGCCAGATTTGCATTTGTCTTCTCTATATTCAGCTCTTTTTTAGAGCAACTAAATGTCACTGAGTGCTGAACTCTTGCTGGTGCTCGTTCAGGCGGGCCTGTCACTTTGCCTGTGCACTCTTGCATTTGTTTGTCCGTACACATAACCCAGCGTGGTTCTGCTTGCACACCTCGGTTCCTGCTGCCCCAGTCACCCTTAAACATCAGCACACACTTCCCTTATGTCTGGGTAGGGGAACTTGTTGTAACTCCAGGTGTCAGGTGTCACTGGTTCTTGGCCGAGGGGACACCTCTGCCTTGAATAACGCTGGCTTTGTATCGGCACCTTGGTTCACTGCTCATTCCCTTGTTCTCCAGAGCACTCCCATTGTGTCCAACTCTATTCTGCCTGCAGCCTGTGCTGCACAGGATGCTTGGCCAGCTCCTGTCGTGCCAGCAGAGGCACTCTGCGTGCTACAGGAGTGTTCTTTTGAAGCAAACGTCCCATTTCACGTGGCAGAGCAGGTTTAGCATGCACAAATGGGATGAAACTCAGTTTGCAGTTGTGCTTCAGGAGCATCCTAGTGGACTCCTGTTCCTGGGTGCAGCGCATCCACTCCTCACCTCTGACATACATCAGTCAGGTGTTCAGCACCAGCAGATCTGCTCCTGGCATCCTCACTGCTGCTAATGTACAGGAAGCCAGGGATATCTTAAACTTTTCCGCTCATGATTGAAGTTATGGCTCTGCTGAACTTGTGTAATAAGCGATCTTTATCTCACTGACAGAGCCTGTATCTTTTTGCTGGCACTGTTAGACACACTCAACTTGTAGTCACTGGACTTTTCATTTAAGGGTACTTATTTATTGTGCTTGACCTGTGCTTTGTGGGAAGGTCAAGCTGGGAGGGGTTTACCAGGTCTTTAGGTCCTGGATCCCCTGGCTTCACAAGCTTTGTTCTAAAATCCTATTCAAAGACTTCTTAAATTCCTTTGATTCCCCAGTTAATCCATGAAAGGATTATAGGTTGAGCTGCCCATTTCTCCATCCCTACTCTGACTGGCACTGAAGTTTATGGATATGGTGTTTTGGCATCTGAGCCCCTCACACCATAGGCAAAAATAGGGGGGGAGGGATGGAGGTGCTTCCATAGAAGTGAAGTGCCAGGGGAAGTGACTCTTGATTTTGACATGTATTTTTCCTCAAAATGTTTGTCTTTCGCTCTGTAAGCACTGAGTCTTTTGAAGAAACCTGGTAGTGACATACTGAGCTGGAAAATTCAGCTGGAAATGCAGGTTGTGCCATTGGACGGGTGAGCCCTCCTGACTGCCAGGGTTCAGCCTGGACCTCTCCTAATCAGATGTTCCTGTTGGCCTGGGAGGATCTGTTTCAGTCTAGCAAAACTGTGTTTATTCCTGTGGAACCTTACACTGGCCAGTCTTGGAGTAGTGGGGAAACCATTTCTTTTCCTCTGTCTCACTGACTGCTCTGCTGGTATGGAGGAGGAGGGGCAGATCATAGATTTTTTTCATTTTGTGGGAGCGTTATGATTTGGTGCCTGTTGGAGTAATGAAGATGGCATTGTCTTTTCCTGGATTTATGCTGACATGGGATAATCCTCTAGGCTTTTTCTCTGTCAAACCCATTGCTTTCAGAGGAAAAGCAATGGGTTTGACAGAGGAAGCCCAACTTCCCCCCAAGTAGTTCTGTGAGCTCACCAGCCTCTCTCATGTCCCTGTAAATGTGCCATTTTCCCATGGGTTTAAAACCGCTTTTCTCCCCTCCGTTTGCCAGCATGAAATAATAGGATTGTTCCAGTGGGAAAGGAAATGTATTTTGACACCATTGTGTCAGAGTGCCACTTTGGGGGTGATTTGTTTAACTTGTGCTAAGTTCCTGTTGGCATTTCTTTGTGGTTATTATCATTTTGTAAACATTACAGAGCAGGCTGCAGAGTGCCAACTGCTTTATGTTTTCTGTTAAAGCAAACATACAGAGCAGCCCATTCACATGACCTAATCCCCTGTGCCCGAGTTGTTGTGCATCTCTGGGACCAAGATCTCCAAAAAGAGTGACTTTGGAATACAAAGCCACAAGGCTGTGCTCACCCCAGTGGAAACGCAGGTCCTGACACCCGCAGGTTGGCAGAGGAATGATTCCCTCTCCTTCCATGCAGATCTGTGGCTCAGAGTTGTAAAAAAAATAATAATGAGGAGTTAGGGAATCCTTGGGTTTGTGTTATCCTACCCACTATGGGCTGCTATCTTCAGGTGTTATCTCAAAGTGAGAAAATCCCTAAATTTTACATTTTTAAAAATAAGGTACAGAAGTTTTTCTTGCCCATAAACACATCCAGTGTCTATAGTGGGTGGTAGGGATCGCCGAGCATTCTTTTTCCCACCCTGAGCCCCAGCAGCAGCAGTGCTGGGGCTGGTTCTTGGGCTGGTTCTTGGAGGGACTCATGGGCCCCAGAGCAGCAGTGCTGGGCAGGACACTGCTCACTCCTGGAGTGCCAGGGCTCCACGTGAGGCATCTGGGAAGGTCACTGTGTGTCCCTGTGCCACGAGCTGCCCAGAGGTCACGTGCCACTGCAATTATGATCCTGTCAGGAGGGCAGGACCGGCAAACGAACCATGCCTGAGTCACTGAGCATCAAAGCATTTTCAAGGTGCCGCATTTTCCACTGGAAAGCCAGCATGTCCTAAGGAATGGCAACAGGCAGAGGAGGTTATTTTAGTTCTGGGTTTTTAACAGCTGTCCCTCCCTCTCTTCTTGTGGTGGTCAGCCTTTCCAGCCAGATGGACCATGCAGCCCTTTCCAGAGGCAGGGACACGCGATGCTCTTCTCTTGTCCCCTGTAACTTGTCACGCAAGGCTGGTGGCTTTGTTCTTGCACACTGAATTCAGTGCTTCTGGGAAGCTTTGGACTGAGATATATTACAAGCTGGATAAATTCATTCTGCCTCCCCCCTGCTTTAGTCATATAATGGTGACAGAAAAAATGGCAGTAGGAAAAGGCTGCTATTGTTAAAATAATTAATCTGGCTGATAGCCTCTTCCTAAAGGGCCCTTGGGAAAGAGGACTGCCAAAAGTAGGCTGCAGGCTGGGCGAATTTGCATAGTGTGAAAGGTGGGACATTTAATAATAAATCTGTATTTGTTGTCTTGGCCTTTTACAATGAAATGGAAGTACCGCCAGCGCTTTGACATCCAGAGTAAATACCCTACAGTATTTACTAGGCAAGGCTGAAATAGGCTTTTGTGGGGAGGTTAAAATAAAAATGAAAAGCAGAGTATTGTGAAGTGAGTTTTGAAATGCTTAAAATGATGGGTTTCTCTGGTTTGGATTTCTGGAACTCTTGAGGAGATTAGCATAAATTTGGTTACATGAAGGATAAAGCCTGTTGTTAAAAGTGGTGGCAGTGAATCCAGCACAGCATAAATTTAATAATCTGCATCTGCTGGTTTTCATCTTTTTCATAATGTTTCCGTGACAGAATTGTCTGCTCTGAATTTAAGTCCAAATCCATGGATTTTACGTCTGTCACTGTTTTTTGAGCGTAAGTGGCCATTTAGAAAGGTACCCAGACTTCTCGTAAAGGCGCTTAGCAGTGGGATATCTGTTGTGTCCCAGGGATGTGACTAAGTGCTCCTGAACATTCAGTATCACGTCATTTATCACCCATGAATGCAAGCTTCATCTCTGAATAAATGCTAATTAATGATTATGTCATGTAATTAAAGTTATTCTTTACCAGTAGCCAGGCTACTCAATCTAATGGCTTTTGTAGCTAACAAGTGACATACTGCGAGCAATGGAAATTTATAGTTTTAAGAGGCAGCGTTGCCGAGCTGGGTTAATGTGGTTCACTTCTTCAGAAATGCAACAGCTCCAGTCTCTTGTTTTCCTGTAAATGAAGCACCAGGAAGGTGGCTGCCAGCAGCACGTCTGCTGTCAGCACAGGGAAAGGTGAGCTTTCAGCACACAAAAAGATACTGCTGCTGTGGGACACTCTGGGAAACAGTTTTCCCTCTCCTCTTGTCGTCTGAACTCCCTGAAGCATTGTGTGGAATGCCGGAGAAGGTGCTTTGTTTAAATTTGAAGCTTTCCAGTGCTTGTGGTGCCATGGAAGCTGCTCTGTTGCAGTCTGTTAACTCCATATCAAGTGCAGGGGTTGTGTTGGGTTACACCAACAAATGGTGTGCGGAGAACAAGCAGAAACCCAAACCATGGCTGGGGATGGCCACCCCCAGCAAGCAAGTGCAGGTCTTTGGGAGGATGCTTCAGTTGTTAGCAGGGATGGGCTGATTCGCAGCCCTCAGCCAGGCTGCCCAAGACCTGGTGCCACGTGGGAGGAGCTGGTCAAGTGCAGCACACGGAGCGCAGGGACATGATCCAGGCGTGAGGGAGGCAGTTTTGGATACACTCACTAGACTTGTTCAGCCAAGATGCACATGAAAATTGCTGTCTTAAAATCTTGTAAATGCTTTATCCCACTCTTCAGAATATCCACTCTCTTGGTTTCAGCAGTCACCAGCTGTCCCTGACTGCTGTAGGGAGGAACAGCAGTGCTGACTCAGCCCAGATGCTTAAGCACAGTTCATATACGGGATCTGCAGCACAGGGTTGGGAAGGGAGGGCTGTAACACAGCTTTTGGTGCAGTAATGCCATGCGTGGAGAGTTATCAGGATTGCTGTCTGCTTGCCTGCTCCTTCCTTTACTTACTGTGACTTTCCTCATCCTTTTGCTACCCCCCTGTCCCTGCAATTGCCCAACATGTTGTAATTATCTTGTCTTTCTTTAGAATCAATGCCTTTCCATATATATGTCCGTGGTTCCCTGGCTGGCTTCACTGGCAGATGCTTAGGGGCAAGTCTTCAGCTGGTAAAAATAGAGCTCCCTGCAACTGTGATAATTTACACCAGCTGACAATTGGCCACTTGTGCTCTATCTTAAAAATATCCATCTCTGAGAAGCAATTTGTTACTTAATGAAGAAAATGCTCCTAGTCATCTCTTTCTCATTTCCAAACACCATGGATATGGTTGGGTATTTTTTTTTCTTTTTAGACTAGGCTTTGTTTTTAATAGAAGCAGTGTTGTGTAATCTGGACTGTAACACATGTTCATGAAAGTGTCTTTGAAATATGCATTTTATTTCTTCTTAAAATGTTTTAAGAAAAACATTCTGTATTTTGCTACGAGATATATAAATGCTTCATACCTGCCAAATCTTTCTGTTTGGGAAGTATCCCTTCCGCGTTTTGGCAGGAGAAGTGTAGTTCTCCCCTGCCCTTTTTCAAAATCCTCTCTGAAGCCAGATTATTTTTCTGACTTGAAACATATTCTCCATTTTAAAATGTTGGCAGGTGAGATAATTTTGTATTGTAATATCTCTTTGTAGTAATTAATGGATAAAAATGCATCCTGCAATTCTGTTTTATAAGCCTCCAGTGTCAAGGAGTGGACTATAGCTGGAAGATCATCTTCCTGTTAATGTGTGTGTGCTGTGGTTCCTCCTTGCTCATACGTGTTCAAATCAACCCCACACCAAACTGCAAACATTTTTTTTTTTTAGAG
Source organism: Ifrita kowaldi (assembly GCA_013398055.1). Classification (NCBI taxonomy): domain Eukaryota; kingdom Metazoa; phylum Chordata; class Aves; order Passeriformes; family Cinclosomatidae; genus Ifrita; species Ifrita kowaldi. The sequence goes on along the minus strand of VZRS01002209.1, from coordinate 444,112 downwards.
TAAAAAGAACTCTTTTTTTCCCCTCTTCTTTGAAGGACAAAACATTTGAGTAGTGCTGCTGCTTTCCTTTCTTAAACTGTGTTGGAGGAAGCTGTAAGGAGTGGGAAGAGTTCCATTTTATTGTTTAAAGTAGTACAGACCCCTGAGGCTGGCCTTCCTTTAGGACCTTAAAATGCTCAAAGTTTTACACTCCACAGACTCTGCAGTGGCGTTCTGAGAAACGCCCAGGCTCTGTGTTAATTTTTATCTGTGTAAGTATGAAGAGATCATGTGTTTCTTTTAATATCTGGATTGCACGGTTATAGCTTTAAAAATATAAATAGATGGGCCTATTTCAAGTAGGAAAGCTGTAGAGTGAGATAGTNATTTACACCAGCTGACAATTGGCCACTTGTGCTCTATCTTAAAAATATCCATCTCTGAGAAGCAATTTGTTACTTAATGAAGAAAATGCTCCTAGTCATCTCTTTCTCATTTCCAAACACCATGGATATGGTTGGGTATTTTTTTTTCTTTTTAGACTAGGCTTTGTTTTTAATAGAAGCAGTGTTGTGTAATCTGGACTGTAACACATGTTCATGAAAGTGTCTTTGAAATATGCATTTTATTTCTTCTTAAAATATTTTAAGAAAAACATTCTGTATTTTGCTACGAGATATATAAATGCTTCATACCTGCCAAATCTTTCTGTTTGGGAAGTATCCCTTCCGCGTTTTGGCAGGAGAAGTGTAGTTCTCCCCTGCCCTTTTTCAAAATCCTCTCTGAAGCCAGATTATTTTTCTGACTTGAAACATATTCTCCATTTTAAAATGTTGGCAGGTGAGATAATTTTGTATTGTAATATCTCTTTGTAGTAATTAATGGATAAAAATGCATCCTGCAATTCTGTTTTATAAGCCTCCAGTGTCAAGGAGTGGACTATAGCTGGAAGATCATCTTCCTGTTAATGTGTGTGTGCTGTGGTTCCTCCTTGCTCATACGTGTTCAAATCAACCCCACACCAAACTGCAAACATTTTTTTTTTTTAGAGTAAAAAGAACTCTTTTTTTCCCCTCTTCTTTGAAGGACAAAACATTTGAGTAGTGCTGCTGCTTTCCTTTCTTAAACTGTGTTGGAGGAAGCTGTAAGGAGTGGGAAGAGTTCCATTTTATTGTTTAAAGTAGTACAGACCCCTGAGGCTGGCCTTCCTTTAGGACCTTAAAATGCTCAAAGTTTTACACTCCACAGACTCTGCAGTGGCGTTCTGAGAAACGCCCAGGCTCTGTGTTAATTTTTATCTGTGTAAGTATGAAGAGATCATGTGTTTCTTTTAATATCTGGATTGCACGGTTATAGCTTTAAAAATATAAATAGATGGGCCTATTTCAAGTAGGAAAGCTGTAGAGTGAGATAGTGGAGAAATGGATTTGGGGAGATTTGGTGCTGTTCAAGATGCTGTTATTGCATTAGGTGATGTCTGGTCTGCTGCATAGTGCATTAGAGCTGCCAGGCTTGCTGCTTCCTTCCAAGGCATCTAAATTGTGTTTCAATTGCTCCATGGAGTTAGAAGACTTTCTAAAGTGGGAGAAGTTGCATTGGTTTCATTACAGTTTAATTTGGGGTTTTTCTGTGAAGTTTTTCGTTCAGTTTTAGGGGGTTGGATGTTTTTATTCTGTTTGGTTGGGGTTTTTTCCCCCTTTCTTTTTTCCTTTGCCTCACAGCAGTGAGTTGCATCCCTCCATCAAAAGCAAAAGAAAAAAAAAAAAAAGGAAAAAAAAGAGCAAATGAAGCACCTCAGTGCTGGATTGTCCAAAAGGGTGATTTAAAGGATTTCTCAGCATTAGCTCCTAGAAGCAACACTGGGAATTGTGCTGCTGAAAGAAGAAAGGAGAGGAAGTTGTTAACTGCTCCTGAGTATGATGAGGGACAATGATTGTTGTGTTACTTTTTGTCACTGCTTGTTCCAGCTCATTCAGACCTATTTGGTGACTGTAGTTCGTTCTAAGAGAGACCCACCCAGCTATCAGAGCACTGGTGGGCTGACCGTGCAAACCTTCTCTTGGAGCCTGCTTGTATTAATTCAGTTACTCTTCAGATTTAGCATGCACGTGGGAATCTGTTTGCTTTAAAAGCTTCCGAGGTTGATTTCTTCATTTTATACAAGTGTTTCAAACAGTAGCTAATACAAATCATTCACCAGTGAGCTACAGAGCCTATGATTTACTAGAGACTATTAGAAATTATTAGAAATTCGAAACAGAAGAGCTCTATTCCAAAGAACTGCAGCATGGGCAGCCTTCTTTTCTGGCTCTGGCACCTGGCATAGCAGGAATGTAGCCCAAAGGACTCCATGAGCTCCACACTGATTAAACATGGAGGAAAAGGTAAAATTACAAAACCAGAATGACTCTTAAGTGTTCACTTTTTTTGTATGAGGTAAGGGCAAGGTATAAACCATTGTATGAACACTGTCTCCACTCTGAGGTGAGGAAAGACCCCATAAGGAAAGATTCTGTCCTCTCCTTTTCCTCCCTTCTTACACTGGCCAGAATTTGCATCTGACTGGGTTTTGTGCATCAGGTTATTTAGTTTATTTCCAGCATTCATGCAAATGGAAAGCTATTTCTAGGCTTTCCTTTGTTGAAGGATAGACATCTTCCGGTCTGATGATCTGACTGCAGCAAAAGAAGCAGAGAACAGTCCACAAGGTCTGAGTCCTGTCCCCAAGTGCAACGCTAGTGAGCATCAGCAGCCTGAATGTGAGCGTTGTGGTCGGGCAGGTGGTTGGAAATCAGGTTGTTATGGAGTCAGTGCCTGGGCTGTATGTGACAGTCCCATCTTGGTGTTGTTTGCTGGGCATCATTAGCATGCTGGGCATCATTAGCATGCCCGCAGAGAGCTGGGAGGCAGCTGGAGAGCATTAATGGGCAGCACGCAGCCATCCAGCAAAGCAGCAGCAGCACTGAATGGAAAATGATGGTGTCTAAGCCATTTGGTAGGAACTGTCCAGCAAATGAGAGTGTCTGACAGAGCAGGCAGGACATGATGTCATTTTCCCAGGAGAGGGTTTGCAAAGGGTGCTGCATTCGGCGTCTCTTCCTCTCCACTGCTGAATGCTTTTGTTGCAGCAGCCTCTTAAGTCAGTTCTTTGGCAATGTCGTTCTAAGCACAGAGTAAATTCCAGGCATTTAAATGGAAATGGGTTTGGTTCCATTTTATTTTTTGTTTCCCATGGAGTACATACGGTTTTCTCTCATTGATGCTGAACAAATCAACATTTAGGCATTACTATACCAATAAATCTACTGCTGTGTCTGTTCTTTTCTTTCAGGTGTGCATTCAGAAATTGGCTAACTAGGCTTGTTAATTCATAAATTCAGCGTGTGCAGGAGCTCACAAAGCCAGAGAAATGGGTAGTTTTGCAGTCTGTTGAAAAGACACTGTGCATTCAAATGAACTGCCCAATACATGTGACCCAGACAATTTTCCTCAGTGTTTTTTTATTTGAGGGGCAGTACAAACGATCACATTCTTAGCCTAAAAATTGCTGAGGACAAGTTCCTGAGAAACGATCGAAAGTGGATTCTCTAAAGATTAGCAGCGGTAGAAATATTAGAAGAACAACATTTCTTTAATGATGTTCTTGTTTATTGGTGGTATCTGCATTTCTTAACCCTTTGATTATCAGATTAACACTTGTCCCCAATTATGAATAGTAGTAAATAACTAACAGCGTCATCAATGTGTGGAACTCAGTTTTTAAATCAAATTCAGATGGGAACACCCGGTATCAATGCTGTGCTTGCTCTTAGTGCTCAGGTGTCAAATCAGTTTAAAGTTGTGTTATCTAATGTAAAACTGAAAGTTGCTTCTGAGGCTAAAATGCCAGGTTTGCATCTTGTGAAGTGTTGCACAGACAGAAGTGTCCTGCAGGTGAGATTGTGTAACTGGGCATCTGCACCTTGTCTTGGCACTGAAAATAAGTAAATAAGCTGTAAATAGTAAATAAATTAATAAACAGAGAGAACACATTTAAATCCTGGATGGCCCTGCTGCAGTAAGTGTGGAAGTGCTCTCAGAGTGCAGTGACTGATTGCAGGACTCAATCCTTAATTTCCTAGCGACAGTCCTTCTCCCATCCCAGCGAGGAGTCAGGCAGGGAAGCAGGGTAAGGAATTTGCCCCGCAGTTGGCAGCCGTGGTAATGCAGAATGCAGCTGCAAACCTCTCCTTGATACGTGCTAAGCTGATTCAGGCCAGCTCACTGCAGCAGCAGGGCTTGAAATAAAAACTGCTTGCTGCACTATATAGGGTTGTTTTAGTTGTTTTCTCTGGTAGTTGTGGGAATAATTGTCACCTACTTATGTTCTCTGTGCTGTTCTGTGAGGTTATTGACCACTTTCCTAACATCCATTTCACTTCCAAGCTGCAGAATTCTAGACTTGGAGTTATTTACCTACCGTCTCTTCTACAAAACTTTTCCTTCTAGTTATAGTGGGGAGTTTTGAAATTTTAGTCTTCAATTATTTAACATCTTAATTTTAATATGCATCATCTTTGTTTCTTGATCATTTTGCTGACAGTTATTTGACTTTTCCCTTTCAGAAAGGAAAACCATTCATTTGCCTTGTGAATATCAAAAATGAGACTTACTGATAACACAAAAGGGGAACTTACTGGAAGAAACACTGCAACTTTCTTTTAAAATTCTTTCATTTGTATTTTAGTATTGATATTACATGGTATCATAAATTATACTGCAACCTCCTTTCTTTTCTTGCCCACACAGAGCGTTTAATAAAAGAAAAGAAAATGTCACTGGATCTGTGATTGTCTGTATGTATTTGTCAGAACACCACAGCAGAGTGGCATTGTGTTGAGGACCCAGTCAGGGTGGTAATTATTCTCCCAGCAGTTTAAGGCTGTACCTGTTCCCTGCATTTTAAGTGCCTGCTGGAGAACAAGGCACCGCAAATTGATTAAGTATTAATTGTGACATTGAAATTTTCTGTCATGTGGTGTTGAGCTGCATTGATCTGTAAGCTGCATTTAAACACCGCGATGCACCTGCTTGAATACAGTGAAAGTGTACAAGGTGGCTTTTTATGGGAAATCCATCTACAGCTGTGTGGAAAAAGACATTTTTGCCTTTAAGGGTGCCTTGAGAAATCGTTCCATGTTAGTTCTGCACACAGAAGTAACAGTGAGGTCAAATGAATGCTTCCAGACTAAAGGGTTTATGTTGTAGGTTAGTGGAATTTTAGTAAGTGAGGCTTTGATAGCCTTCACAGGATGATTTTATTTTGATTACAAATATGGGTCAGTGCAAGGCTTCTGCAAGAAAGAGTGTAAGCTGCCACAGCCCATCTCCTGTGCTCTCTGAGATGTCTTTTGAAGCCATTTCTCTCCTTACAGAGACACAGTTTAATCAATAAAGGATATTAACAGGGTTTGTATTCTGTTTACAAATCTCCACGGTTTCTTACCCCTGATGCTTAACATACCACAAGTCCAGTCACACACCAAAGGATTTATCCCTGGTAAATCACCACAACCTTCCTGGTCTTCTGCAGCTAGAAATGCTCCAGCCTGCAAGGGGTGCTCTATGCTGCCTGTGTGTCTGCCAGGGACACACTTTTCCTTTTAGGTAAAGAAATTCTCTGACTTCTTGGTTACTGCAATGACACAGACGTGGATTTCCTTTCCACTGTACTGCAGCTTGGTCGCTTTAGGAAGTCCTGGTCCCTATGGATGAGTGACCAACAACTCCTCCACTGTGGCTGCTCCTGAGCAGGCTGCAGGTGTGAAAATCTCAATCCATCCATCACTCAGGCACCATACCCAGGCTCTCCAAGGGTATTTTGGATTAATTTTCGACTTGTACTTTCCCAAAGTCGACAAAGTGCATATTTAAACCACAGCAATCATCGATAATCAGTTTACTATAGATTTTAATGGATGGTAATACAGTTTTCCCTCCAAGTGGAATAAAAATTACTCTTAATTTGATCTTGCCATCAAAAAACCTTTTCAATGGTTTTATTTTATTTGGTGTATTTTTAATCACTTCCCATTTCAAAGCACATAATTTTGCATTAATATACTACTGGAGAACTTGTTCTGTCCTAAAAACATTAGTTGTTTTAATATTGAAGTGTTTCACTTGGTGCATTTCCACCACTGGAGATTAAGACATTTCTCCAATTTTGGCACATTTCATACTTTGAAAATCCTTATCTCAAGCTGTTTTTCCTGTTTTGTGTTCTCTCCTGAGGCATTTCATGTGAGGAAGGGAATCTGCATTTTGTGACTTTCTAAAATGCTTTGTGAAGATTTGGTTTGGAAGCTCTGAGATGGGATAGTTCACAGACGGGTGTATGTGTGCCTGTGTAAATATTGCACTGATTTCAGTACTCCTGATCCCACATTTATTGATTACACAGGCAAAGGACACAATATAGCTGTAAGACAGAAATGCAGAAATTCAGTGCTTACTTCACAGTATCTGACTTGAAGTGCTGACCCTTCAGTTTTACAGTGCCCAGTCTGTTTAAGGTACAACCCATTCTGCAGCCCCAGCTCCCTTATTCCCCGTATTCCATTGATTTACTTCCATCCTTTCCCATTTGGCTTGAACTACTAGTTTAAATTCCACAGCTGAAGTTTTAAAGGCCTGCCCTGTTACCTGGTTTGTTGTCCTCATTGCTGGGGCCTCGCATTTATAGACCTGCCTGCTCTCTCTGTAGGTTATGTGGCACTCTCTGCAAAGGTACAGGAAGGTTTCAGGGGAGGTGCTGGGTTTTATTCCTTCCTCATCTCCCTCTGGATGTGCCTCCACGTCGGCTCTGCTGTAGCCTTGTTGGTGTTTTAGAAGATGTCATCAGAGGCCCTGGCAGGAGGTGACGAGGTCTAGGGGAGTCAGAGAATATTCTCTGCACCCTTCCGTGGCATGTCTTACTCTATCCTCAGCTGCCCATTTTCCACTGTGCTCCCTCTTCCCTAAGTGTTGCTCTGTTCTCTGGAGTGGGGAATAAAGGTGTGAACTGTGTGCTGCCAGCTGAGCTCCTGAGATAAGGGAAAATGCCCACTCAGATGGCTCTTGTGGATTCAACAGTCGGGACACGCAGCACTCACCTCTTTTATCACCTGATTTTGTATTTTCTGTGACTAAAGCTCTCTCAGCTGGCCAGCAGCTTCACCCCTTTCTTCTTGTAGATGGCCTCTGCTTTGCAGCTGCCCAGCGGGCCCTGGCATGTGGTGGCTGGTGGTTATTTTGTCTTCACTTAAGGCCAGTGACCCTCTGAGTTGTTCCATGTGTCTGTTTTGTGCAGCTCCTCGGCTGCCTAAAGTAACCTGTGAAAGTTAATGTTCCCTTTAATAACTAAAATCCTCCTGTCCAGGATGGGATTTTCACAGGTCAGTGGTGCTACTGAAGTCAGCACTAAAGCTTTGTTGTAATCTCAGCTCGTACAGATAAAATGCAACTTCTAATTAAACAAAAAATATAAAAATAAGCTGTTCTTCTGTTTTCTTATCACCTTTTTATTTGACTAAAACTGGATGTTTTCACCCTGTGTCTCTTCTGCTCTGCCAAAACCATCATCAAATCAACTACATAAAAACTAAACCCTAGTTTTGGCACAGCAGGATAGAGCTTTTATTAATTTAGTGTTCCCAGGAGTTAAGAACACGAGAATATGATCAAATAAAACTGGTTTAGGAACCCAATTGGATACTGAAGTTGCTCCCGTAGTGGCTTGTCTTAACTGAACCAAATGGTTTACCTAGTTTGCTTCCCATATTGTAGAATGTAGAGTGTACTTCGTATTTTGTTTGATTTTTCAAGCCTGTTCTTTTTTTTTTTCCCCTTGAGGTGGTTATAGGAGAAATGACCCTCAAAGAACTAATTTCTGGATTTTATGCCCCGCCTTTAAACAGATGCAAAACTTCAGCTGTTTCATCCGTGGGCTGGGCTGAAGTCAAGCAAGACGTGGGCCTTTCTCTGTTCAGCCCAAGTTGCTCATTCACAGGATCACCCCTTTTCACTGCTCTCTGGAGAAGAAGCTACTTGCATGGATCTGCCCCTAACATGCTACTAAAAGTAGGGAGAAGACAAGGAGGAGACTGAGTAAGAAGAGCAGTGTCTTTGTGTACAGCCTGGAAGGACTTTCTGAAAAATATTAGGTGCTTCTGATGAATTTCCTGCCAGTTTTGTTGGCCTGTATGGAACAGCTTAGAAATTGCAGCATAAGCTGCAAATTAAAGACAGTTTAAATAAAAAGCTGGTTTAGAGCTGGTAGTGCATGCCATAGTAAGCCTGAATTAGCCTTACTTTCTAGACTGATATTTGTGGATTATGCTTTTGTGGCTCAGTCCTTGAGCTACTGAGCAAATCTGGCTTTATCCACTTAGGGCAGGCTCTGCTTTAGCATGTGCATGGTCTCCAGAAGTGCACACACAAGTCCAGCTGTTTGCTGGAGGGTGTTGGTGCCTGTGTCCTCAAAGCCTCCTGTGACACTGCAACACTCATCATTTTGTAGTGTCTGACATCAGCTGAGCGACTTGATTAATTTAGGCTCCATCTCCCAAATAACCTGGGAACCGAAAGCGTGGATTTTAGGAGAGAGCTTGCATCAGGCACCTCTCTGAATGCCTTCAGCAGGGGCTCATTTCTACCTAGGATAATTCCAGAGCTTCTCATGAGCTGCAGCACAAATCTTTGCTGTTGTAGTTCATGTTCACTGCTTCTTGCTCTGCTCGTCTTGTATGAGGAGAAAAATTACTCCTTTCTCACCCCCTGTTTATTCAGTTTCCTTCTTGTTTGTCTCTCCTTTAGTTATGAGTACCCTCAGTCCACATCTTCACGTGCACCCAGCTGTGACTCTGCAGAGGTGGGTGATTTATCCCTCGCTCTGTGGAGGCTGTGGTCCTGTGTGCCTGTCCCAGGTTGGTGTGTGTAAGCTTTGCAAACAGTGCAACAACGTTCAGCTCCTGATGCCTTCAACAAACAAGGGAACACTGAGCAATGCCTGGTGAGGTTCCCAGGAGATGGAGGGAGCAGGAGAGGGGCTGCAAGACTCAGGAGGAAGTTGAGTGTGGGCAGAGAAGCTGTTTCAGGTGCTAATCCTTGATCTCTGGCACCTCTGGAGATGCTAAATGCCCTCACCTCAGCAGGATGCTCAATAAAAGCATTCACTGGAGAATAAAATATCATCAGCTTAAGAGAGAGTGGGCTGGTCACAATCTTTATGCCCCCATTTGTAGTTGGTAAACTGATTGTGTTAAAAAAAAACAAACAGAAAAAAAGGGAAAAGGTGACTTTGAACCAAAATTCTGCCTGTTTTCCTTGCACTGAGCCCCTCCTGAAGGCCCCTAAATCCTCCCCATTCCCCAGGCAGGTATTGAGCACAGCCCCCTCCAGGCAAGCCCCGGGCCTGCACAGCCTCCCCCAGCAAGTGTGGCATCCTGGGACCACACAAAAAATTCCTCCCCTGCACAACCCGCAGCTTTATTTTGGCACAAGAATCCCAAAGTGGCAACCCAGGGGGAAGAAGAATTCAAATTCCAGCTTCCCACACAACAATACGGAGACTTACCACTGAGTCACCAAAGCTGCTTAAGAATATCGTTATAATATTTCCTGAAAACAACATTGCTACCTGGTAAGCTGCAAAGTGTTCAGGCTTTATAAAATTCAGTTCCCTGCTTAAAGTGTTTGCTTGCAGCTGCATTTTTTTCGCTGAATTTAAGAGACCTTGTGTCTCCAGTAAGGTGGTTTTCAGCCAGAAGGTGTACCTCAGGTGGAAGTTCATTTCATGGATGAGCTTATACTGAAGCTGCAGGTGCTCAAGAAGAACAAGTTAGAAAGCAAAAAGGCTCTGTTTAATCAGAGGACGTTTAGTTCATAGTTTGTCTTTGCAGGACAAACAATACTAAAGAGAGTGTTTTGTTTGCATCTAAGATGGAGAAATCACAGCATATACGTTATGCCTCATCCTGGGATAACTGAATGCATTTCATATGAATTCAAAGGAAACATTTAAATGCTTAATTTCATTGTCTCAGAAGTTCTTTCTCAGGGTTTGATTCATGTAATGGATTTGTTTTGTGTTTTGCTGTGCAAGACAAAATACAAAAATGGAGCTGCATCAAGTGTTCGCTGTTTTCAGCAGTTTAATTGTGTTGTGCTATGAGATCTGGGGTGGTAATGACTGATAATAGCAAATCTGTACTAAGAAATATCACTCGGATGTTTTGCGAATGAGCCTGTAGACAAATTCCCTCTGCTGCTCTGAGCTAGGGCTGTCTATAATGAAATAAAGAAAATGGTCCAAGACATTGCTGAAATACACTCAAAATGAATGTCACAACTACTCCTGCAGGAATCAAAGACTGTGCTTCAATGTTCACAGGACTGATGCTTTAGCTCTTAGGAAAAGTTCATCAATATGCCTATTTTGAAGGTATGGATCTCTGAATATTAGAATACATAAAACAGGAATCCATGATTCTAATCTTAAGCCCTGATGCAGAAAATTGTGGTTTGCAGCTTCAGACATGTGCATTGTCAGTTCAAATCTTGCCACCTGTCTTGGTTTGAAAGACAGGTGTCTGTGCAGGAAGGCAGGAGCCTCCCCTGAAATGGAAAATACAACCCCCTTCCCTCCGAATTATTATAATTTTGAAATGAAGGGGCTTNAAAAAACCAGTAGTCCCAGCGACCCCCCACCCTCTGTGGCTCGGTCCTTTTGTTTGGCTTAAGTACCGGCAATTTATTGTCCTGGCAACACTTTGGGGAAAATTCTCTAGGAGAGAAAAAAAGAACAAAACAGAAGGGGAACTCCCCAAAACCCCAGCACCACCATACAGAGAAAATTGTGAAAGAAAAGGATGGGGGGAAAAGGAAACGTCAAGGAATATTTTGACTAAATCATTAATTATCAGGATTTCAGGATTTGTGTATCTGGGGGGGGAGGGGGGGGGGTTTAACTGTAGTTCTTGCTGGAAAAGCCTTTACATGTTCTCCGAGTCACAGATGCCTTTAGGCTGGGAAAGATCTCTGAGATCATCGAGTCCAACTGTTCCCCCAGCACTGCTAAGGCCACCACTAAACCATGTCCTCAAGTGCCACATCAATTAAATACCTCTGAGGAGGGTGGCTCTGCCACTTCCCTGGGCAGCCTGTGCCAGTGCTTGACAAGCCTTTCTCCTGTTAATTTCTCACTGGAGTTAATTTTGCCTTGCATGACTGACCTTTATCTCTGAGGACAAAGACATCCAGAATTTCCATCCCACTTAGAACTGGATTCATTGAATTAGACCTAGACCTAATTGCACCATGAATTGCAAAACACAGCTCTGTCTATGAGATGCTTTCATATTGTGGCCTCATTATAATAAGGTGTTAATGGCACAGTGCATTGAATTGATCTTGGTAATTATATTTCTACTGCTCCAGAGAATCTTGCTGATTTTTTTAGGCGATGCAAGGCGAGCTAGTAATGAATAAATTTAAACTATGTAGTAATAATTACATTGCTCTTGTTTGCATGTGGTATTTGTACTTTACGTTGGGAAAATTGAAGATTTGTAGTATTTTGTTCCTATCTTTTACCCCATGTTATCATACCATCTTCCACTGCAATTATATAACTCCCTCCAGATCCCTAACAATGATCCCTAACTTTCCCAGGTACTGTCTTTTCACAAAAATTGAAGAATGTGTTATTAAAGCTAGAGTTCATATAGCTGAATTTATTTATAAAAAGAAATTGGATGCACAGATCCTTGGATGCTTTGATTACGGGAATCATTCTTGGTTTGATGGAAGCAAGCGCACCTGCAGGTGTGGAAACAGCTGCTCTGAGCGGGTTTGATTTTGTCTGTTCCCCAGAAGTGTAAAAGAAATTCTTTCCTCTTCCGTATCTTGGTACCTGACCCGCAAAGGGCAACCCTGTGGAGTGTCAGGGTTTGGGTATGGGGATGATTTGTCTAAAGATTAAAGCCTAAGATTTTCAGAAGAACCTGAGCATTTTGCATGCTGAATTCCACTGAGATTGTGGTGGAAGTTGACTTCCCAAGTCATGAATTCTTAATTCTTTATCATCTACGTATTTTGGTACCAAACACAGAAGTTAGAGGTTATGTAGGTCACAAAACAAGTTGGAAAAGTAGGAAATGTCAGTTTTATGTTGGTTATTGAGCCACGTTGCTTACATTCTCCTAAGAATTAAAATGAAGATTATTTTAGCACTTCATAATTTAACTGAATCTCACTGAAATTCCATCGAAAAAGTGTGAAACATTTTTATGGCTTAAGGAACATTTCCCTACTTTTTTTATGGGAAGCTTTATGCAAGTGATGGAGAGCCTCAGTACCTGGAATTCGCAAAATAGGCTCCTCCTCTAACCGGAGAGATTTTGGGATGGTCCCTCACGGTTTGGCTGCGTCTGTAATTCTGCAGGAGCTGCCTATTGCAGCAGCTAAATCCAGGGAAAACTGCTAATATTTTACATGATGAAAATTTTAGGTTACACTCAAAATTTGGATTAAAAAACTAAAATCAGTTAACTGTGAAGAAGCAAAGACAGGTCCTTTGTGGGATGAAGTAAATGATTCCCCTGTGATTTCAGGGGTTGTACTGTCATTTGTAACATCTGAGGGATTCTAGCCTGCAGTTTTTAGGTAGCAAACTTGGAATTTTCCTTGTATTTGGCTGCTCAAAGGGTGTAATCTTAATCAGGCTGTACATCAGTGAGCATGTAAGAATGGGAAAATGGGAGCGGGGTGATGCTAAAGCAGGGAGCAGTGGTAGCTGGATTTATGGTAGTAGTGCTCCTGTCCTTGAGGAACTGGATGCTTGTGAATGTCAAATCTCTAAGTAATTGTCCTTCAAATTATAAAATAATGAATTTTCTTTTTGAAGTGCCTTATCTGCGTAGCTCTTCTTTGGTTGCTTTGTGTGACAGAGATCTTTTTCTCTTGCCTGTTTTCAGGGAGAAAAATCAGTCTGCTCTTCTTTAGGGATTTAGTGTGTTAACTATGGTTTTATGCTTTCTGTTGGAAACTATGCTCTCATGCTCTCCTGTGCAAAATAAATGAGTGAACAAACCAGAAACTGCCTAGGGGCTGAGCCTTTTTGGTTTTATTTTTTGTAAGTGTACTTCTAAACAAATCCAGTGTGCTGGTTGAGAGACTTCCCTGGCATCCCTGAGGAGCTGCTGGGATGTCTCTGCCTGTACAGGGCAGGGAGAGTACCAGGCTTGAAGAAAGTTATGTTGCAATAGCACCATTATTATCATTACCTGTAGGAGTGTGGGACCTGGGTCAAATTGTCCTAAACTCTGGTTAAAATAACCCACATATTATTTGGAAGCAAATGAAATGTCTGGAAGTTTTTAAGCTGCCAACAGGATTCTCTCTTTTCCCAGGAAGTTTTCTTGCAGATGAGTTAAATTTATTAGATGAAATTAGTACATACTTAGGTAGCTTGTGTTAGATCTATTTTATCCCATTCAAGCTGCAACAGGGCATGTTCTTGGCAAGGCAGTTGTCCTGCAACTCCTGTATCCCCCTAAATCTCCAGGCAGACTCCAGACATTTCCATGGTGTTGGGCAGCAAGTGACATTAACGTGTCCTTCTCTATCAAACGCATCTGAGCATCGGCGAAGGAAAAGGCTTTTAGATAAAACAGGCGATCAGCCACCGAGTAAGCTCTTGTTAGTGGGCTTTTGGCTGTCTAATATTTGTATCAGGGAGAAAGTTATTTAAATGTTCTCAATTTGTTTGGCTTTGTCTTGGCTGTGAGGGTTGTTTATACTGTTCTGTATAATCTGTAAAGAAAGTATAAATGTGCAAAATGGTGCCTGTGGCCCTGTTGAACCTCTACAGGTTTTCCTGTTTCCTGCTGGATATAGTTCTCAGATATGGAGTGGGCAGGTATCTATAGAGAGGAACTGTAATACACAGTTTTGCTTAAACTGTCATTTTTAGGGGAAAATACTTGGTGAGCATTAAAAAGGTCCTGTTTGTAGAGATTAAAACATAAAATCCATCAACAGAAAGGTGACAGTCCTTTGAGGCAGAATGGGAATTACAGAGCCAGAACCACCACAGAGAAAGTTTCTCTTGAAAACAAAGAGCTACTCCTGACCCAGGCTAAAAATAATAAATGTGTATTGTAAAAAAGGATCAAGAATGCACATTTGTTGTGTTAATGCCGTAAGACACACGGTCCTAATTGTCATTTTGCCTCCTGCCTTAATGTTCTTTTGAGACAAGTTTCTTCACTAAGGCAAATTAAAGATTGAACCTCACATCTGGACTCTTGTTTTTCAATTATACCAAACAATACAGATTTGTAGAAGAGGATGAGACAGTAGGGAAGGCAAAAAGTCATGTAATTGCATGGGTTTCTTCTGCTTTTATTACATGATGTAAATATTAAATTTGCAGTTCTGGCTCTCCTTGAATATCAAAATACTGATAGTGGCAAAGCAGTTTGCATTTTTCCAGAATACCGGGTTACAGCAGAGGGGCAAATACAAGTTTTTCTTAGTTTAATAACCTCAATGAAGTTTTATTGAGGGGAATGAATGATAAATAGTTTAAAAATAAAGAAAATTATCTGGCACTCTCTTCTAAGATAAAAATGGCATGCATTATAAAAAGATTAAAATTGAGAAGGAGATAATAATTGTTTAAGGAAAGTGATGAACCTTCCTGTGGTGGTTTGGAGACCCATCAGTATTTTATATGCAAACTTCAGATAGCTAATTTGGAGTCTTTTATTTGCTCATTTCAAATTGTTATGGTGCCGCTGAAGTTTGTGAAACTGCTTCGTTGTAGATCATCCAAGAGGTTTTATTGGTCGTGGGTATTTTTTTCATCTCACTCACCATATGCTCCTGCTTTGCACTTGCTGATTCAGCTCCGTTTTGAACTTTACATGTATCAGTTGCTGAGAATGGTCCTTCAACATAGGACCTTTCTAAAGAAATAAATGAATTTACAGCTGACAGTCTTGAAAGACAGCCAAAGTTTTCATTTGGGGTGTGCGCAATAGGAACTTAGTGATTTAAGTTGACTCTCATGCTCAGGGTTGTGTTGCTCTTCGTGCTGCCTTACCCTTCTGTCTTATTAAAAACTGCCTGGTTCTCTCATCTCTTTGCTGTAGTTCAAATAATCCATAAATAATCCTTTCTAAAACTCTGGTGTCTCTGCAAAGGCACTCCTTCAAGCTATTTCCACGACCACTGTCATACATGGTCACAACTGCAACCCTTAAAGAATTAAAATAGTCTTGGTTAGGCAAATTTCCCACATTGTTGATAAGGAATGCAGATTTTGATAAAGCATGTTATCAAATGTGATGGTGTGGATTAGGTTTGGCAGTAATGTCTTGCTCCCAGGTTTCTAAATTGAAGATTTTAAGTAAGGAAAACGGGGTTATCTCTTGTAGGACATCTTTTGGGGTCGTGTAAGCAACAAGAAGGTTGGGTGAAGCATGTTGCTGATGGTATTTTTGCCCCCCTCAAGATTCATTATCTGAATTTTAGACTCTTTCACCTTTGTATTTCTACTAATAGAGCTCAGTAAGTCTGTACTTCAGGCTCCTTCTTCAACTCAAAGCAATTTACTTTTATTCTTAAAATTAATGCAAAGGCTGTCAAGGAGCTGGGGATGATAAATAATTTATTTTTTGAAGTTTAGAGCCACTGATAGCAGAAGATATAAGAAAGCTTTACTTACAGGGTTGTGTGCTTTCTTACTAAAAATGCCATCCATTTCCAGGCAGTTCTTGCTACTGCAAATATTTCACCCATCTAACCAGGAGAGTTTGTAATTTCTTCTCGTCTTTTCCAAACACCAGCTGTGGGCAGGGGTTACGTGCTTGTAATTGGTGAGAGTTGTCAGTATGGTCAAGTAAGTTATGTGAAAATTAATTCTGCTTTTTTAATCCCTTTGTGCTGAAGTGTTGTTGGAGCATTTGAAGCTTGTGGAAAGCAAATGACCCAATGTTCCTGAGGAAAGAGAATTAGCAGGTTTTCAGCATGAACTTTGTTGCTAGATAGATGAGCAGCCCTGGAGTCACTGGAGCTGTGCTGAGTTATCCTGGCTTGAAGGTCTGGCCCTCGTGGTTTTGAATTTAATATGAATTGGTGGATACTTTCAGTGTGGAGCTCTCCCGAAGTCCTGGCTGTCTAGAAATAATCACAAAGGATTGCTCACAAAATAATGTTACAAATACGCACGTGGCAACAAAAATGGAGTATCTGTAGAGAAACTGAGCTCCTGCTTACACATCTCAGTTCAGCTTTGCCACAGTTTAAGAAAATACTTCCAGTTATTACAGGGCTGCTAAAGAACAATTGAGAGCCAGTTGACTGAAATGGTTCAAAGGTTCAGTTTTGCTTGTAATCATTAAATGAATTAAGTTCTGGTGGCTGAATAATTTGAGAGCTTTAAATAATCCAACTTCCAACAGATACATTGGTAATTGAGAGGGAATCTGCACTTTTAATGCACAAAGAAATTAAGCTCATTTCTTACAAATTTAGGAGATCATTCGAAAGAGGAAATAACTCCTGGGAGCTAGGAAGGAGCGTTGATGCATTATTAAAATGAACATATGTGGATTGTTCTATATTTTAGAGCCAAATAACCACAGAAGTTGAGCTGAATGTGGATCTTTCTGGTATTTTGTTCTTCTGGGGAGAAGGCTGGTGCTCGGAGCCATTCTCACAACGTGTTTCTTATCAGTTTACAAGGGTCCTGATACTGAGGGCTGTGGGAAAACGAAGAAAACAGCAAGGTGGCTGTGCCTGATCCCTGTGCCAGGAGAAGGGGTTTCTCCTGGAGCAGGTGGGAGCACAGGTGTCCCTGTGCTCGCACAAAGTGTCTCAGGAACTACAGGCTGCTTGTATAGCAAGTTTTCCAGTTGTTTTTCCAGCTTCATGCTGGGATTCAAGAGGATTTGGCCCCTGATGCACACAGAGGTTTAGCCATGGTCTAGTCTTGTCTTTTCTTACAGCCATTTGTGATTGCTTTGAAGAAGTCCCAGTTTTTATTTGTCCGACTCTGCCAAGGAAGCTTGATCTGAAAATCTTTTAGCTGAAATCTGGAATCTTCTCTTTTACTTCACCCCCCACCTCCATGATCTCCCACATTTGACAATGTTGTGTATACCATCACTGTGAATATTTTTCTGATAATGGGGCAATTTCTGCCTTGCTGGAAAGCTGTAATCATCTAGACACACTTTGAAAGGGATGCATAGATGGCACAATGTAAAATGTGCTGTATCAGAAATTTATACCCTTTCCAACTGCATCAGTTATTCTAATAAACAATATTATTTTCCCTGCAGACCTTGCATCCCTCATATCTATCATGGCTATAATTATATTAAATTTTCACATAATCATAGAATCACTGAGTGCTTTGGGTCGGGAGGGACCTCAAAGCTTATCTTGTTCCAATCCCCTGCCGCGGGCAGGGACACCTCCCACTATGCCAGGTTGCTCCAAGCCTCGTTCAGCTTGGCCTGGGATGCCTCCGGGAATGGGGCATCCACAGCTTCTCTGGGCGACCTGTACCACGGCCTCACCACCCTCAGAGTAATTTTTTTTTCCTAATATTCAATCTAAACCTACTCTCTGACAGTTTAAAGCCATTTCTTTTGTCCTGTCACTCCAAGCCCTTGTGAAAGGTCTCTCTCCAGCTCTCCTGGAGCCCCTTTAAGTACTGGAAGAGGCTCTGAGGTCTCCCTGGAGCCTCCTCTTCTCCCTGCCGAACCACCCCAATTCCCTCAGCCTGTCTAGGAAAAGTGCTGCAGCCCTCGCCCCATCTTTGTGGCCTCCTCTGGTTTCAGATATTTCATTCAACCTGCTTAAAATTCTTCCTGGGTTTTCATCATACAGTGCTATTTTCCTCCTGTCCAAACTGCATCATCGCCCGCTACTCCTCTGTGTGCAGCACCATCAATATTGTTTCTTGCAGTATTGTGATTTTCCTGAGCCCTGGCCCCGTGGCACAGACTTGTTGATTGTTTGGCAGAGCGTGGAGCAGAACCTGAGAGGGGTTTTCAGGTGATAAATAAAAGATGCTGCTCACTCTTAGTTAAGCGCCCTGGAAAGCCTCTCTGCGGGAGGCAGAGGGACAAGAGAAACTGAACCACTTGAAAGCAGTGGGCAGCCTTTCAGATGGACACTGATTTCCATAAATTTGTTTATGGATGCCTGACTTTTTCAGAGGAGCAGCATCCCCTTCAGAAAGTGCTCACCCTAAGGTGGGATTTGGCGTGTGCTGCTCTCAGGCCCCCATTTGCAGACATTTTGGAGACTGCTGTTAGTGCTGGCTGAGTCACACAAACACCATGAAGAAAGAAAACAAATCTTCCAGAGACTGGCTCTTTTATTTTGTCATTCACATTTCTGGAGAAGGGAAATACCGTCTAGTGCTCTTTTTGTTTCAAACAGAACATTCTTTTTTGTCTAAATAAAGTGGTTGGATTTTTTTTCCTATTAGTGAGTCATAGCAAACATAGAGGAAAAGTTACCTAAAATGATATAAATACTGCTGGGGTTTTACTATTTTGGTAGTCCAACTCTAGATTTTGAAATACTGTTTTCTTCAACTGTATAAAGGTCTTTTAAATTTCTTGAAATTTTGTGTGCAAGTTTTTCCCTATTTCTTTTTTATTCCTGGAATTTGCTTGATAGCAGACCTGTAGTGCAGGTGGAGAAGGGACTAGAAATTGTTTCCATTTGAGCATGGTCAGCTCCTATGAAAACAGGTCCTGTGTACTCCATGGCTGACTGTGTTCTTAAGGGCTTTATCAACATAGGCCTGGCACTTGAAGTCCATTTTAGTCAACTGCTATGAGGCAAGTGGAAGAATTTCACTGGCTGTAATCATAAAACTCTTGATTTCTCATTTTTTTCCTTATTCCAGTGTAGAATTTGGTGCATAAGGCAAAGTTCTCCTGTGAAGTTACTTAATGTTTATTCCACCTGATTAACTGTTGATATCTTGGGTTTACAAGCACTTTTTGGAGAGCAGTACTTTAGTCCTCAGGAATAAAGAGAATGACATCATTAGCAGGCACATAAAGAAAAACAATAAAGTTTATTTTTTTGATTAGCCACAGAATTGATTTGGTAGACTATTCTTTACAAGATGCTTTATAGTAGAATGGTTTCATTCCCACTTTTGATACCTTATTTACAAACTAAAAAGACAAATCCAGAAATGCGAAGAATGATCTTCATATTAAATTTTACCCTGAAGAGATCCAAAAAAACCCCCAAAATAATTACTGTGCTTGGTGATTTGTTAATGAGATTGTAATGTATACACTACAAGGAATATTAATGAAATGTCATGTTAAAGCTCCATAGCTCTGTTTTTCCAAAACCTAACAAGTCATTTTCTTTTCTCTGGGTTTTAACAGTGGCAATAATATCCTGATAAGGAATTTGTCTGGAAACCCTTACAACTCAATTTGAGTTATGACAACATTGCTGAGAACTCTGAGCTTCCACAGTCTCCACAATAAAAGTACAATGTAAATTTAAGCAGAATAGTAGTACTTTTATGAGTAAAAGTGGTAGGAAAATAAACCTGGTTTGCCAGGTGACAAAGGATTTACAACTAGCGGAGAAATGTGCGTTTTATTTCCAAGCTCCTTAAAAGCTGCTACACATAATGAGCAAACTCACCATGGGTAGAGCAGGATTTGGCACCAGGTGGGGTTTTAGAAATTCTCAATGGGGAGGAACTGCTGCTTTAAGGGACTCACAGCCCTTAAAGCTTAAATTAAAGTGTCATTTCCTGTCCTGGTTATTCCCTTTGCACTGCCATCCCTTTCCAGCTGGGTAATAAAGGGAAAGGGTGAATTGTTGCCCTCTCTCCATCCTGCTGGTGATGGAGAACAGGCAGATCCGTGGGTTGGGAGCTGCTTCTCCCCCTGGCTGGTGAAATCCCTCCACACTCCCCTGTTTGGAACAGGGATGGGTCTTTCCCTGTGTTTTTGAGCTAAATGCCAAATTCTTCTTGGTGCTTTGTGGGTGTTCAAATCTTCCTGCTACCTGTTGCCCAGTTCCTGACAGTGGAGTAGAATGAGCTCCGAGTTTATTGCCTGTCAGCGAAACCTCTGTTTTTACTTGGATTTCTATTGTTCTAGCTGGGTAAACAGGACACAAGTATCTTACAAGATTTAAAGCTTGCTTTGTATCTACCTTGAAAAAAGACAAACAGAACTTATTCCAAAAAAAAAAAAAAAAAAGGAGTAGATATTTTTGTTGTTGAAATAGTTGAGGAAGGCTCTAAACAGCTATCCTAACTGGAGACTGGGGCTTGAGGCTCAGGAACTCTTGTTTTTACCATTTCCAATGGTAGGTGCTTTAGGAGCTCTTGTGTTTCCAGAAACCCCGGGTATTCACACACTGTCCTGAGATATGTGATGCATCCTGAAAGGTGTGATTCAGAGTGCCTAATTCTGGAAGGCTAAATTCTCCATGTGTCAAAGAATACACATGACCTAGAGGCAACCTGGGCCATGGCCCTAAAATGAAGGCAGGATGAATTATCCCACCCCAACAGCTAAAAAATGCTTCATTGCTCACTGGTTATTTAACTGCTTGGAGGGTTCACAGGGCTTGGCACACGTGTTTTAAAAATACTTCCAAAGAGTTTGGGGTTTTTAAAACAAATTTCTGTTCAACTGTTTTGCTTAATAGACTTTTAAAGCTAATTGTCAAAGACCTGTTTGGAAAGAAGATTGGAAACACCAAAACCTCCCCAGAAATTCTCATCAGGAAAAAGCCTTCCGGTCCTTATAAATAACACTTTTGACAGAAGCAGTGTTCCTCAACGTGTGTGCAACAAATCTTTGCTGCTCTTGGAGTGATGCACAGAGAAAGCAGGAAATAAGAGGTGCAGGCATGGAGGAGAGAGGGAGGAAAGAAATGAAAATAAAAGCTATTTTAGGAATAGACAAGGCCACAGTTGTGAGCTGGGGGAGAGGCTGAGGGACTCAGAGTAAAAGTATTTACTACCAAGTTGCACTGGCAGAGAGGCACTGAGAAGGTTTTGCTGAGAGCATTTTGAGTAAGGGAAGGAAGAGGGAAGAGAAAGACCTGTAGGGGTGTTTGGCATCTGGGCAAGAGCTTGCCATTGTTTTTGCCAACTGACCCGATGGGATTTTAGAAGGGATGTTGGAGGAGAGGCAAAGGCTTTGAGCAGGTCTGTGAGAGTAACTGGGAGAAGGACTTGGCTGCTGAAGCCAAATTTGGGGCAGGGGCTGCAGGAAGGGGATTTCTCCAGATGCTTCTCTCCAGGAATGAAACGGTGGCTCAAACCAAGAGCACAAGAATTGGCTTTTATTAACAGCGGCAGGAAGGAGAGCTGAGTTCACCTTGCAGCATTTGCTGGCAGAAAAATTCCCATACTGAGATGGCCTAGGCACAGTCAGGTGACTCCCCACTGTGACTTTTCCCTTTGCCTTCTGGAATCCTTGCTCTTCCCACTGCAGTGAGTCTCTCCTACCTCAGAGTTAAGAGCCTTGACCATCTATGCAATACAGGGACACTCAGAGCACACCACCTATGGAAATGGTACCTGTGGAAAGCTTGGTTTTTCCTACTGATCATGATGGTTTTATACCATCACACATTTTGTGTCTGATTCCAGTGTAATCAGCAAGATGGTTCCTGGCAGTGCTTTATTTACAGGTGTATTTAAAAGTGTGTGAATTAACTTAAACATGAAAAACTGGACATCATTCTGTATCATACACTTCTGGAATGAGCTCTAAAATATGTTTTTATCCCACAGCTGAAAAGGTATGTTCTGCAAGGCATTTAGGGCCCTCGATTCAAATGCATTTAATTGCAGTTGACATTATTATTGCATGACTAATTATCGGCATCTTAAATATTATCCAGTGACCTTGAAGCTTCCTCAGCTTGGCATATATGGTGCTATTAAATCCAGAGGGAAGCAAGTACTTTATCTTCTGTTCCCACAGCCAGCAGGTTTCCAGGCTGCACATAGCCTGGAATTTAGGATTTTAGTGTCCTTTGGGACATGAAGAGCCAGCATGCTCCCTTCCTTGGAGAATTCAGCCAAAAGTCAGTGACTAACTTACTTTGTCCTTATTCCCCATAAACCTCCTGGCATTGTGAAGGAGCCACCACCTTTCACCACCTCTGCACCTATTCTAGCACCTCGTTAGTGAAGGAAAGGCCAGGAGAACTGGATATAGTCCCTGCAGGTGTGTGGGACTGGGAGGGAGAGGTGGTGAGGTGAATGTGTTCTGCTTTTAATGACTGTGGATCAGTTCAGGGACACATGGCACAAAGAGAGTTTTGGAAAAACCCACACGGGTATCATTAGCACAGCTTTAGAGATACCTTCAGCAGCCTGCAGCTCTCCAGAGTATTTCGCTGAGGCTGTGCACAGCAAAACTCTTCTCCTGATTGCCACCAGTTGTCAGGGGTTTTTGGTGAGGAGGAGAGAAGTTCTATTCAACCTTGCCCTGACAGACCTCACCACTCTCTCCTCCTGGCATCCATTCCCTTTCCAGCTTTCACGAGGTGACAGCCAAGCACCATGAAAAGCAAAGGGATGTATTTAATAGAAATTTTCTGTAGAAAGAAGTTGTGCAAGGCTTGCTTTTTATTTTTCTTTGGGAAATCCAGATTTTTCCTTCTTAAAGCTCTCTGTACCAGTAGTATTTATTTGTTCTTTCGGCAGCCTTGCATCCTGCAGCTTCAATATTACCACTTTGTGGCACTTGCTTGGTGGTTTGTACCCTTCTAGCTGCTGGCAGCCATCAAGCTTTCAATATATAATAACTGAGCAAGGTGGTTTTCTGAAAGAAAATAAGCAGATGTCAAGGTTGCAGTTGATCTTGGGACGACAAGTCCCTGGTAATAAGCACTTTGTTTCAAAAGGCACACTCAGTAGTTTTCTGCGGGAAATCTTAGCATTCAGGCTTCTGTTGTGAGTCACAAAGGCTTTTGTTTTACCCGAGACAGGCGAGAGCCTGTGTTATTTCCTGGGCACGGCACGAGTGGGCTGGGGATTATTTGGGGGTTTCAGGCTCGGGGCAGTTGTGGGGGCTGAGGACTCCGTGAGGTTGTCATTTCCAACTCCCACTATCTCCACAGTCTTTATTTGCTGCAGCACTTTTCCTTTGCACCAAATCCTTCACTGATGTAAATTAGGGTGGTTTTTGTAGGTGTCATTGTTTTGTGCAGGTTTTTATATTTTTGCTGGTTTTATTCCCTTCAGAAGTGTCCAGGCAGGGGTTTGGGGCTGATACCTGGGCACACCCAGAGCTGGGGAAGCTTTCACCTCCTCTGGGTTTTGGAATCAGGACAAAGACCCTCAGGATTTACCTCAGAAGAGCCTCCTTGCTGTCTCCCTGTTTCTTCTCACATGTCCACCCATGAGCTGCCTCCTCCCTGTGTCTTCATCCCACTCCCAACCTGTAAATCTTGTCATGCTGTGTGTGTGTCTCAAATCCCACACAGCCAGAGCTGCCAGCTCTACATCCCTGCACTGCCAACGGCAGCATCCCATCCTTCCTGCGGCTGCCAGAGTGGGATCCTTCCCTTGCAAGCAGAGAAATCTGCTCTTAGTTACAGCCCAGTGCAGCCTTCCCCCTCCTAACATGTCAGTTCTTACATGCAGACCTTGGTGGGGTGTTTGTGAAGTTGGTTTTTTATCAGCATCCATTGTTTGGCTTCTTAAGTAACGTTTACAAAACATTTTATGCATTTTGGAAACAAGCATTGAAAGATGCAGGTTATTTAGGGATTTTTTGAACCAAATACAGAAAATTCAGTAAAAACTGTCTATTGGGGGAGGGGAGGCATTTTTCATTAAATAACTTTTGGATAAAGCATTTCAGCAAGCAAGTTTTGTGTATTTTTTCCAGATTCAGATGTGGAACTATGACAGGACAGGCTTTTAGATACCCCAGGTGGGTGTCATAGGNCCTCCTTGCTGTCTCCCTGTTTCTTCTCACATGTCCACCCATGAGCTGCCTCCTCCCTGTGTCTTCATCCCACTCCCAACCTGTAAATCTTGTCATGCTGTGTGTGTGTCTCAAATCCCACACAGCCAGAGCTGCCAGCTCTACATCCCTGCACTGCCAACGGCAGCATCCCATCCTTCCTGCGGCTGCCAGAGTGGGATCCTTCCCTTGCAAGCAGAGAAATCTGCTCTTAGTTACAGCCCAGTGCAGCCTTCCCCCTCCTAACATGTCAGTTCTTACATGCAGACCTTGGTGGGGTGTTTGTGAAGTTGGTTTTTTATCAGCATCCATTGTTTGGCTTCTTAAGAAACGTTTACAAAACATTTTATGCATTTTGGAAACAAGCATTGAAAGATGCAGGTTATTTAGGGATTTTTTGAACCAAATACAGAAAATTCAGTAAAAACTGTCTATTGGGGGAGGGGAGGCATTTTTCATTAAATAACTTTTGGATAAAGCATTTCAGCAAGCAAGTTTTGTGTATTTTTTCCAGATTCAGATGTGGAACTATGACAGGACAGGCTTTTAGATACCCCAGGTGGGTGTCATAGGAAAGCTAATTTTAGGAAAGTAGACAGGTATAAACAGATAAAGTACACACTGTTTTCTAACATATTTGGCAGTCAAGTGGAGTAGCTTTGGGTTTTTTTCAATATAATTACCCCATAGCTGTCATCTTTAACTTTACCACTAGATTCTCACCTGTCCTGTAACTGTAAATCCAGGGAAAACCTGGATGTGATCAGTGTGGTGGGAAGCTGCTGTACTGTCAGAATATGAAAATTTGTCTCTGCCTCTTTCCCCTTCTCGTTCCTCAGAATATCCCTTAATGGAAATTTTAATCAAGATCCTTACTCCCATATCCCTAAAAAAGCTTCTCATGAAGATACTACATTTCTCTGTGAACTTTACCTATCACTCCAGACCACATTCCCAGTTGCTAAGGATGGATTTGAGCCCAAAGCATGAAAAAGCAAACAGGAGGCACAGTCTGTTCAGAAGAGGTCACTCACTGCAGATCTGTCACGAACCGTGTTGGTTTAGGGAAACATTTCAAGGAAATAACTCTCAAAAGCTGGCCGTCCATTTCTTGGCAGCAATTTGCTGTAGGTGAACTTTAAAAAACGGGATTAGAATTGTCTTTTAAAAGGTAGTCAAATATCAGTATTGTTACTCTGTGAGTAGGGAGTTAGATCTGATTTTTTTCCTTCTTGGCTGGAGGAAAAATGTAAGAATACGTATTAAATTTTCATATAGAGAGGTGAACTACTTTTTCTCTGCAGTCTCAGTTTATTAGAGAGATTTTTTTCACTACTGTGTGATCTGAGCATGGCGTTTTGGTCTGCTAAAATGACTCAAACTGTTTAAACATAATTTGTTATGAAATGATACCTTGGTAAAAAAAGTCTTTCTGGAGCCACAGTTTCAGTGATGTTAGAGGTTACCAACATGCTCTCAGATAATACCATGAAATGATTCATTCTGAATTTCTTCTGCTGTTAAGGCAAAAAAATAACCTTCTGGTAAAACCCTGTTTTCTATCTAGATGGATTTATGTGCTTGGGGTTTTCTCTGAAGTCCACTGGACAGAATAGATACTTTGTGAGTTAACTGGTCTGAGAATAGGGACTCTGGTTGAAGATGTTGAGACTTAATAAAGTACAGATTTCTTTGACTATGGGCGTGGATGATGAAAAAAAGCTGCGTCCAGCACTTCCTTTTCTCCATTTTTATTCCTCTGATTCAGACTTCACAATACAATTGATGAGGGAGAGAAAGCAGGTGAGTCACTGTCCTGGAACAGAGCTTTGTAGCTCGAGTTAACATCTGGTGGTTTCTTTGTCCACGGTGCCATTTATCTGAGACCCCGTCACTGACGGAGCCATTAACATGCGGGGAGCTGAGGAGCACTAATTACTTTGGCAGTGCTAGGATTGGGAAGGGTAGTTCTGCAGAAAACCTCCAGGATGCAAAACCAGGAGTAATTGCCCATTTTCCAGCTGGATTCACAAAATGCTGGTGCTGCATTAGCTCTTCCAGAGAGCTGAGAAGGTGCCACCATCTGCTTTGTTTCCTGTGAACCTGCTCGCCTGCTTTCCTTCCCGCGGTCTGATATGAGCTGTATATCCCACACATCCCTCTAAGTGATTGTGTATTTTGCTGATTTGACAGTGCAAGAACAGGCAGGGTGGGTGCTTTCTATTAGTTATAATTTCAATTATCTTGGCAAAACTTTTCATTGTACAGCATGGTTTGTGACATTGGGTAGTGATGTTTTCACTTCCGAACTGTACTTTAGATTTCCCTGCTTCTAAGCAACCAATAAATGTGTTAAATAATTTCTGCCCCATTTGGAGACTAAACTTAATGCTCATCTACATCAGAACCATGAGGCACCATCACCTCTCTGTGTGCAGTTTGTTTTGGAGTTGGTGGAGCCACAATTTCGGATAAAGTTCCATTTAAAGTATTAGAGCTTTTCAGTTGTAATTGCAAAGTGAACCAGTCCTGCTGACCTCCTTCTGGCAGACGTAGGGTGTAAAGGATGTAAATGTTGTTGCCATCTGTATTGCCTAATTGCTGTATTTGGTGGGAAATTGACATGATTCAGGTTTGCAAAGCTGTCAGTTGTGTGCTTAAACATAGAGAAATCTGTGAACGTTGGAACTGTGAAGTTTTATCCAGGGAATACAATATTGCAGTCAATGCCTTGTCTGGGCTATCCTGGGACAAAAATTTCCCTTGAATTTTCACTGCCTGCTCATAGCAGAGGGGCATGTGATGCATTACCGCTGTCAGGAAGCCAGACATACAAAAGAATTTGATTTTAAAACTTACTGGGGTGTGTCCTCGAGTTTGGAATGACGTTACTGATTCATTTACGCACTGAGAGTAGAGACTTAAACTTATGAGTGTTATCAGGTGAAGCACAAAAGTAATCCTACTTCCCATTCCAGGTGGGAACACTGAGGGCATGAAACTGTATTGTCTAAATTTCCAAGGTTCTACAGGTGTTGATTTTTTTTCACTTTCAGCTTTCTGAACAAAGCTTGAGATTTCTTAATGGGGCCACAGGCTTTCAAACAACAGATTCATATTCTTTTAGGTGATGTATGGAGAGACTGCAGCTGAAAAGTTCCTTTGGGAAGAATTACACAACTCTGTTAAAACCAGGCTTTCACTCTTGAGGGTTTAAAATGAGCCAAGAAGCTGAGGAGGGATTCTTCGTGTGGAGAGGACGGGGGAGCACAGTCAGCAGGAACACAAACTGCAAGTACTTTGTGCCATTTGGAAAAGTCCCTTGGCAGCTGGGATCTGCCCACCTCCCATTGCTCTGCAGTGGAAAATAATCCTCCTGCTTCTTTTGGTTATGGTCTTCATCACAGTGCTGCACATTTATCACCAACTGAAGTTTTGTTACACCTCGAGTAATCTATGACAGCGTTCCTACGTCAGTTTGGGTTTCTGGGGTTTTTTAACTCCATGTGAGGTGAATTCTTGGATGTAAGTGAGCAAAATGCAGAGATTTTGTTTAGTCAGTTCAGCCACTTGCTTACAGGTACTTCTATGAATGATACTTAATGGGATTGATTTCCTGAAGGATTTCAATTGGAAGGGCAGAAGTCAAGTTTCTCTGACTGATCTATATTTAATGGAGAGGTTTGGGTCAGTCATCTTCATCTTGCTGCCTGAACTCTGATGTGCAGCATGACATTTCAGCAGGTGAGATTTGAGACAAAAAAATGCCGTCAGTCTCTCCTCAGAAATATCAAAAGCAATATCAAAAACACAGTTAATGAGAAAAGATTAGCCAGTTATAGGGAAGGGCCTCTCCCCCTGGCCTCACTCATTTGCTTTGCAGGCAGCAGATTCATCCCAAGGCAGCAAAAAGCATGGCAAAAACATGTAAAAAAGGACTGGGTCTCTTGTTGTGCGGTCAGAAGAGGTTTGAGAAGCCCTGGAAGGAGACAAGCCAGGTTTGCTGTGTCTTGAGAAATGCTTTGCCCATGGGTCAGGTCAGGGTGTCTGGCACTAAGGGGCTGGTTCTTACAGGGGCACAGCTGCCGGCAGTGGAGCTGTCACGCCAACCTTGTAATTCTGTGCCTCTCCCCAGTTCCCAGGTCTTATTTCTTCCAAAAGAAGTGACAGGGCCATAATGTAACTTTAAGTAACTTCAAAGAGTATTTTCAAGACTTTTTAATAACACAGTAGAACTTATTTAATGCTCCAGTTATAGAGGAGTTGCTATAATAAGAACTCTTCAAATGTGATTGTGCTCTGTGAAGTATCATCCCTCTTAAATCAGTGGTGTTATTATGGAAAAGGCTTGTTCATACACCCAGTGCATTACTGAAAATTGCTTTTATAATTCAGGTTCCAAGTAAATCTACCAGGCTGGAAGAAAATGATTGCTAATTTCCTGATCATAAACATCAGAAAGCAGCGCAGTTCAGCTTACCTGCCTAGTTCTGTAGAGGTCCGTGGAATACTTTAGTATGTAAACAGAATAGGGGTTGATATCAAGTCTTCAATAATGTCTTAAAAATGATGAGCTTGGCCAATGCTGTCATGTGGTTTATAGTGTGTCAATGTTCTTGATAGATTGAGTAATGCACAAAACCAGTTCAAATTTGTTTTTATTTTGTGGAGTTTAGAAACCTGAGCTACCATGGTACAGCTGAATGTGGGCAGCTTTTTACTGCCTCATGCCACAGTGATGTTCCTGGATCTCAGAGCATTGTAAAAGTGGTTGCTTTTGGTTTAGATCCACTTGGATCTGCTCTTTGCTGCACACGCAGCTTGCTGCAGTTCCCTTCTCCCCTCCTTGCCGTGTCTGGCATCGCAGGGCAGTCTGTGAGATCCTTTCCCAGATGTTTTTTCAGGAAGAAGAAAAGAAGACAAAATCAGAATGCCTTTTCCTGGCAGGAATTGAAAGGCTGTAGCCCTCCCAGCAGCACTTGTCACAGGAGTTCTGTTGTTTTACTGCTTTTTTCCTAGTTTGTCTCATAGAAGAGATAGTTACATCTCTTTCCTTCAAGCAATGGAGAGGTCAGTAGGCCTGCCCTGATTTCAAAAGACATCACTGCAGACTGTGCCAAGGCTGGCTGTTGAGCCAATGGTGCTGGAAAGCCTGCAGTGGCTGTGGGGATATACCCAGAGCTTCTGCAGCCTCCCAGAGCCAGGTACAAAGGAGCTGTTGCCAAACAGAGCCCCGGGACACTCTGGCAGAGCTTCCTTAAATGTCTTTTATCAGATGCCATCCCTGTTACATTTCCAGTCATTTGATGAGACAGGCCAGAATGGTTTCATTTCAGAAACCATTTCAATGATTTCATTTCTTTCATTCCAGAATGGTTTTCATTTCAGAATTTCATTTCATTTCATAATTTTTTTTGGCTGTCCTTCAGCTGCTTGTGATTTATGGGGCTGTAATTTCATGTGCGTTCTGAGGTTAAACTTTTTAAGTACCACACTGCTGTGATCAGCACTTAGCGTTGTGATCTGTTGTTTGGGTTTATCTGGAAAATGATAAGGAAAAGGACCTTGTCTGTCTTCCAGCTTCACTGGGATGAGTGTTAATCTTCACTGGAAGCTCATGAATAAATAAATGGTTTTTGATGGTGCCGTGAAGAGCACAGAGGATGATTGGAGCAGTGATCCTAACTCGGAGGGCATTACCATCTGTTGGTTCTGTGTGGTAGATGGGTGTTACCTACTGGGAATTTTGTCAGCCAAGCTTATGCAGGCCATTAAAAAGTCAGGTTTTGTCAACAGCTGCCAGACAGTACTCTGGAGGGAAAAAAAAAGTAGTGATTTTATGTAGGAGAGAAGCTATGAAATTTTGTAACTTCCATTAAACAGAATTTACCAAAAACTGACTTCTCATTACTTTTGGGATTCTTTTGCTGTTATGTGCAGAAATGCGTCATGAAACAATCTAAATGTAAGTATAGGACCCAATTCTCTGGCTGGGAGCAGCATTGAGATGTGTTTGAGACACATTTCCCCCTCAAAAAAAATGCTTAGAAACTCCAGTTTCTAAATGTTTTCTCTTCATTTGCATTTGTGCAAATTTTGGCTGGGGGGAAGTTAATTTCCAGAAGAGTTAGAAGTAGAGGTAGATACAAAGATTATTGAAGGTGATGTCGTGTTCTCGATGTGCATGGCTGAAGATTTGTATTTTGGGGGCTACAAACGTTATGTGGTGGAAACTGCTGGGAAAAAATAGCTATAATTGATAAACTGGGTTGTCAGGTTGATAGAGAATACATAAAAATCGCTGCATGAACAGAGTTGGAAGAGACAGGATAAACTTTTTATTAGTAGAACAAAGTATTGTTTGATTGTATGTTTGGCTCCATCATTAGGATCTTTCTGTTTCCCAGGATGTATTTAAATTGTTTACTCCATTGCTAAAATATCTTGTCAGTTGATAGCTCTCAAGGTCAACATGACCTTTCACATCAGGCCTAATCCTTTATTCATAGCCAAGCAGTCAAAGATTGAATTATAAATGCATTAAGCTCATTGGGCGCACATTAAAGTGAACAAAGGACTATATTGAGGAGAAAAACTCCAATTATCACTGTACAAAAGAGCTCTTTGTTTACGATACCGTGGGGTTTTGCTGTCCTTGTTTGTGTCCTCATTAAAAAGTTTTTGGTCACTCTCATGTTCCAGGTGTTACAATAAATGGCTCTTCAGGCTGATTATAAAGGCCTTGATTGATTTTGTAGGACCTGAATGAGTGACTTTGTTTAGCTTCTCCAGCTGCCAAAGGTGTTGGATTTGTTGCAGCCTGGGCAGCAGCTTCCTTTGCTGCCACAGGATTCTGTAGCCTCTGACGGATTCCTTTCCCTGAAGAATGGCAAGAAGGAAAAGAAACCAGGGGGAAAGGGAAGTTCGCTGGGAGGTGCCCAGAAAGAGAAGAGCAGATTGTATGGGCTGGATGTAGTCAGCTGCTCTATCAAGGTGTCTTGTGAGGAAGGATCAGTAGAACAAGTAGGCAACAGGAAAAGAGAGAAATGAAGTGGGAGAGCTAAATCAGAGCAGAGCAAGGTGCTTTGGAAAAGTCTGAGATGTCTTAGAGTGGCCCACGGCAAAACACATCAATTTGTTATTGTTGTTATTATTATTATTATGTTATTAGTTTGGACACAGAATATCTGGAAATGGGAGAACAGCTTCGTAACACTGTCCCCTGATACAGCAGGTCTGTTACAGGGGTTTATGCTTTTGTACCTCCTCTGTCCACCTTTGTCAGTGTCAGGCCAAGAAAGCAGAGCTGACCTGCATGGGGACAGAGAGGAGGGAATAAGAATGTTCCCTTTCCTTACCCAATTTGGTGCCTTCAAACATTGCATTTTGAAAGCTGAGAAAATATCATTTACTAATTTTTGCTTTCCTGCACATTTCCCAAAACACTTGTTATTCTCTCTTGCGGCTGAAATAAGGTTGATCATGTGGAAAAGGGTAAAACAGAAGTGCTTTATTATAGCTTCTTCTTTTACTAGCTCATGGAGTGAAAAAAACACGGTGAGAGCAACTGAAATACCAACTTAAATTTATGGGTTTTTTTTGGCCTGGCAGTATTTACAGGAGAAGTTGTGATGTTCCTTTCTGAACATTCTGGTAACTATTACCATGAAGGATCATGGACCTCAATTAATATTTGCAAATTCCTGCTAGTAAGTAAAAATAGCCAGAAGTTATTACTGTCCTCGAAAAACAAGGTTATTGACGTCAATAAAATATGTAATAACATTATCCAGGAGAAATATAACATCCCACAGGCAGAATGTCAGTGGTGTGAGCAGGAGCCACAAGGGAACGTCTGTGTCTCTCTCTTTGTGTTAGAAGTTAAGCAGCCTCAGTGCCTGTGCACGCAGTGAATTAATTGTTGTCATGATTGTTATGGCTTGAAACCTTTTTGGTCTCAATAGCCAGATTTTCATGGTTAGGTGTCTGTAAATTTGCTGACTTCTCTGCAATTTTGTAGCAGATCTGGGCTGCTTCTACACCCATTCTGCAGCCGTTGCAGGGGAGCTGCCCAGGACCTGCTGAGAGACTTCTCCCTTTCTCTCCCACTGCCACTGGAACTGATGGCGTCAGATAATCCCTCTGTGCCAAAACCAAATAGCCTGAACAGTAGTACAAGGAAAAACGTTCCCCAAATCCTATGAGGAATTGATAAAATATGCTTCTGAAACATAAAAGTGGAAAAGGTGGTATTTAGACACTACTGTTGTGATAGCTGAAGTCTCAAGATGTTGGTTTGGACTTGTGTCTTACATGATGGGTTGGTGCCTTTTTTTTTCTTTTTCTTTTTTTTCCCTATTTTTATTTTCCATTTTCAGTATGACTGGCACTGCTGTATTTTTACACAACATGAAACATTTATTTTCATTTTATATTTGATAAATTGTGACAGTTTATGTACCCTGAGAACTTAACTCCATCTTGTACATCACAAGGATTTCTTACATTACTCATTGTATCTGTTGGGATTTCATGGCACAGACTTTTACACTTGGCAAGTTCTCCTTTTTTTTCCTTTTTCTTTTTTTGGTAGGGGAACAACCATAAGTGAATTGATGTTTAGTGCTAACAAGTGCATAATAGCCTTTTGCTTTGTTCTTTTCCTTAGTTTATTTCCATCACTACCTGTGTTTTAATGGCCGTACATCTCACAAAGTAGATTTAAGCTCTTCATTCCAGCTGTTACGCATAGATAGAGCTGTACATTATATTGTCAGCCTGCAAATAGTTCTGTGCCCGTTCAAGGTGCAGAACTATAAAGTGCCCATCACTACAGAGATAAATTGCAGGGACAGTCATGCAGCTTTTTTCAGGACATCAAGTTGAAAAATAAGGAAAGGGACAATTGAGCCTTTGCTAACATGCAGGCACTGATGTGAAGTTATCCCAGGGACACCTTTAACTTTGGAGACTTTCTTGGCTTAAACTCAATGGACTTTTTTCCACACACAGCAAAACACAGCACCTGTCTTGAGTGCCGTCTTCCTCCCTTCATGGCTGGAAGTGTCACAGCCACCTGAGCATCACAAATTTATAACATCAAATCCTTTAAATACTTTTCTGCTTTTCTGGACAAAATCCACAAAGAAAAGGAAAACCTGTCTGTGGCTATGGAGGAGGTACAGCCACTGCCAGAATGTAGCAGGAAACAGAGAGTTTGGTAATTCAGTTTGGTGTCAGGGGAGCATCTTTAGCCTTGTGGCATTTGGTAGACCAGTAGCAAAAGATGTTTCAAACAGGAATTCTTGTTTCACTTACCAGCAACACTTTCCTATTTAAAAACACATCACGTGCAGCATTTGTTGCTAGGTGCCTGCTTGGCCGAGTGCTGGTTTCTAAGCGTGCTTTTATATTTAACTAACCCTTGCACAGCTTGTGAAGGATTTTGCCCCCATGAGTTCTGATTTTCCCTTCGCGATTTTCTGTATTTTTGGGTAAGGAAAATTCCTTCTTTCTCTTCATAAATTTAATCGAGATAATGTCTCCCAGCTAAGTATAGGAGAGTTACATCTCCTCCTTGGAACTAGAGAAATTGTGTGCAGAAGTAGTACAGCTGGATTGGGGCTGCTGTCAGAAAATGTTGTGAAAAAAAAAATCAAATTAAGCGTTACTTAGTTTTAGCTCTAATTTTTTAGTTTTGCATCACTTAAAAAACTTAAAAAAAAAAGGTAGAGAATTTATTACTATTTGCTCATGATTGATGCAAACAAATTCCACAGAGATTCAAGGGAAAATAGTGGTAACAGAGAGCATAAAATTTTGTGTTTCCAAGAGCAGAGGCCATGTACATTTCCATTGATTTAAAATAAGCAGGAATTAGATGAGAAGTTCCTTTAAGTTGTTTAACCAACCTCCCTAAGAGGGGTCTCCCTTCAGAGAGTTGTTAATTTGGGTCTGTCTCTGCCAGCACAGAGCGTTCAAGCAGATGCCGAGATCCTGTGGGAGGGAAATGCCCATGGTTTGTTCATAGGGATGGAGTGCTCCCTGCCAGGGACAGCCTGACTCCTTCTGGGGCACTCCAGTTTGTGGAGGAAGATCATATTTCCAGTTGCTTTGCTTCCTTGCTGCTTTTTTTTTTTTAAATCAGGGACGAAGGATGTTGCCTGAACTACGCATAAAGACACCCCACTTACTCTGAAACAGCAGCAATTGAGAACTATAAATCCACCATCCACACCTGCCAATTTTTCTTACAGAGGCTGAAGAAAAAGCAGAATTGAGGACAAAATGTTGGCATAACACTCCGAAGCTTTTGAAGTGGTTCCATCAGCATGTATGTGTGACATATTAACCAAAATTCTTTGGGTACTTCTGGGCTTTAGGCGCTGCCCTTGGAGTGTATCTGCAGCACTGAATTGATCAGATTGTATTGCCAGGATATAAAGGGTGATCAGAGAAATCTCTTCATACCTGGTATTATACTAACAACAAGGCCATTTTATTGCTTTTCATAAGGGAAAGAATATTTTATCTAGGGGGAGAAGAAAATTTAGGGGCTGATCTTTCCTATTTGGAATTACCATGAAAAGTTGGTTTCATTTCCCCCAGTAGTACCAATAAAATCAGGATGAAAAGTCAATTGCTTTTACTGAAGCAGCAGCAGTCTGAGTAAATTGTTTTGCTAAAATTTTACTAAAATAATTTCAAATAAACCCAGATATTTACTCTCTGGAGTTCGTTGTAGCAAGATTCTCATTTAGGGATAAAAAGTGGTGCTAGTTGTGCAGTGGGGGCTGAATCTGCCTGACTTTCAGTGTGATGTGCTCTGGAAATCCTCACCGAGTGTCCCCAGTTACAAATACTGCAGGCAGCTAATTCTTGTTCATGACTGTGATTTGTAGCTGATGCTGGAACAGAAACTGCCCTTTCCTCGCTCTGGTCCAGATCAGATCAAACTGTAGTGGCTGCATAATTAAATGTGATCACGTGTTTAAATGGAATTTACCTTTGCTTCCATCTCCCCTGGTTTTGGTACAGCATGGAAAGCTGGGGTTGATTTCTCTGGTGTCATTACAGTGCTTTCCCTGATGTTTATGGAGATACGCTGATTTAAACTAGCTCAAAATGTTCTTCTGAGATCAGCTCCTTGCATTTGTCATTGGAAGTTCATACTCGATCTCCATCTCCTGTTATAACATTTTTTAAACTCTGACTCTGATGAAGTTACAAGATAGGCTGTGTGATTACTGAAGGATGTAGCTCACTGACATTTACATACTGCTCTGGAGGAGAAGTCTGCTGAATGGGATATATATTGCAATTATTGTAGTCCTTTTATTCTCATTTTCTCCTTTTTTTTCCCTCTTGTTTTTTCTTTTTTTTTTTCATTTTCCTCTTCTTTTCCTCTTCTTTTCCTCTTCTTTTCCTCTTCTTTTCTTCTTCTTTTCCTCTCCTTTTTCTCTCCTTTTTCCCAGCCTTTCCCCCTCCTTTACCCTCCTGTTCCCCCCCTTTTTTTCCTGCTTTTCCCCTTCCTTTCCCTTTCCCCTTCTCTTTTTCTTTTCTGTTCCTCTTCTTTTTCTCTCCTTTTTCTCTCCTTCTTTTTCTCTTCTTCTTCTTTTTCTCTTCTTTTTCTCTGCCTTTTTTCCCTTCCTTTTCTCTTCCTTTTTTCTTCATTTTTTCCTCCTCTTTTTTTCTCTTCTTTGTCTCTTTCTTTTCTTTTTACTCTTTGCTCTGGTTACTCCTGTATTTTCAGGTATGACCATGCCTCTGTTACATTTCACTTGTTTGCAGTCAGAAATTGTGTATGTGTGGAATCAGAAGGGAAGCCTGGGCCTCACTGATGGCAACAGCAGCATTTTGGTGGCATAAGCAGGAGTGAGATTTTGCATCACAGGCCACTTGTTGCCTTTTTACTTGACCAGCCACTGTCAGAGGAACACTTTAGGACTTTATCGGCTCAGCCAAAATCTGTGTGAAATACGCAGTAAACATGAATGAGGAGTTAAGGAAGAAGAGAAAGCCACCTTTTAAAATGCCGCAGCTTTTATAACTTGAATAAATTTTCTTTATTGGGACACGAATTATAACAGATCCTTCCTTCACTCTCCACTGTTGAGAAGGACAGGATTTTTTTCAGGTTTTAGCAGAAGTAGAGGCTTGAGCTCTCCGCCCAGTGTTGCCATCTGGAAATTTTTTCAGACTGGGAATATATGGAGAGTCTGGATTTAGCCAGGAGGCTCCTGTGTCCTGCTCCAAAGCTTGTGGTGCTTGTGTATCTCCACAGCCGTGGTGGGGCTGGTCTCAGCCGTGGGCTGTCAGTTACTGGCGACTGGACAAAGGCCACTTTTGCGAAAAACGTTAGAAGAGTCTTGCTTGTAATTTCTCCTGAAAGTCTGGAACGTGTCTTGGAACACCAAGGCATCCAAGCCTTTCCTCATGTCAGAGTCCCGTTCTTTCTAAGGTTAAAACAGCATTTTTGGAAAGCAAGATAAAGCTTTTCATGGGTCTGCACATCAGCTGGGAGACTGGAGCCAAGTCCCTCAGCAATATAAACATTAAGCTGGACTCGGCCAAGTTCCCTTTTACAAGGAGAATATTTGGCTGATTCCTCTGTGTTTCCCAAGGCCGGAGGTGCCGGGATTAACTCACGTTCCGATTTTGTGCCTTGGCCCTCGCTCAACTCCTGCTCATGCATGGAAACACTCAGCTGGGAAGGGCGAAGCCTGGGATAACCTGTGCAAAAGTGGATTGTTGGCTTCATTCCAGAGTTCTCAGGGCACACTCAGGCAAATCCTGGTTCACTATGCACCGTGGATACAGGCACCTTCACCGGATTTAAGCTAATTCTAGGAAAGGCCTCTGGAGTTCAAGGTATTAATAAGAACAAGTGGATGTTTAGAGAGAATTGTGCCCCAGGGAAATGGTGCTGCTTCATCCTTATCCAGTCCTGACCGCAGCCTTCCAAATACCTGAAGCAGGCATGAGGAAAAGTCTTCATTATCTGGAAAGGAGCAAGGCTGGAGTTTTCTTCCTTTTCCTTCATTGCTTTGTGTATTCCCTCAGGGCTTTCTTGGTTTCCCTTTGGGAGCTTCGCAGCAGGTTTTTGGGTCAAGCGGTGTGGCACTATTATCCAGGCAAACTTTGCAAGAAAGACTGTGTAACACCTGAGCCATGTGTTAGCTTAGCAAAGGTGCATCTAAACCTTAATTTCTCAGTAATCTACTGCTTCACTACATAAATAATACAGGATTCTTTCCAACTTGCATCACTCTTCCTTATTTAACCTGCAGAGAGTTTGGGGTTGAGAGTAACACTGATAGGAAAGATTCATCACCATGGGTTACTGCACTATGTTAGAATTTCATTTCTCATATTTCCCAAGACTCAGCTCTTCCCGAAATTTATACCTGTACTTACTATTCGGAATGTATTAGGAAGAATGAAATTTTACATTTTAAAGTATTTGGGCATAGCAAAGAGAAAGCATCATTTGTTACCATAAAATAGTGCTCAGTTTTAAGTCACTTGTAAGAGCTGTTTTCACATGTGAAAGAAAGCCAAGATGATTTTCAGACTCTTATTTCTATTCTGATCCTGCCTGCTGCAGGCAGCAGATACAAAACCTGCTCTTGTCCACTCTGCTTTAAGAGCTCCACGTTTGAAACATCCCAATCCAGCTGACACTGTGTGATGTGTGGTTCAGCATGGGGCATCGCCCTGAAACCATGAATATAAACCTTTCTGTTGTATGACATGCTCACAAGGCTTTTATATCTGTCTGCAAATAGCGAAAAATAAAGAATAAAGCATGCAACTCAATGTTTCAAGGGAGGGAGGTGTCCTTCCAGTGGTAATGGAAAAATAATATTTGTCGTGCCCAGATGTAGGCAGACAGACAAATCTCAAGGCTTGTTAATGTCCATGCCTGATTCATATGCATGGTTCTGTCTCTTTGTCTTGATTATTTCAGTTCTGTTGCCCACAGATTGTTTCCACAATCCCTTTAGCGATAACCCCAAATTGCAGATCTCATAGGATGGTTGTTTTGTATGTTGCTGCACATTTCCTTGGGGAGGAGTCAAAGCAGTGCTCAGAGAATTTGTTTGCAGTGCTGTGTATGATGTGAGAGCTGATACAGACTTTGAAGGACAACCTGGTTTTGGTGAGACTTGATTTGGCTCAGTCCACAGGAAACAGAAACACCATCTACAGCAGAACTGGCACAAGGCTGAGGCTTCTGTTCTCTTCAGAAGGCAGATTCTGCTGAATCTGTTCCACGGCTGCTTGCGCAGTTTTCGGTCCAGTAAGGCTCAGACATTTCCTTAAAAATAACCTGTACACAGAAGTGTGGTTCAGCTCGGTGGTGGACAGCTCAGCTTGCATATTCTGCAAGATTGCTCAGGATTAAATATGTTTTATTCTCTTAAATTAGACAGAGATAACATTTGCTACAAGAACCTTCATAAAAATTAGTAAATCATGCATTGTGTTTTTAAGCCAAATGCTGCTGTGTTCACAGCATGCTTCCTTCTTCCTCCCCCTGAGATGTGAAGCCATTAAAAGAGTTCAGGATGTGTTTCCTTGTATTCCTTTAGACTTTTTAATGCTTTTCTATGTATGCCATCATGTCAGTGCAGGCAGGTAATCAATTGCAAGATTACACCTGAAAAGTGTATTAGTATTTCTTATTTGTCTTGCCAGAAGGATTACTGTCAAAAAGGACCCAGCACTGTCACGTGCCTGGAGAGCTGTCATACCCTGCTGTAGATGCACCCATGACTCCACAGCTGTTTAAAGAGCATGTGGAGCATTAGAGAGACTTGGACGGTCCTGAAAAGCTGTAGAGATGCAAACCCAAACCAGAGCCATACACCTGGGTGCCTTCATAATTATGTCTGCTAGATGTGCCGTGGTCGTGACCTGCAGGAGAAGAGTTTGAGAGGGTTGGGAAAGTGGGGTACAAGGAGAAATTATATGAGGGGATGGACAGTGACTCTGCATCTGTTTGCCTGTAGCCTCCTTGGTGAGGTAGTGATGATGTGCTCCAGCCCAGAACCCTCAGAGAGCACGCAGAGCACCTGAACTGAGGCGTCAAGCAACACAAAATAATGCAAAAGGCAATGGATGAGCAGCTTACTCTGCTTGGTTTTCTTCCAATCTGGTGCCCCAGCAAAATAAGATGTCATTTTTCTGTTGTCTTCGTGGTCTCTTTTCTGGGCATGGTGTGTCTTCAGCAGAAGTATTGCTGTCACATTGACACACTGACCCAGTTTAGCCTCAGGTCCTATTTATGTGAGGTGGGGAAAAGCAGAGACTGTGTGTGCTTGTGACAGTTCTTTGTGATAGAGGGGACCATGTCTGAGCCTTTGTGCAGGCAATCCTTACTGAGAGGGGTGTCCTTAAAAATGTTAAATATATGCAACAGGATTTTGTTAATCATAGATCTGAGTTGCCTGGCATTCCTCTAACGTTTTGCAGGCCTTTTATTGTCTCCTGAAAGTCTCGTGCACAGTTATTTGGTCATTGTACACCCCACACTGGGTTGTTTTTGCCCAGCATAAAGGTGTTTCTGTGTTTCTAACAGATGACACCTGGGTGAAGCCTAGTCTAGACACTCCTTAAAATCTTGTCTTTAGTAAATGGGTTTTCAGCTTGAAGTAAAGTCTCAGTGGAGATCAGGCTGCTTGTAGACTGAGCATATATTGGCCACTCAAAACAAACTGTCCTATACTGTGGAAGAGATTAAGCATCTGAAAACCAGAAACTTTCCCATCTTCACTAGGCTTTGACCCTATATCAATTGCCGTGTATTAGTTAGCTTTAATTGCAGGTAT
The DNA here is from genome assembly GCA_013398055.1 of Ifrita kowaldi. Taxonomy (NCBI): domain Eukaryota; kingdom Metazoa; phylum Chordata; class Aves; order Passeriformes; family Cinclosomatidae; genus Ifrita; species Ifrita kowaldi. The sequence continues at coordinate 404,274 of VZRS01002209.1, read as the reverse complement.
TTATTCTGTGTTGCCTTTTTCATGATTTACTCTAGAAGTCAGTAAATTAGGTATTTCATTTGGTACTTTACTTGGATAAGTAAAACACAGGGAGCAGTCTTAGAGGAAATCTGTTAATATTCAAAAATTAATTCCTCCAAAGTGTGGGAAAGGCAGGACTAAGGCTGGCTGGTGCGATCCAGGCACGTAGGAGAGGTGGGAGGAGATGGTCTGTGTATGTTCTACCCCTTGCCCTGCCAGTGTGAATCCTTTTAAATTGCTCAACAGGAACAGGAGCCTCAAAAAGCAGCGCTGCTAAAATTACCTGCACCTCGTTAGTAAGCGCAGAATCCATCTTGCAAAGCTCTGGCTTTGCCGGAAAAGATGTTCACGGACAGAGCTGGAACTGAACCCCAGCAAAGCAGGCCAAGACTAAGATCCCAAGCCTTAGCTGACAAATGGAGCGGGTTCGAAATGATGGCACCAGTGGTTTATTCTCAAGAGGGTCCCCACACACAGCAAATTTGAGTTCAGATTTGCTTGGGAAGAAGAAAATTGTGCTCAGGAGAGCTCGGGCACCTTTTCTACCATGTGGCACCTTCCTCCTCCCTCGGTTCCCATTACGCCTCCTCACTCTGACAGACAAAACCTTTGTTGACGTTCAGGCTCACAAAATCTCCCACTCCTTTTAAAATTAGCAGATTGTTACCTCAGTGGGAGAGAGCCAAGTCTGTTAAAGCAGCAGCACAAGATACCTGTGAAGTGCCTGGTTTCGTGCTTGGGTGCAGTTTCTTCCTCAGTACGTCCTGCCACTCCAGAGGGAATCAGTGCTCCTTTATCAGACATCCCTGGCGTAAGATCGATCCTCTGAAGGTTGTAGCATTTTTAGAGAAGCATAAATGAATTGCTGAACTGACAACCCCTTCCACAGTTCAGTATATGGCTTTCAGGAAGAGAAAAAACAGGCCATAAAGGAAAGATCTTTCATGTCCATCCAGTTCCCTGATTCAGGTGCCTTAGAAAGGTGTCAAAGCTAACAAGAAAGGTGTCTAACAAGACAATGCCTAACAAATGTCTAACAAGATAATTCTAAGCCACGTATTTGGTTTATTGTATGTATGTGTGTATTGAATGTATGTGTGTGTGGAGAGTTTTAACTGGTTTGTAATCCACCATGACATTTGCTTGACTCTAGAGAAATCATAAAAGCTTTGTATTTGGGCCATTCTTCCTTCTTCTCCTCATTGTCTTTCTGGATTTCCTTGTTCTTTCATTCCATGATTGTTTTTTCGCTAGGTGTGTTTCTGTGGGAGCAGTGGAAAGACATGTAGCACAAGTTGTCAGCGAGCTGCCAGGTTGTTTATCCTATTTCCTTCAGGTAGTGTTGTGAGTTGTTTTCATGTTTGGCTCAGCCATGCCAGTAAACATTTGCAGATCACAATGGTGTTTATTCAGAAAAGATGCCAAAGGTCTCAGATTCAGAACATGAATAAATGCAAGGTCAATGTTCTTGTGCTGAGCCACTGCTTTCAAATTTCTATGAATTATTCTGGATTTTTTCCTACTTCGGCTGGCTTCAAATATCTTTTTGAACATATCCATTCATCAGCATCAAATCAAAAGCTTGGCAGCTATTTCTTGATTAAATAATTATTCCCAAACTAATAAACATCTCAGCAGGGTTTAATTAATCTATGTCAGTCATGTGGCTTTTTTTTTCCTCTTTCTCTTTTTTTTTTCCCTTCCTAAAAATACCATGTTCTGAAATTAGTATCTGCAGAATAAAGGTGTGGGCTTTTTTCTGCAGTGAGCCATGGGAAAGACAATTAAAGAGTCTGTTGATTGCATCCACTTCTCTTTCTGTTTGGGCATGGATGTCTCGTTTTTGAAAGTTTCCTGCTAGAAAAGCTGCAAAAATCTCACCAGAAACCCTCCTTGCCCCTGTAGGATTGTTGTTACTGTAATAAAAACAACTCTGCTGCAACTTTATCTTTTATGAAAAATCTTCCCCTAACAACTTAGTTTTATTAACCACCTCCCAGACCACAACCCATGGAGAGATTGAGGCAGTACTGGGGATAAGATGTCATAATTTAGAAATATGAAGCCCCAAATGCTGCCCAGGATTGCGGGTGTTGTAGTTAGGCATTTGAAGCATCTGAGCAGCTCTGGATGTGCTGCCTAAGGATGTCAGGTGTGATGAAGAGACATTGATGTCTTTGACCCCAGATGAGATAGCAGCAATTAAGAAACATAATTGCTTGGTTTTGTATTTAGTTCTTCTTTTGGTGTTGTTGGTAATGAATCTCTCTATATGCATGAGCTTCAAATTATCTTCAGCTACTGGGTGAAAAGTGTGTTTTAATGTAAAAAACCAGACAAAACTCCTTAAATTAGTCTAACAAAATAAAACAGCCTTTTAAATTAATGGGTTCAGTGTAGTTTTCCTACTTAACAACCTGGTAGTTTCAGCATGTTCTTCGTGTTCACACTTCCCGGAGACTTATGGGGCAGTATATAGAAATCAGGCTTTAAAATGAGCAAGCAGTCACAGTCCCTCAAGTGGATCTCACTGCCTGACCTTGATGAAATGAATGTTTCTAATGTGCTGAAGGGATGGATAATTATTACCATATTTTGCAAGAAGTGCGGTCTGCTTTGAAGTTGGCAGAATCTTTTCCTGGGGACTTTGTAGGATTAGACTTTCTACATGAGCAAAATTGCTTCCTTTAAGGAATGTATTTCCAGATGGAGCGATACTCGGCCTGCGCATACTGAGATGCAGAATGACTTCAAACAGCCATGAGATATAATGAGAAGTGATATTATTCATAACCTCATCAAGAAGTGCATCCATGGAGATTATGGAACGGCCTCATCTTTTATTCGGACCGTGTCACATATTCTGCCTTCAGCAGGGGCCCCGGTGAAACACTGGCTGAGCTGATGAATTTATTTTCAATTTACAGGAAGAGTTCCATGCCCGTAAATATTTTGAGGTACATGCATAACTTTGCACTTAAGTAATCCCTTTGAAGGGAATTGGAGAAGTTATTAGTTCATGTTATCTAGGAAAGAGTATTCATAAAAGTTTTGGAGTTTAATCTTATTGTACAGCTTTTTTGGTTACTGAGTCCTGCTTGCACTGCACCCTTTGTTCCCGTGGTTTTACAGGTCTAATCTTTGAAGAGGAGAATATTATTTGGCATTCTGTGTATGCTTCACTTTATATAAATGATCTGTTTTGATATTTGCTGGTATTGCATTAATTGAGTACTTAATTAATAGTAAATGTTCAGAAAACATTAGATTTCTTCCCACGAGGAAAGTAATCCCAGGATTTTAAGAAGACTGAGTTTCCTGTCTCCTGTTGAATATGCATTTCCAAGCATGCTGGATGGTTGACTGATGTGTTTTTAAATGAATACATATGCTTTATGACAATTAGACAAAATTTGAACAAAAATTTGTCAAACAAGGAGGGCAGTGAGAAAATCCCTGTGTTCGTGGTAAGAATTTGCTGCCAACCTTTGCAACGTGCTGAAATGCCATGAGAGCATCTGGGCTGCAGTGATGTGTGCCTTGGTATTGGGAGAGACCTTGATGCCTTCCCATGTGGAGGGAAGATTTCTGAGGCAGCTCCAGAGCAGCCCAGCTCCAGGGAAGGCACTGCCTGCCTCCAGTGTCCTTCAAGGATTTATGAAGTCAGTGGTCAGGATGCTAAACCATGACATTCCTGTTGGGCTATGCTGGAAGTTCCTGTGTGGAGACTGGTGAGACCTTTGGGATGTATCTGAGGAGGTGCAGGGCCACGAAGGAGAAGCTGTGCCTGAATTTACAGCTGGGGATCCTTAGCCAGCTGGGCCGCTGCAGCTGTAACTCAGAGCTGGGAGAGCCAGGGGCCATCAGGAAGCCTGAAATCAGGAGTGAGTGCCGACACAAGGGAGTGGTGGTGTGGCTTGGAGGCCACAGGAGTGGAGCACTCGGCACTCTGTGCCCCACAGCCCAGGGAGGGGCTGCAGCTCCAGGCTGGGGCCAGCCACTGGGCTGGGTGTGTACTGCCAGGCAGGGCTGCACACGGAGCTGCAAATATGAATGAGCTGCTTTCAGGAGGCAACATCTGAAGAAGCTGAGGTCTTACTTAACCCCAATCCTTCCTCCCAGGAGAGGATAAACTCCACCCTGCTGAACGCGGCATTGTTCTCCTCATGGCCAAGCTTTATGGAAGCCCCCACAGGACAGCTAGGCTAAGCTGAGGGCTGGGGACATCTGTAAGCCTATTGTTCCTGGTCTGAATTCCTTGATAAAATGTCTCTCTTGGGTTTGCCGTACACAATTCTCAGCACCATTTCGCTGGCAGAGGATGGGCTGAATTTCCCAAGCTCTTGAAGCTCTTCACAGCTTGATCCTGGGATGATTTTTACAAGCAGACAGAAAGGTTTGTACTGGCAGAGAGGCACAGGATCTGACAGCACATCTTGTCTCCCAAGATTGTAGCTCTTGACTTGCTGATCAAATAAGTTTACCTGGGTGTAAGTTTGGGTATTGTTCTGTATTTTTTTCTCTGCAGTAGTGTGGGAGACTCTGTGTTCAGTACCAGCCATTGCTGCTCAGTGTTAGGGAAAGTCCAGCCTGGTTCTCAGGAAAATGTGTGGCACTGGTTTTCTTTGTTGCTGTAACCACTTTACTACATAATATTAGACAAAATTCTCCAGGGTGCGGTGTGTTAAAGCAGCGTGAAACCCATTGACTCCCTCTCTTCAGAAAGTATAAAAATAGAGACAGCTCTGCAAGCAGAGCACTTTCCCCAGAGTAGAAATAGATGAAATACGAGGGACCTACACTGCAGAGTGTTTTGGACAGCCTTTAATGACCAGCAGTCATTCTTGTGCTAATCTGTCCCTCTCTAGGAATATTTCCAGTTACTCTTGAATTGCGCAAATTCATTTTATTTTGTTCCCTCTGCTGTCAGGCTGTTGCTTAATATCAGCCAGCAGGTGAGAGCTCTCAGGGCTGGGAAGCAGCAGAAATTAATATTCCACTGGGAAGGGAGACAGATGTGTGATCACTGCATCGAGTTAAGGAGGGCTGGGGAAGAAGGTGTCATTTATCAAACACCATTAACTTTGCAAGTACTTTCTGCTCTACAGATGAGTCTGGACGTTTTCATTACATATTAGACAATGAATTGGGTTGGCTGCGTAATATAAAACATTTGGGAATACTTTAAAACATTATCTGACAAAAGTTTTTCCAAAAAATAAAAACAAACCAGATCCAAAGAGCATTTGTATGAGCCATTCTTCATTAAAAGAAATAACATTTGTCTCTGTTCAGAGCCAGAGGAGAGAGCACTTTATTTCCTCTTTGCTGATGGGGATTGTCTACTTTTCCCTGCTTACAGCTCTGCTGTAAAATTATGTCTTTTCTTTCAAAATTGGCACCATTGTAATAGGTTATCCAAAAAGTAATTGGTAAGCTTTCCCTGCTCAAAGCCACACTGTGAGTAAAATATGAAAGGGCTGCTTTTTTAATATAATTTCTAGTTACTGTTTTATTACACCTGTAAATTTTAGCATTAAGCAATTTTTTGTTCTATTTTATTATCATAAAACTCACAGATTGTTATCTGTGAATAAAAGAATAGATAGAAAAGCTGAAGTTTAAGAAATCCTATGGGGATGCTGGGCAAGTCATAGTAATGGCACAGTTTGCACTCTTTGCAGTTCGTACATTACAGTATTAACGTGCACCTGCAATTTTTATTCTAAAAAATGATTGTGTAGGCAAGATTGCTACACCCCATTTACACAGGTGCCTGTGGCAGTGACTGGATATGGTTAAATGTCCCTGCTGGGACCATGAGCATCAAGAACTCACTTTATATTGAGCTGTGAAGCGTGGCTTTTCTTAATTTTAATGTTTGATGGCACAGACTGAAATAGATGCGTTATGTAATGCTAAAATAGGAGAGAAAGTTTAAGGAGAGTTGAGAATCCAGCCACCCCCGCAACGTAGGTGTCTACGAGTCTGGGGTTGCATCTGAATCAGATGATCAGAGCCTGAAGTTTTCCAAAATGTCAGAAGTCCCAGTACCAAAATTAAATGCAGGCACATCAAGGGACTAAGCCGAACATATGGGGGAGATGTGACCCTGGAAACTTTATTCCAGTTTCTGCCCAATTTAGAGCTTGGAGAGTAGATCTGGAAAGGTATTTCGGTGGTGAAGGGAGGATGTGCTTGCAGGAGTTCAGTGGGCACCTGTGGGCAGATACAGATTTTTGTAAAGCCACCAAAAGTCCCTTTAGGAAATGTTTATTATTTCTTTTATAAATTAGAAAGAAACTTCTGTATATGAAGCCTGTACTTGATCTGTCAGGTGAATTTTAGTGCATGAACCCTCCTCAATTTAAAAGAATAATAGCAAAAAGTGATAAATAAAAGTATCTGATAAAAAGGTGGGGCAGCAAAGCAAGGATTCATTCTTGTGGCTGGGTCTTGCTTGAGATGTGGTTTGGTTTTCTCCAGGTTGCTCTTTTTCCGTCTCTTAATTGATATCCCACTTTGATTAACTCATGGAAATGGAAATGCATGTTACATAGGATGAAGATGTTTCACCAAGAAGATTAATTCATTTCCAAGGCAGCCAGTTAATAGCACTGGCTACAGGTACACAGAGCAAGAGATGGTTTATGTGCAGGGTTAAACTGCAGCACCATATCCAGAGTGAGACACACGCATGCAAAGCCTGTATCCAAGTACCCAGACATCTCCAGAGGAGAGCTGGACACTACTGCTGCTTGGAGAAAATGTTGAAGAGGAAATTCATTAAGGCAGATCCATCCTGGAAAAAGAGAAATCACATTGCTTTGCTGTTGCATTTCATCTGCTTTTGGCTTCAGCCACAATTTTCTTCATAAAAGTAAAATTCTGTCAAATGTTACTGTGGCTGCCTGACTGATGAAATGGTGCAATTCCCTGCCTTGGAGCTATTCCCACTCAGTTCTTCTGGAAGCAGTAGCTGCCTCCTTCTGTTCTCTGAATGTCTGATCCTAAATATTTTTTTAAGCCAGACTTTCAGGTCTTGCTCCCTTCTCTCAGCTTCACGGGCACTGAGGTTGCACAGCTGGCAGTCGGTGCTGTGGGATCAGTTTAGCACCTGACACAAATTAGGCTCACGTTTTAGTGCTGCTCCAGATGGAGAAGGTCTTGCCTCTGTCCTCAGCTCGTTTCAAACGTGCGAATTGCTCCGTGCTGTTCAAGTGGATAAAGCGGGTGGATGTTGCACCTGCAACAGGGCTGAATTTTCTCCCTGCTGAAGTCTTCGTGCATTGCTGCAGAGCAGTTCCTCCTGAGCTCCATTTCCAGTTATCAGTGGGGTTTTACTTGTCCGTGAACTTCAGGATTGCCTGATATCTATGCTTTTCATATGACTAAATATTGAAAAATACTTTACACATCACTATGCCTCACAGTTACACCTCATGAATATAATCTCGTATACCAGAACAAATGGAGGTACAACAAATAATTTAAAATAATTTGACTATGTAGAGAATTCATTAGGAGTAAAATCTCATTTTCAGTGTTACAAAACAATTCAGTGTCATTAGTGTATTGTTTATACGTACTTGTGAACTTCCATCAATATTTATATTGGCTTAATTTGGAGCTGATACTCAGAAGACTTCACTGATTTACAGCAATGAACCCAGGTAAATAATTCTAATCTAGTTGTATGAAAATTCATTTCTGTAATTAACTATCACTTTCCACTGAGAATTTTGCTCCAAGTTTCAGTGTGGGTTCCAGCCTCCTTTTGCTATCTCTTCTCTTTCCTAGGGAAAGTGTGGAAGGTGCTGTTGCCATGTCCGTATCCAGCACCACCTGTTTATAGTTATGCTGTAATTTCAATTTCTCTGAGCAGCTCCGGGTGTGCCTTCAATCCCTGCAGGTATGTTTTGCAAGATGAAAGCAAAGCCCAGAATGCACCCTGGTAGATGCACAGCACCCTCCAGGGCCTGCCTGCCAGCTTGAAGTGGTAACAGTTTGTATAGAAAGCCACATTGTTGTGCTTTTAAATACTCATCTATGTAGTTGTGTTCCAAATAAGACTTAAGTTCTGAAAGGCACTTGACAGATTGGATGTTTGCTCCTTGAGCAGCTCCTGGTTGGACTCAAAGAGCAAAAGCCTTTCTGCAGCCAGATCTACGTGTGGGACTCAGGTCTCCATCTTCATGTCCTGGGTTTTAGCATTCATCCTACTGCTGCAGACCCAGGGCCGGAGCTGCTGCCTCAGCGCAGTCCTGCTTTGAGGGACTTTGAAATGCAGTGGTTTGTTGATGTGCCTGTTAGTTGAGAAACACATCCCTCTGGTTTATCAGTCCCCTCAGGGATCTCTGTTGCTTATCGTCCCTGCTCCCATTTCTCTTCCGATCTTAATTAATCTCTGTCAAGTGAAGCCACAAATGACTTGTCAGATCAATGACTGGATTCCCCCTGCTCTGCCTTGAGCTTTCAGGAAGAAAGGATATCACTTACTCTGGGCGGATTATCAGAGTGGATTATTGTGGGTTCTGCCACCAAGAAGGAAAATCTGCTCTGGCAGCTGTAGGTCAGTGCATGCTTTATATCGAGCTGTAGGGAATGAAATCAGCTGCTAAAAACACACTTGAGTTTGGGAGGTAAACAGGAGTCTGAGAAGCATTTGAGATTCCAAGCTGTGTACCTCTTTTAGGCACTTATAACCAGTTGCACGTATTAAGGCTTTGTCAGGCTTGCGAAGTCGGCGCTCAGGATATCCAGTTTATTAAATTGGAGTTTAGTGAATTTCCTCCGAATTCCTTTGGTGATGTAATGTCACTCTTGTGCTTATCATGTGCAGCTGGCTGTGTGTGGAGGTTGTGTGGGCAGCAGGGATTAAATGCTGTGGTTTGGGTGTGTTGTTCATACCTAGAGAAACTACAAGAACATGAAGGAGATAGCTAAACATTCGCCTTTGGGAAGAGGCCAGGCACAGTAAATCAGAGCAAATAAGAGTCAAGGCACGAGTCAAGGCAGGGGACACCCAAGAGCTTGGCTTTGTTCGTGTTACTTGTAGCCCTCACAGGAGGGTAACTTGGTTTGCTGTATTACTCAAAGATCTTGGTCTGAAAGGAGGAACAGGATTTTGGAACACTGTGAAGGCTTTGTTGCTGTTGTTGACTTTAATCGCTGCAGCATAAATTGGTTGTCCCTGGGGCAGAATTTCTGTGCAATATCTCTGTATTTATTGCTGAAAAGAAAGATTCTTAAGTTACAGGTTATTAATTCTGTCTTAGGCACTTGCTGCAGAATGGAACTGGAATTTAGCAAAGTCTTGTCTTTGAAGTGTCATAAATTTATTTCTGCTATATTTTATTAACTTTCCTCTGTAATTAAAAAGGTAATGGCAGCTAGATCTGAGAGTGGGGTTGGTTCAGGTAATTCACCTTTCTTTATTTGTAGTTGGTTCTGATTGGTTCTGAATTTCACTGCAGATATTTGTAGGATTCTTCCTACTCTTTCCTGGGTTTAACCAGATGTTTATTTACAAAGGCTCAAGGATGAACTCATCAGAGCTGTTTGCTTTGTCCTGTTTGTACTTCTCCGCTGTGCCACACGTTTTGCATTTCTCAAAGTTTTTTCCCTGAAAATAAATAAATTCCACTCACTTTCTTCATGCTGCCAGCTCCTCAGGATTTCTTATGGATCTTGAACTTCTTGATAGTTGCTAAGCCAGTGTGTTTATTTTATAATACTTTGGGTTGACATTACCACTCTTTGCAGGTTGTAGGAGCTGCTACAGCATCTTTCTGCTTAAAATTGCTTCCACTGACATCAGGTATTGCTATTCATGGTTGTTACTGCCTCAGTTTAATCAGACAATATCTCTTTAAGGTCTATTTGATTTCTCTTCCAGTCTAAATAAGTTTTTGTTCTCAGTCATAAATTTGAGTTGAAAGCTCCCCCCCCCCCCGATATAAGCATAATACACATTTTGGAAGGAATGCAGAGGTTTAAAGATCTGCCAATTTTCAAGGCAATATTACAAGTTACATCTCTCAGTGAGGATCTTCCAAAGCACTAATGCTTTAACTAGGTGCTGTTTTCCCTGTCAAGCAGCCTTTCAGTAGTTCTGCATGCAGAGCACTTCTGCCACTGAGCCTTAATTTCTTTGCTGTCTGTGAGTTGCATATTGCAAAAATGCTATTAAATTTCATTTCCAATATACTGCTTGAGAGAAGGTTATCCTGTTTGCAGAAAGCAGTAATACTGCATTTTTTTCTCTAAATTTTACCTTTTATTTTTAACTTTTTGTCCTTGCACTCAGCAGTCACTTCTTGGGGAGCTGACAGTTTGTTTTGTAGCCATGGGGGCAACTGCATCTGAATTGGGATTTATTCACTGAGAGGGAAGGGAGTCAGAACAGATCATGAACAACTGCAAAAACAAACAAACCTTACTCTCTCTGTGTGGGAAATCAGTCCTGTGACAAATGTCCTTATTGAGGAGGTCTTCCAGAGGGCTGTGCTTGCTGTGTCACCACATCCCCGTGGCCTTGGGAGCCTGGTGAATGGCTGGAGCAGCAGCAGCCTGGAGAGAGTTCTGACAGCAGGATCAGGCCCACAATGGAAAGTCCACTCCCTGCTGATGCTTCTGCTTTACAAATGAAACCTTTTATTCATAGGAACTAATTTGGGAGGGTTTCCTTTAACCACCCTCAGGAAAAGCTACTGAGAAGCTACTGTCAGCTCACTGATACAGAGCCCTAATCCCTGCAGCCCAGCTCCGAGACTCTCTCTATCCTGAAATTTGGTTTGCCTATTAAAAAAGAATTTCCCTCCTCAGTCTGTGTGCTGAGGTGCAACTGTCACACTGGTTTAGCAGCAAAGTTTACAGAAATAACACTCTAATGTTTTTATTGCTGTTTGTATTGCTTTAAAATACCTGATTCGTGACCAGCGAACAGTTTTATGGCCTTCTGTGAGCTTTGTGTGTGAGGCAGAATGGTTTTGTTATTTAATGGATCCTGTTGATTTTGGGGAAGCACCTCCCTTGGATATTGTCCTACTAAAATAGAACAATCCCTTAAAAAGTCACAAGGGTTTTAACTCTTGACCTTTAAGACTTGATGGCTGTGGGTACAGGAGTGCCCAGGGACTTGAGCCACTTGGCAGTGCCATGCCAGGAAAACTCCAGCTCCAATCTGAAGTCATTGGAGCTCAGAAGTGAGTGTGAGATCACCCAGAAGGCTGTTAGTTTCTTGTGCCTTTCTCACCTCAGCATTAGATGTGGAGTCTAAAGGCACAAAGAACATTCTTTTTGTAGTTTCAGATGCTCTCAGCACTTCCATGTGGGTCTCCACCAGGCTGGAGCATCTCCACAATGAACTGAGAGCCAAACTGTTGGAAAAAGCTGAGCTGTAAAGTGATGCAAGACCTGGGATTAGTCAGGTGTTGCATGGGCCATCTCTGACTGGTTTTCCTCTGTATTAGTTGTAGTTTACTTACGTGAAGCCTGGGCACCCAGTCAGGTTGTGTCTCTTGGCACAGCTCCCAGCAGCAGCCATCTCCCTCTGGAAGCACCTGTCTTGTTCCATTGGCCAAGAGAGGATTTACACAATGAGTTTGGGCAAAATGCTGGACTTCTGCTTTTGGGAAAGTGTGCTGAGTTGAAGCCCCACGCTGGATTTCAGTGATGGCTTTCCATGCAATGTCCCAGTTATTATTCCCATGCTCTTTGGTTCTTCACAACCAAATATGAAGCCAGGCAACTCCATTATTCAGTCTTTTTGTAGACAGAGTAGACCTTTCCTTCTCCAACCTCCGCATGAAGCCCAGGTCTTCACAGAAAAGGGAAATGTCATCTTAAGTTTCATGGAATGTTTCTTGAAGTCCATTCAAGCCTCTGTAGTTTGCAAGCACAGCTACATGGAAGAGTTGTCTCTCCACGTGCTTGTTGCAGCAGTGAAATAGCACTGGATGCAGTGAAAATAAGTGTTTGCTGGCTGTGCTACCTGGTATGAGCAAGTGTTTGTATTTAATCCAGGTCTCATTTTCTCTCTGGAGCTGCTTAGCATTGAGCTTTGGAGGGAATTTGCTGTACAAGTGTAAGAACAAAATGATGTTGGCCCACTGGGGGATGTCTTTTACATCTGGCCTTCTAGCTCTGTTAGTTTGTACTGAAACATCATAATTACCAAGGGGCTTTTTTACCTGCTGGGAAGCATCATAAGTAGGGGTCATTTCCTGTGTGTCTGTGCTGTTTACAATATACCTCGTTAGCCCATGTTTAGAATTTAAATGAATTAATTTAGTGCAGGCAGCTCCTGTAATTGCAAGGAAGCAGCCTCGGTGCTGCTGCTTGTCATACCTGAGGATCAAGACACTGCGAAATTATCTCCCCACACCTTTTCTCTGGTAGCTTTAATTAGCTGGGATTTTACAGCCTGGGCTGAGCTTGCTGGGCTCGCAATCAGTAAACCCAGCAGAATGAACAAACAGCTTCGAAATCTGATGAAGCAATAAGTGTGGAGCCCTTCATGTATCATGGGAACATCATGCTGCTGCTAAATCCAGGGACAAAGCCTGGGCTAGAAAAATCCTCAGGAGGCAATTTCCACAGCCACTTAAAATGCCAGTGTGTTTGACTGCATCCTACTGTATGTGCCATGTAATGAGCATGTGATTGCCAAAATCTGAATTAAGTTATAAAGTTGGAATAAAGCAGGTTTGTGAACTTAGAAAAAGGAGAAATGAAATAATTCCAGTCAGAATTAGAAGTGGTGTCAGGATTGTCACGTTGATCTACCATGTACAATTGAAAGTAATTTCTTAAAAATGGGGTCTTAAGGGGATATTTGGGGGAGCAGAAATGTTCTTTTGCATCCCATGAGGAAGTGAAATGATCATGCAGGGACAGAGCTGGTATACGAGGAGTTGCAGGTTATCTCTGGGATTCCTGAATGGATTGGACATGGATTAGACCTGAATACTTTACAGATGCCTCTGGCTGAGAATCTGCCTGATGTATCCAGCGTGGTTTAATAGGAAAGGACTGAAATTATTAACAAGAAAGGAAAATAACTGTAGGCTAACAGTGAATCTGATTTTGTTTTTAACATTGAAGCCTCTTCTGCTCTAGATCAGTGTCAGGTTATATCAGGAGCTACTGTGATTCAAACAAGATGAGATTCTTTGATCACAGATGTCCTTGTCATTTAAAATGTGATTAATACAACCATGGATTAGGATGTGATTGTGCACTAAGAGTATTGCATGGCTTTTTAAAATAAACAAAGCCACTAAAGACATTCTGAATTAATAAAAACTTCCAAAGCGGATATTGCAAATCGAAATTTGGTTTTGCTCACATCAAAAGCTTCCAGATACTTCATTGGGGAAAAAAAAGAATAATATCGTCTGGCTTTTTCTTTCTCCAGGAAGTTCCTACCGGCCATGAGCTGTGGGGGAGGCACCCTCAGCCAGGACAGGGCTGCCAGGACTGGGGTGTTTTGGGATGAAGCTCTGGGGGTGGGCAGGTGACAGGGCTGCATTAATGGCAGCAGGTTGTACAGAAACAGCATTTTGCAAGTCCAGATTCCATCAGGCTTTGGTTTTCCAAGCTTTCAGGCAAATGGCTTTTCTTTTGAGTTTTATTAGCTGTTTGTTTGGGGTTTGTTGTTGTTTTCTTGTGTTTGGGGTTTTTTTTTAGTTGCAGCGAAACAGCTTTTCTGATGGCAAGGAGTTTGTAAGTTGAAAGCTGAGGAAACATCTTAGTTTGGGGCATTTGTGGCTCCCATGGATCAAAAAGGTGATGGTTTTGCTGGGGATTTTTCAGGGGTTGTTGATCAGAGCCTGAACTTATGAGATGCTCTCCAGACTTTTTGAGTAGGAAACACTTGTGAATTCTGCATTGCTTCATAAAATAGTGATGAGGGTCATCTTGCTAACATTTTTAGAGGGGAAAAAGGGTCCAGCCAACAAGAGAACAAAATAACACAATGAGATTTCCATAGGCTTTCAGGGCATAACATTGCTTCTATTCCCTAACAAAAGTGAGATTTTAGATAGTTTGCTTTAATCCTCATATTTTTTTCCCCATTTCTCTTTTGCCTCAGGAATGTGTTTAACAATAGCAGGACACACTTTTTAGTATTTAAAAATTAGCAATCATCTGGAAAGGCATCCTGCCAAGGGGAAGGGAGGCAGCGTGCAGGCTCCACACAAAACCTTTCCACCATTCAGGAGTTGAAATTTATTCTTACAGTTTGATCTCAAGATACGTCAGCGTGTTAGCAGGAGAACAATCTTTTGTCCAGGATAAATATTCCTGAATTGCTCACTGGAGCATTTTTGCTGGCAGAAAAAGTGAGGGCAGCTTTTGGTTGCCTGTAAAAGAATAGCCTGTGCTGTGCCAGATGCTGATGAGAAGTTAATCAGCTTTTTGTATGGATACAATCATTGCTAAAAATAAGAGATTAGAGTACAATGGAGGCATAATTGCTGTGCTGGGGAAGAAAGCCTGAGAACGGCACCTTGGATAATTTGGTGCTAGGCCAGGTATTTTTAGGGACATGTGGTTTACTGAATGAAAAGTTTTCTGTTCTTGTGCTTGTGTTGTGGGCTGTCTAATGAGGAGTTCCAATGCTTAATTTTAATGCTGTTTCTCACACCAGAGAGACCTTTGAATTTGAGAGGCTAAATTTCTGTTATTTAATATATATTTGCTGTCACCTATATAGAAAAAGCAGCATTTCTGTAAGATGTCAAAAGTTAATTTTGGAATGGATCCCTAAATGTCTTTATGCAAAATCTGTGAACAGCAAATCATTGCAGTAAAATTGCTTGAAAAAAAATTGCTGTGTTTTCCTCAAAGTCTTAATTACCTGACTTTTTCATGGTTTTTGTTCATGTCTGACTTTCCTGTTCAGTGTTTTCTGTAAATATGAGCAAAACTGTACGGGTATGTGAAACTTTCTGGTCTGCAAATTGTGTGTCCAAGTTCCTGTTCCAAGGTCATTAAACAGTTGAGAACTTCAGTTCTTTTTTCCATGAAATTAAGTTCATTTCCTATAATTTTAGCTGTCCAGCAGCTAAACATTGAGCCCAGGGATATCACCCAGGCTCTTTCAGGAGCAGCAGCAGCAGTGATCATGCATCTCCTGGATTTTAAGCAGCTGTTTTCAGTGAGAGGGAGGTGACTCACGGCTTTTTTGCCTACTTGGGGTTGACAGTGTTGTGAGTATGGAACTACAGGAGTGTTAAACAAAGACTGAGGTGCAGTAGCGTGGATAAATAATAGCAAGTGACATTCTAACAACTTGGTTACACTTTGATGGAGTACTTTAAAATTCATGTTCTCCTTTTAGACCTTCAATAAATGTACTAATTTAATCTGATAGTGAGTAGGACCACTTAGCTGCTGAACCCTTCTTTATCCCACATAATAGCTGTACACAAAACTCATATTTTTATGCATTTCTGTTTTGCAGAGCTGAACAAACACTGCATTATTTTATCAAAAACAATTACAAGCCCATTAACAGCAAATAAAACCCGAGCTATTACACCCCAACAGTTAGGACAAAGGAAAACTGGAGCATATGTAGGCTGATTAAATGGTGTATATTTAATTTTCCTTTCAACCAAAGAAAATGAAGGATGTCAGCTGCTGAAATTCACAGAAGACAGAATATAGTGAGAGCCACATGGGCTGAAACAGTGATCCAGGAAAATCAAGTATGTGGGGGCTCTTAAAAGAAATTGGAAGAAAAAAGAACTGAAATACAGCAGAGTAGGGATCTCTTGGGGGAAAGAAGGAAAAAATAGAAGAAACATCACCCTGAAAGCTTTAAATTGCTGATGTTTATGTCCATGGTACCATAGATGATGGTGTTATCTAAGATCTACCATTTTCTCTCATAAAGTTAATTTCAGAATTGATATCTTTTGGCAAATGAGGAATTTTTATGGCAAGAAGTAATGGTACAGAAAGAATAATGGAATGAAAAGGTCCAGAGAGATTGAGAAAGACTTTCAGGTGAGTAACTGGCAGCCACTGTAAAAAAATTGCTCTTGAGAAATGTCCTAATTGGAAAAACTGTCTCAGGTGTGTGAGACTTCTTCCCCATCCCCTTTTCTGCTGCTTTCTTCCCAGACACCAGGGCGGTTAACAGAAAACACTTCTTTTTCTCCTAGGAAAGAGTTCTTTTTTTGTGTTATTTTGTGAAAATATGAAGAGGCTTCTTGCTACTTTAAAGTCTGGATATGTAGAAAAAGGCTTGGAAAGGGAAAAGCAAGTGACATTGTCTACATGGTCTTATAAACATCAAAGCCACTTACTCGTTTTTTATATTGCCCAAAGAATAATCAGTTTTTTAAAGTATTTTGTGCCTCAGCAATAGAATTTTTCAAAGATTTTTAGGGCTTATTTTCAGCTCCTTTTGAATCAGAGCTCTTACAAAAATCTATACCCTTCTCTAAATAGCATTTCTTTCTTCATAAGCCCGTGTTAAAATGTCACACCTTTGCAAAAGAAATATGTCAGAAACAGGTACATTAAAGCAGGAAAAAAACCCACCTGGTTTTTTAAATATGAAAGTCTGTAGTGTAAAGAGTAAAAGTAATTGAAGTCCTTGAAAAAGCCAAAACAAACCCAGAGTGGAGTTTCTGGGCACGTTCCTGGTGAATCTGCAGTGCACTGATTTCACCAGGGCTGCTCAGGTGCCTCAGGTCATTGTCTGCCCCAGTGTTTTGCTCCCACCATGGACGTGAGTTAGGCCAGAAATTTGGGGATAAGCTGCACCCCATCACACTCATGTCTTGGCTCATTCCCCTCTTCTGCAGAGCTCCCACTACAGATCACCAGAGGAATCAGCTCCAGGGAAGCACGGAAAGGAAGGGGCAGCACTTTGCTTCTTGGTGGCTTGATTTTAGTATCGCCTAATTAATTACTGCAGTGTCCACGGGCAGCCTTTGCCCCAAGGACATTTCATTAAAGCAGCCCACACCTATTTAACTCCTCCGGTATTCAGTGAGCATCTGCTTTTCTTTGTTGTTTTGTGAATGTGGGACCTTTCATGCTACAGTCAACGGGATTATTCACAAAAGGAGGCATTAACATCGTGTTCCCGGTGGCACAGCTTCTGAAAGAGCGCCAGCAGAGCTTATCCCAAATGCTCCTTTACTCCCAAAGTCCTGAGCACAGCCCTTTCTGTCTTACATTCTCCATCTCCTGAGTCTTTTTGCATAGTGCTTCCATTAATGGCATTAATTCAGTATTTGGAACCTTTTTAAAGCAATCTTCATAGTAGCCTACCTAGAAAAGTCTGTCCTATTTTGCTTTTCTTTTTTTCCCTTTTTTTGGTATGTGGCCATGGGTTTGGTTTTTTTTTTAAGGCAAAAGAGAATTTGCCTGACAGCTGATCTAATAAAATATGCTCTGGTCAGGTATTTGCTCTGCTGCTGCTGACACTTGATCTGAGGGGAAACAACATGTTGAGCTGCTCTGAGCTTTAAAAAAATAGGAATTTGTTTTTCAGTATTTGTTTTTGTACTTCATTGTCTGGGCTGGATCTTGCAGGAGGCCTCAAGAGAGGCAGCAGCAAGCTCATGTTGTTGTGTCCGTGGAAGTGTTTTTCCTTTCCTCGTTTTTAAGGTGTGAGATCTCAGCTTTCTGCTCATCACAAAGTTAGCTGAGATACAGTCAGCTTCTCTTCCTAGTTCCTGCAGGACATCCTTCTGGAGCAGCTCACTCATCCCAAAGGCAGAGCTTGTGCTGAGTGCACTAAAAAGCAGATAAATTTGTTGTGCTCTGTGCTTTCCTTATCCATCTAATTAATTCCTTTCACTGGAGCACAAACCTGCAGGTACACTTCCAGGTTTCTGAAGGAAGGTGCAGGATCTCCCTCCCTCCACGTGTGGCACCATGAGGGACTGATCTGGGCCAAACCTGAACCCAAGGGGGTGTGCAGGGAATGGAGTCATTCAGGTGTTACCATGTAACACTAAACAACTGGGAGAACCCTCTCTCTGGAATTCTGTGAGTGTTCCTCTCACAGTCTTAGACCAACAGCTGAGAACCAGGCCATGATTTTCTTTGACTCCTAAGAAGAATAATGTAGGTGGATTTATTATCCCAAACATCAGAAAAGTTGAGTGAGACCCAAAGAACAAAGCCTAAAGAAATGGTAACAGCAGTTAGAAGAGACACTGGCAGGAAGATGGAGGAGAGTATTATTAGATATTAGATCTGTCAGGAAGAGTGGAGCTTTACCTTGGAAGGTGTCAAACAAATCCAGACCTTGGATGGCACTTTTCAGCTTTATAGATCACAGCACCCTTGACAGAAGATGTAGATATCATCAGATGTGTTTTACACGTGGAAGAAGCAAACAAAACTTCAAATAGCAGGAGAAAAGATCAGGCACTGAGGCAAGAACTTACCCAGTACATGGAAATATCATTTTACTGAGGGCTGGCAGAGAAAAGCTGTGTCAGAGTAGGGTATAACCCCCTCTGATGGTGCTAAATGATTTAACACATTAAGGTGTGTTTGTTAAAGATTCCAGCAAACTGATTTGAGAGCAGTAAGTTTATTTGTGTCAGTTGTCCTAACTTTCTATCAACTTTGTATCTTTTTTAAAATTTTCCCCATTATAATTTAAATTTCTCCATTCCTTTGTATTAACACTGAAAATCCCAGCAGTGGTAGCTTGGGAGTCTTTTGGTTGTTGGTTTGGTTTGGGGTTTTTTTGTGGGTTGTTTGTTTGTTTATTTGTAGGGTATTTTTTATTTTGTCTAGTCTGCTCTTTATATTTTATTTTAAAATCCATTTGAATCATGAGTACAATTCTGGTTGTGGACAAGCTCCTGTAGTATCTCATTAGAGCTGCAGTTAAAGGTCTTGTAGGTCAGATTTCTGGGTACAGTGGATGATATTCCCTGCAGCCTGAAAGTTTCTGTCTCCATAGTGAATTTCCTACCATTCAGGAGATTTACGCCTATTCAGTAGCCTGGTTTAAAAAACTGATTAGAAACTTGATAAGGCAGAAATAAATTTCTGCTGGGAATTCTGCCCAGAGGGCTGCTCAAGCACACTTCCATCCACCGTTTGTTTTATTGGCACAGGTGGTTTTTCCAGGGGAAGGGCTAAGGCTGTACTTGTATTCGTGCCCAAACTGTGCATTTCCCAATGTTACATTTATCCCTCTTTCAAAACATCCTGTTGTTCCCTTCCTCCAGGAGCTGAGTTGTGAGTTGGGATGAAAACCAAAATCAAAACAGATATGTAAAAAATTTGCTGAGAATTTATTCCCTCTTGTCAGTCGTGCTTGCACAGCCACAGAAAGGGGCAAATGCCACAAGCGCCACCATGTACAAAGAGTAGAACCAGATGGTGGTGCCAACATAAATTATTTTATAGAAATATTAAAAATTACATTAGTTATTATCTATATATGTAAGAAATATACAGTGTTCTCAAAGGATTACAGATTGCTGTAGATATGATATTTTTCAAATAAGCCCACTGAGCAAATAAATCCTAACCTACTGAAGTGTCTAAATGGTATGGAAAATATGGAAGAGAGGAAAAAAGGTCTGTAGCCGACTTTGACCCTGTGTTGCTCATGCTCTGTAGTCTCAGGTAGGTGCTAGCATGTGCCACGTGGCCTTGTCTTGCTGCTATTTTGGGGAATCATTAATTTAAGCATTCAGGCTGACTCCAGGCACTATTGATCTCCCTATTTATAGCACATTACACACAGGGTTTTTATCTGTAGGGGACTCATTTGCTTGGTGGGTGAGTTCACCTGGTTTGCAGGGGTCAGGGGTCACTGACAGTCCAGGCAGCTTTGCTGGAAAGGTCTCATTTCACAGGCTTGGGAGATTTCTTCAAAGAACTGTTGGGATTCAGCTTTCTATAATAAAAAAAAGTTGAATAAAACAGGGAATTACAGAAAGCCTCCATAGACATTTTGTAGCTACAAAAAACACCTATATATATATATGTGTATATATATATAGTAAGCTATTCCTTGCTTGCTGTAAAACAACAGGACAATACTGAATACCCCATTGCAAAGGATAGAAAGGCAGTGCAGTACCTTAGCTCTGAGGATGCATTTCTGCACAGTAATAAGGCTGCACCAGAGCAGCCCAAATGTGCAGTTCAGTGGTGCAGTGATGGGAGGCCCTGACCTGGGGCAAGCAGCTGCCATCATTTAACAGCAGCAGAGCACCTGCTCCATGGCTGTGTATCCACACCGTGGTCAGCCACACACGTCTCCAAAGGGCTGAAAGTGGCACCTTCATCTCTTCAAAGGCTGCTAAAATGTCCAGCAGACCTAAGGCACGTTGCTTCTCCCAGCAGAGGAATGCAGGCATCACCTGTGGGTCGGCTTGGGAGACATTTTACATTGAAATCTAGAGGGGAAAAATGATACAGCAACACCTCAGTGACAGTGCTGGTAGGAGAGGCTGCTGTGGAGGGGGCTGGAATAAAAAAAAAAAAAATATATATATATATATATGTGTATATATATAGGTGCAGATAGCATGACAGCACCCCTCCAGCTGCTTGGTGGGGGATGGCCAAACTGCACCTTCTGCTCCCAAACTCCTTCCAGACTCTTTGCACAACAAGTGGCCAGTGGGAAGCACTGCCACGCTGGCAGAATTATTACCCAGGCGTATTTGATGCTTTTAAATTCCAGGAGATATAAATGCATAAAGGGCATCGTGCCATTTTCTGTTGCAAGATCTCCTCCTGCTGTAAGCCAGGATGGGGATGGTTCTGGTGGCTTTTCAAAGCAGCATCTCAGCGACACAATCAGGCAAGGAAGGGAAAGTCTTAACTCTGCTCATGTGAATGCAATGAGGTCTTGTGCTTCATCACTTCAGAGCTTATTCAGATGTGTAAGTATGAAGCATACATTTATTCTTCCTTCTAAAAATCATTCAAAGGAAAAAAAAAGACTTCTGCTGTGTTAACATTCTCAGTGAGGCAAGAGCAGTTGATCAGAATATATGAAAAATGAAATTCAGTAGAATTTAGAGAAGGGAGAAAAATGCAGTTTACAGAGGGAGGAAATGAAGACACTGAAATTCAGGATTTTTCACCTCTCTTATCACTAGAGATGTCCAGGTTTTGTCTCCTTATTTCCCGTTAAAGGATAGCTGGGGGGGGAAAAGAACTTGGGAACTGCAAGGTATTAATGCATCTTTATGTGAACTGTGTATTTAAAACCCAGTGTCAAATGATGTTGTTTTGGGGCAGTGACATTTAGAATATTCTCATATTTGCAGAGTATCCCTTTCCAAACTGTGTCCGTTATAACTATTTGTTTTCCCAAGGATGTATTGGAAGGAATCCAGCTGGAGGAAGTGTACCCTCAGTGCCATAATATTATGTGCACAAAATATTTTTAATTCCCTTTTCAAAAACACTGGACTTTGTAACCTTTCCGAAATATTTTGGTCAAACCCTGGAGTTCATAGTTTTGCTCAGTCAAGTGCTCCACTGGGGATCATTGGGAAGTGCAGCAAAGAGGGGAAGCACAAAGTATGGCCTGGAGTTTGTGCTGGACTTTTCCAGCCTCCTCTACTCTTTTCTGGTCTCCTTTCTCCTGCCAAACCTGTTTACTCAACATCCCCCAGCTAAAATTTGATTTTTATAATTAACTAACTGCTTGGGTAGTTTATACACATCAAAGTGTGGTTTATTTTCCATTGCCTTTACGGCTGTTTTATCCTTCAAGCTGGAAAGCTTCTTATCTAGATGAAACAGCCTTAAATGGCTGGATTTAGTTCATTAAATTCTTGGATAACTGGGAGTCTGTCTGGCACTTAGCAAGTGAAATTTGGAAGAGAAGTGCTGATCTACCTTCTAAATGTAAGAAATTGGAGTCTTTGCAAGCTGTCATGGTTTGTGTAAGGTACTTCAAAAACAATTAATGACTGTTAAACTTCCTCTGCCAATTTTTACCCTTTCTCAGCTCTTGTAAGGCCAGGTGAACCTCTTTGAATTGAGGAGGGTTGTTAAGTTTGTGCGTTAGTGCAGAATTCTCGTTATCTCTTGATTTCAGTGCATCACCTGGTGTTGGTGCTTAGTCAAGGATCATGTGAGGTTTTGGGGTGAAAAATATCCTTTGACTCTTTGCACTTTCCCAGAGTTTAATTATTTCTGCTGCGGAAAAGAGCCATCCATGGACATCAGGGATGCAGAGGTGTTCACTGAGAAATGTCTGCTATTTTAAGAGCAACACCTGCTGTCCCTGTTGCTTTCCCTATAAACCATGAAGAAAGCTGGTAGAAATGGAGAAGTTTGAAGGACCAACTTTGCTGTAGTTGTCTAAATGTTCTGTATCTGCAGATGTTTAGGCAGAAACATGTATTTATGAGTGAATTTTGGTTCTAGAACACATGTGAATAATTCAGATGCCCAAAGCTGCTCACTCAAAAGTTTACTTTCGGATTTTTTGGGACCATTTCCATCACTTTCTGCTTGCACTGATTTTTCCTTTCTCGTGTCTCGGTATTCTCACGTTGTTTGGCTGCTCACAAGTATATGACACTCAGGATTTTCAGCAGCGAGTTGATGTGTTGTGTTCTTTGAGCCTGATTTAAAATTGATCCAGCTGCCCTTTTTATATTCCCTTCACCAGTTAGTTCTCAAAACAGTGGAGTACAAAACCAAGGGCTTAAAATAATGTCCATGGCATCCCTTGAAGAATTCCTCTCTGCAGCTGCTTGCCAAAGACATCAGTGTTTGGATGTCCTTTCTTAGCAGTGACTGAACGTGTTTCCTCTACTTTCACAGGTGGTGAAACTGATCTGTCATTAAACCACCCAAATCCAGTTTCTGCATTTATTCACTGTTGTCTCTCTCTCCTCAGCCAGAAGAACATATTTGTGGTTCTTACTCATACTCCTTGTAGATGTCACTACTTTTTTCAGTAGTCATGTTTTCTTCTAAACCAGGAACCCGTTTCTGGTCATTTTTTCTGTTAGATACTTATTTTAAAAGTTAAAATGTACTTAGAGAAAATTGTCCTCTCTGGAGTAAATTGAAGCCAACTAAGTTTTAAAACGGAATCTTGATTTTTTTATTCTACGTTACTTTTTCATATTAACTTCACCATCTGAGGCAGTGGCATCTGCCATATGATTTTGCCATGTGGTTTTTAGCTGATTTTATGGATTTTCGGAGTCAAGCCCCTTGGCTTTGTGGTACCCTGGCTCTGATTCCCATCGAGCTGGGTTGTCACCAGGAACCGGGACAGCGCCATCAAGATCTGCAGGGAATAAGTTCATCTGTGCTGGCTGATTTGGCACCAGTTTGTAGATGTCAAGTGTCCGCGTGTATTTCTGCTTCTGAATTGTATGTACTAAGGAGCAGTGAAAGTTTTGTGACACATGACAGTGCAGGACAACTCGTCATTAGCCATCAATAATTAATTAGATGAGCCATTAAGAGCCTGTTCTGAGCTCACGGTCTGATTTGCAGGAGCTGAGTATCTGCTGCAGCCCAAGAAGGAAACATCTTGCTGCATCATCATTGAAATGGTTTATTTTTCTTTCCTATGCTGCAAATGAGTTTCCTAGAATTAAACACTTAAAGGTAATGGGAACAGTGAGTGTTTACAATAATTAAAATCAGGTAAATTGAAACCTTTAGCATTAAGCATCCCACGTGAGTTTGTAATTGATAAAAATGACACCAAAACGTGTCTCTCAGACAGGTAAGAGAGAACAAAATATCTCTGGCATGGCACACAGGCTCTTCCCTTGTTTTTTCTTTGGTTTTTTTTCTCTGCTGATGAGTGTGTCTGAAATGTTGCAATAATAAGCAGCTCGTTAGATGTTTTCAATTCTGGCTTTCCTTGTTTCATCTGTTCTGTTTGTGTGGGGTGGGCAGTTGGTGCACTCAGTATTTCAGACCGTCTGGATGTACACATTTCCAGCAGCTAAAAAAAAATAATGCATTAAAATGCAAGTGATTGTACTGCAGCCCTTGTGGAGCACTCCAGAGCAGCGTGGTGGGATTCCCACTATACCTCTCATTCAGCTCGTTTCAAGCATGTCAGATTTTTACAAATGCCAGATAAATGAAGAGCTGATTGTACTTGAACCTCTGAAGTAACCCTATTAAAATAACTCTACACAGCAATTCCGAATTGGAAGAACAATGCATGTGAGATTTATAGATAAGTGAAAATTAAGCTGCTGTTCCAGCTATTCCTGCCCTTAGGTGCTGTGCAAGTTGCTGTAGAAATCATTTTGTTTAAAGACTTTTTATAGGTTTTTCAATAGTCTCATACAGACCAAAGAAAATGAGTTCATAAAAGTCACATGAAAATGAGACAAGTTTCTTTTCGCCGCTATCTGCTCATCTCTTCTTTTAAAATTAAATTGAAGAAAATCTCATGAAATTTTGAGGAAGAAAAAGCAGGAAAGGAAAGTGTGTGTGTTTAAAGGTCATTTTTAAAATAATGAGCCATCTACAGCTGATAAAAATTGGTAAAAAATGTTCGTGAGTTAGAAAACACCTAGAGGAAGGTTGTGAACGGTTGTAGCTGCTCGGTATTTCACCTTTTTAGAGTTGGCATAGAAATTAAGATTTACACTGTGAGATGTAAAGTTTTTTAAAGTTAATGACTACCACAGCCAAAATCACTGAAAAACACCACATTTGGTCTGATTTTACTTAGATGGTTTATACTGTCACTTGTTTTTTGTTAGAACACACAGTCTTGCAAACAATTCAAATACCATGAACCTAGAAAAAAACATCTTGAGAAACACGAACATTAAGATAGAAAACTAAAAAAATATCCAGGCTGAATATTTGCTTAATGTTCTTTCATGAGAGCATGAGAGATGCAAGGAAGCTGGATTTGGATCACTTGAACTGTGACAAAGGTTAGAAGAAGAGGAATGAGGTGGCCCTGTTTTTGTCCCTGGGCTTTTCCTCAGCACGTGCAATTCATTCTCTTTGTATTTCAGATAAAATCCTGGTTTCCCTGTATATGGCATAGATATCATTTGGGTATCTCTCTCACTTTTCACCCAGAAATCTGATTTTGTACTGTAAGTAGCATCTTCACCAGAACTGGCACTGAATATCCATCAATGAATTTATAGTGCTGGCTCCAGTAAACTTTTGCAGCACACCTGGTACAGAAATCGTGGTGTCATCGAAAATTGCAGGTTGAAAGAGACCCGTCAGCCTGGCTGTCCAGCACATCAGCTGCTCCCTCCAGCTTGGCATGTTCTGTGAGCTTCCAAAGGATGTGTTCTCTCCTCCTGATGTGGTGGCTAACACAGGACTTGATGATTTTTTGGGAAGATGTTCCTAAGTGTTATAAAAATACTGATTAATCACATGTTATGTTTTTAAATAACCCATGTTTTGCAGTATGGGTACTGTAGAAAGCATGAATTCATCCTGCATTTTCAGAGCTCGCAGTTAGAATTATATTTGGAAATGGCTGTTGACACAGTCCTCTCTTTTCCAAAGTTCATTTGTACAGGCAGAGATTTGCTCCCTGTTATTCTTTTGCCAAAGAAAAATATGTATTAAGCTGGCACATATTCTCCCTTCCTAAAAAGCTGTACATCACAGAAAAAGAAGTGTCTTTATTCTTCTTCATAACCTGGTCCTGGTAAACTTGAGGTACTGATGCTCTTACTTCCAGCATGGAATTGGATGAAGCTATTTAAGGGCAAATAGCTGTTGTTCTGGACTCGGTGTTTCATGGAGAAGGTTAATCAGCATTGGCTGTTTGAGGTGTGATTTATGGTCTCCTGTCCTCCCTGACAATATCTGTGAGAAGAACAGCCCTTGGATTTTAGTTTCATGTGAGGTGTTTGGGGTTGCTGCACGTGCCAGATCTGTAGGAGTCAGTGGATGCCTTGGATCTCCTTCCCTAGGGACTGACTAAAGCATTTCTGACTCCTTTTACCTCATACTGTGTTATATGTCAGAAATATTCCACTGTACTAACTGAGCAGATGGTCAAATTGAGACCAGTTTAGATGATTGAGAGCATTTTTTAAAGAAACTTCCTCTTTGTTGTGCACACTAACTTGCTTTGCACAGAAATGATGCCTGGGTGACTTGGGTGTTTAAACAAGATCCTGGCTCTATTTCTGTGCATAGGTAGCTATGGTGATATCATGCCAAATTTGGAATCCATTCTGTAACCTTAGAAAGGAGAAGACATTTATTTGCAAATATTTTGGTTCTATGTTGATCTGATACTCTTTTGTGAGATGTGTGAAGACATTTTTTGCAATAAAACCATACTGCAGTGTTTATTAGGCTAAATATATTTCAGATTTAATGACAATGATTTTCATAAGGATAACTTGATATAAGTAAATCCATTTAACTATCAAACTTCCTGTGCGTTCTGTGTAACGTAAGAGAGTTTGGAGAACACTGTTTGGAATATCTTTGATGTAGTAATTGGAGTGTATTCATTTCATGTGACTGTCATTAAGACAGTCTTGTCACTCATTAAGACAAAATCTTGTCACTGAATTTTGTCGATGTAATTCCCATGTATGGATATTCTCCCTAATCAGTGAGAGGGATTGCTGAAAGATAAACTTGAGAGTTTTTACTTTGTTCTCAACAAAGGAGGGAGAGAAGAAAGGTTTCTTTGAAGGATGAGTCTGTCAATGCACTTGGTGGAAGTTCTTAGTGATGTGTGACACAAAGGGTGTTTGAACCAGCTGTGAAATCTGTGTGGGGATTGTTAGTGAATTTCAGCCAGTTAAAAAAGGACATTTGGTTTCTGAGGGTCAGGCTGGTGCAGACACAAAGATGAGAAGCAACTCATAGGTATCACCATGGACCCAAGAACTGTTGTGGACCAGAGCTGTGTGCTTCAGGTACCACAGGTGGTACAAAATCATTTCAAGAGCCTTAGAAAGCAATTCCTACCTTTAGTTGTTCTTTTGTGCTGGGCAGCTTGCACTGAGGAGTTTGGTTGGGTCACTGCAGCGGAGCTGGGGCTTGGGAACTCAGCTGTAATCCTTAGACAGCCACAGGGGTAAGTGGTCTGATTTTAGGAGTCACTTAGTGTTTCCTATTTTACTGCCCCTAGACCAGCAACTTACCTGGTGCTTAGTGTGAAGAGCTGGTATTTTGAAATCTGGGTGAAATATATGAGCTATCCATTCTATCTATTTATATGCATGTATATACATTTTTGTTGATAAATACTCTGTGATAAGGAATTCTTGAAGACAAGACATTGTTCTATTTGTAGAACATCTGTGGGAGTTCTACCTTCAATGGAGTCACAATATAAAGTCCTAATTTAGCAAGGTTCTTTGTTTAATTTAAGCCTCAACCTCGAGTGTTTCCTGGAAAACTCTTTGCATATGTAGCTATCTAATTATGCCTCTTTCCTTTCATATATTCCCTCTTCTGGGATACAGGAAGAGCTAGAGAAATGTAAATGTGCTCTTGAGTGCTTGGAAATCTCACTTTGATGAGCAGGAAACTAAGATGAAAGTCTGTGTCATTTTTGCTTCAAATCTCTCCTGAAGTTATCAGGACATAAATACAATGATTTGGGATCATGATAGTTACAGGTATTAATACAGACTGTGCTAGTTACAGAGAGAATTCTGAAGAATTACTGGAGAATTCTGAAGTACCCTTATAGCTCTGTAAAAGTTTTGAGAATATTTTGCATTGTAAATTAATGTCTTCACCAGAAATTTCCGATACTTAGTTGCACACCTGTTCCAGCAACCCAAGAAGTTCTGATTCTCTTGATAATCACCCGGTTTGGCCATCACGTTATCTGTAACTATCAAACCCCAAGGAAAACTCTTAATCTTTAGCATTGGACAGATTCCTTTCCTTTTTAAAGGTATCAGAAGCTGCTCTCCGAGATGGTGCTGCAGCTTTGAGAACCATCAGTAAGAAAAGGGGGCTGACCTGCTGCTCCCTGGTGTGATGAAATCAGTGTTTGAGTGCCACAGAACCTCATGACAGCCTTTTGTGACTGTGGATGAAAAACCCAGAACGTTTCCACAGACAGATGGTATGTTGCAGGTGTTCAGAAAAAAAGAAAGTTTAAAGAGCTGGTGATACTAATAAAAGATGTTATGGCATTTGCTGTGCTGTGCAGAGCACACACTAATTGGGATTTCAGGGTTAAGGCCTACATTTTAATAACACCAGTCACAGTGGAAAGCAGTGATTCTAATGTGGCTGAGGTGCCTCTCTGAGTTTATGTTATTCTTATGATTTCCGGTGAAAGGGAAATACCACAGGAGAAGGTTTTGGAAGTTGCTGTGGTGCACACCGATGGCTCGCTCTTCCAGGCCAAGCACCGGGCGGTCTCTTCGTCCACTGCTACGGCAGAGGACAGACGGCGACCAGGCACGGGAGGGTGAGCGGGGTCTCGGATGAGGCTCGCCTCAACCACTGTTAGATAGGGCGCACAGGGAGAAGAAGTAGCGAGGGAGGCTTCTTGATGAACCAGGAACGGGTTTATTGAAGAGGGAAGGAACGCAAAGAGGAGCACCAAGAAAAGCCCCCAGGGGGCCCCTGTCAGGGGATTTTATCCCCCATTGGTCAGGGCGGGGCTCCCACAAACAGCCAAGGATAGCATGGACAGGGGGCGTAACAGAGGCAGGGGCAAACACAGCATATCCAGCGGGGATCAGGGTAGGCGGGGAGAGAGCACGTGAACCAATGGGGAAACAGTGCTGTAACCGGGGAGGTGGATGTGGCGGCCATTGCCTGCACGCTTGGTGGCGCGTCTTTCCCGCCACAGGCCAACGATCTTTCCCGCCAAGCTACCTGAGGGCAGCCATCTTAGGGTGGGCGGCCATTTTATGGTTCCTGGAGCTCAGAGGTGTTGAACCATTGGACTTTTTGTCCGATGGGCTCCAGAACACCATGACAGGAGCCGTGGCTCACCGCAACAGGAAGTCTAAAATCTATTTTTATCCATTTTTCTACAGGACCCTGGTTTCTAACAAAAAGGCATTATTTTGCATTTGTTCGTGAAAATTGTATAAATTCCATAAGCTTTTATTTATTTTAACTTTTTTTTAGTATTTCTGATGAATTTATTCTCTAGTCCCCGTTGATTTAAGGTATATTTTCTTTGATAAGGTTCTCAGCACAGTACAACCAAAATAGGAAAGGTTTTTTCCCAAATGAGCAGGTAGTTCTCTGGCCAAATTCTAACCTCAATTTGACATGACTAATTTGATTTTTGATAGATTCTAAAGCTCTTTGTGCTGCTAACACCATCCTTGTCACTATCTCCATATTTGCCTGCTCACAAATTCCATCTCCCTCTGGGAATTTAAGCACTGTCCCCTCCGAACACTGATTTTCCTGGCCTGGTTCTGGGGCAGTCTTCAGGCACCTCCAGTGCTTGAGCAGAAGCTCCTGCTGGACTCCAGTGGAAGGGGAAAACCAAGCTGACCCCTGGGCCTTTTGACTGGAAGAAGTAAAGGGATGCTCCTTTGTCAGGAAACATCAAAGACTTAAAATATTGAGCTACAAAAGGAACTTTGATGAGTTATGTGGGTATTGCCAACAGCTGCTGTTTATTGGCCATCCCGTGGGCATGTTCCCAAACTTCAGTAGCTCAGGTGTTCCAGAAATTACTGTGATCAATATTAAATAGGTATAATTCTTCTGAGTGTCCATCAAAGAGCTCAGTATGTTGCTAATAAGGCCCCAGTCTAGCAAAGAGCTTTTCCTAAGCCATAGCTCCAAACAGCAGCAGGCTTTTCGGTGTCATTCCCTAAAATGGAATTATCAAAATCAAAATAATCCAATTTACTTAAAAGAAGCTAAATTTGGTCTTGCTGCTTGGTTTGGTTTTTTCTGCCCATGTGCTTTCCTGCTATCTCTGCAGGAAAACCTGCTGACATTTTAAAAAGGGCTTTGATTCATAGAGTACTGATAGTCTTCAAGATGTTGATAAAGGATATTTTGCTCATCTCCTTTGCAGCAAAGGGTGGTAACAAGGGAGCAGAGCTGTTCATGAGGAATGTGGGAGCTGGCAGTGGGCTTTGGTGTCTGAGGACTTCAGATCTAAGGACTAATTATGACCTAGATCATCAGCTAAGGGCGAGGTTGTCACTGACAAGTGCATCTGTCACCCCTCAAGGGAGAATACACCCAAGGCAGGGGTCAAAGAGGGTGTGAATCATGTTAGCATCAAAATCATTCTCCTGCACTGAACTTAAAAATATAAAATCTAAAAAAAATGTTAGAAACCAGCTATAAAAATAGGTGTTTTGAGTCGGTGGAGCACACAGGTTGCGCTGAGACAGCCCAGGACTCGTGGTGTATTCCCTGTATTAACAGCTGCCGGATGGTAGCTGGATAATGCACTGCAGTAATGGACTGTGTGCTTCAAATTGTGCTAGACAAGCCTTAAACAGAACAGAGAAATTCAATGTTTGTCATTCAAACACAGCAACCCAAAGAGGATGGTCTGCCTAATTGCTTGCCTGTAAAACCTGGTGAAAAAATCTTTGATTTGTAAAACCAAACACATACTCACATTGCTCGATTTCCACTTACTTTGCGCTTCTAAAAACCTTACAGAGCCAGAGCCAGATAACTTCTCTTTTGATGAATTTGCTTGGAAAAAGCATCTCATTTCAAATATGTTTCTTTTTTTATTCTGTGGTGCGTGGCTAATGCGTATCTTAGTTTAACCGGGGTGTGATTCATCACTGAGACATCCTTTGGCCGACTGTAAATACGAAAGAAAAAGGTTATCTTCTCCTTTTGTTGCTACGATTGCAGTTCATCATCCGGAGTGAAACTTCGAGCAGGAGGTTGAGCCAGGGAGAGGGAGAGAGGAATGACAATGATGTGAAAGGGAGTGAAAGCAGATAGACAATCCAGTTCTGTCTGAGCCCAGAAAGAATGGTGCTGTTCCCAGACAGGCCCTTGAGCAGAAGCATTTATCTGTCTGATTTGGGGATTGAAACGGTAGAGGGTAAAAAGGAGATGGATTCTCATCTCCCAGAGACATAAAACAAAGCTTTGTAACATCCAGCCTGTAAATAAAAGAGAAACTAACCCATCTAGTAATACACCATGACTGACTTAGCAACTGCAGGGCATTTCTCTAGCTCTTCTCCCAGATCTAAATGATAGCATTTCTTTGTGTTTTGCCTTTGAATCCTCATCTCTGAAACACAACTACTATTTTTGTATCCCTCTCCTGTTTTTCTCTCCTGTGAAAACCTGTGATTAACTTGTTTACCCACGAAAGCATCTTTGTCTTGGAGCACAATGATATTCCCTCTTTACAGAGCCCTTAAATAGGATTATTCTGTCTGTTTTCCTGCAACACTTGCCATCATACCCAGTATTTAAAGAAACTCAGCGTTTATGATAGACAGCCTTGTACTTTCTTTCCAGTTTCTATCTCATGCTCCAAAAATGCTTTCCTAAACCTGGTGGAGTGTTTGGCAAACACATATAGAGCTCCATTGCCTCTAGGAAGATATGATACCAGTCAGGTGATGCCCTTTAGATTGATGTCCTGTTAGTACAGGATTTCCTGCAAGATCCCTGAAAAATGGCTCTTTTTGTCATCTTAATCTTGTTATATTAAATTTAATTGGTATCAATTGGTGGAAATTTAGATACTTGTTCAAAAAGTTATTAAATATTAAGAATACCACAAACACTGAACATAGGCAGGCAGTGGGGGGAGAAGGTTCATGGGAGAGTGAAATTTAAACTGCAGTACATTTTTGTGTCAGTTTTGAAATCATTCGATCCCTACACAGAATCTGTCATCCCCCAGGGATTCTATTTGCTGGCCATTTTTTAGTTTTTGCAGGAGACTGAAAAGTCTTGCCTTCTAGGAAACCTGAGCTTTCACATTATACAGACCCTTTTCAAAGGACTGAATCCAGTCATGGAGGGCAGCTTTTCATCTGTCTTTATAAACGTCACCGTGAGGCCAAGGACCAAACAGTTGTCTTCGTTTAAAACACACTGAGTGCATTTCTTGGAAATGGTGCAGCCTAATAGAAAGGAGGCGAGTCACCAAATAACCTGAGGGGTTTACTCACAGGCTTAGGTTGCCAATGAAGCTGAGGTTCAGGCTGTTAATAGCTGATAAAAATCACTGAATGTACCTTTCCTTCACAGAAGTGTTAGGCAGTCAGTCCTCTCTGGAGGCTGGAACAAGGTGCCCATGGGAGGGGTTGAGTCAGCACCCCTGGAGGGGTTTAAGTGACGTGGATGTGGCATTTGGGGACATGGGTTAGTGGTGGATTTGGCAGTGCTGGGGAAACAGTTGGACTCGATGCTCTTAAAGGTCTTTTCTAACCTAAATGATTCTGTGATTCTGTATTGGATATAAACTGGGAAAAAAAAGGCTAAAAGCTAAATCTAAATGGAATATAGCTAGTAAGTTAAATAATACATGACCTTCAGAACATGAAGAAGAAAGAGGAGGGCAACACTAAAATTCCATTATTCATTTCATAGTGTTTAAGAAAGTTAATTCCAGAAGTCTTCTTTATTCCTTTGGAGAAACTGAGTTCTCATTTTCAGTTTTACTTAAAATTCATTAAAATCACAGAGAATCTCTCTGCTGAGGCCAGTAGCCTTTGGACAGATTGTGTTGTTCTGACAAGCGACACAGTTTGTGTTTGCTAACTTCTGAGGCAAAATAACTGAAAACAGAAATGTGCAGCCATCAGCTGCACAGCTCTGGGTCTGTACAGCACCAATATAGAGCTCAAAGGCTTTGAGGGTTTTACAGCAATGGTTTCCTTTTTATTCTGGGTTAATCACTCTAAGTATTTTAATGAGTCGTTAACTGGATCAGAACCTAGTGCTATCGTGTTTAAAATGTTCAAAATAACGCAAGTTTTCAAAATGGAAGTATTTGCAATTTTTGCACCTCTTTTAGTGTAATACATCTGCAAAAGGTTTTTAACGATTTCATCGTTATTTCACCTGCAGGATCCGAAGCTGCGCGAGCTGCTGGATGCTGGGAACGCGGGAGGTCGGCTGGAAAATCGGATGATAACTGTTGTGTATGGCCCAGACCTGGTCAATATATCCTACTTGAACCTGGTGGCGTTCCAAGATGATATAGCAAAGGTAACACACCTTCATCTGTCATATCAAATTCAGCTTTTGGAAGTAATGTTTCGAGATACGGATAAATGAGCTGAAAGTGGGAATTGCTATGAAGTGAACTGCAGTTGTGTTCTGGAGCTGTGCCACTCAGTTCCAGAGAAGAAATGTGCAGTCGTTTTGTGTTTTGGTTTTTTTTTCAAGGAGTTTATTCAGCAAGATTTATGCCCCTGATAAGTGTGCTCCTGTTCAGAATGCTGTTTGTAAAGCCCAAATAATCACTGTGAAAATAGTGGTGCACACAAATTTTAACTCAGGTATGGGATGTTACCCTGTGGCTCCCCAAACACACATCAATATATTTCAGTAATAGCGTTGCATTTTGCCTGCTGAGAGTCCTTGATAAGACTTGTGGAGTCAATCATTACTTAGAAAAGTATTTTTTCCATGCTGGTCCATCAGGTCCCTCTGTCCAACCCACAACATAAAATGGTGGTGCATGCCACTACAGCTGAGATTAGTACATGTTTTGGGCTTCGGTTTTTTCGTTCTACTTCCAATTTCTCTACAATTCAGTTCTGCTTAATGAAGTGGGAGCTCTTTGCTTTATCTACTTCAAACAGACATTCCAAAGCTTCTCCTCTTTCTACTTCCACACATATGGGTGCGCTCTGATCCCAGCCTCCAGACATCCATGCACAGATCACTTTCCTACGGGCATTTTTACATCCTGAAGTTCACTAGATTGTGCTAAAAAGAGATTCTCTGCAGCCTGCTGTGATTTAACAACAGCAAGGAGTTACTTTGTCACCTCACAGGCAACAAGGATTGTTTGACCAGGTGCAAAAAGGTCATAGGATGAAAGCCTTCAGCTAGGAGGGGACATTTTTGCTTGCCAGATTTCTGTTTCTGCTAATCTTCTTTAGCCAATTAGTCAGCTTGGCAAAAACATGATTTCCAGTTTTTCTTTGACACTGAAAAATAGAAACAAAAAGAGTTTGTGGTGGTCCATGAACAGCTGAGAAGGAAGTGCTGTCCTCAGACTTGAAAGTGCACGGCTCTACTCTGCAGGGGTGGATGAGAAACCTTAGCACTGCAGAAATGAAAGTGATTGAAATAACTCTTCAGGAAAAAAAAGGAGCTATGTTTATGGTGGAAAATGAAAAGGTATGCTAAAGCTTTACCAGCAGAAATTGTTGTCCCTTATCAAGGAGCTGGGAAAATCACCCAAATCAGAAGCTTATGTCCTTCTTTTTCACTTTCCTGTCTAGCCAGCGGTCAGTGAGCCATAATCTATTTACTAAAACAGCACAGAAATGGGTATTTTAGGGCTATTTTCTGTTTGATAATGGAACTTTAAAGTACAGTGGATAAAATAATGTTTTGTAAAAGCTTGGCTGCTCTAAATCTTGAGTAACTCCTACCATCTGAGTAACTAAGAATCTGAGTCTTCCTTTTTATTTTTAAATGCAATAGAGTAAATAAATTAATATTTGTTCAGTTGGGCACTACGACCAGGGGATGCAGTTTTTAAGGCAGTGCAGATTAACTGTGCTTGCTTTGAGGTCACGTTAAATATCCTGATTGTTTGAATGAAAACAGTTTTGATCACTGTTGGATGCATCTAAAAATTCCTCCCTTTTTAACCTGTTTTCCAACTTCATATAAACCAGAACACAGAATCTGGTCTTTATTGGTCTTTATATTGAAGTTACAATAAATGAGCACATCAGGCACAAATCATCTCTTCAGGGAGCTCTGGGGAGGAATGTCGGTACAAGACATTTTCAGTGCCACACTTGCAAATTTTGACCCTTCTGATGTTCCAGGGAAGGCAAGTGCCAGTGGAACTCTCCCCCACCTTTCCTTTTCAGTGCATGAATATTTTTTGGTTAGCCCTTCGTTTGTGATACCTTATTCAAGTTTAAGTTGTGTGGCAAGTGTTGACCAGGCCTCCCTTAAGGAGAAAGGCAAAGTAAACTGTAATGGTCTTAATGAGGCAGTTAAAATTACTCAGTTACAGGGTTTTCTCCCTTTGCAGAGGGCTGCCTTTTCTGCTACAAACTCTGCTTGTCACATCCCCTGGCCAAGTTAGGGGAAAATTAGGAAAATGCAAGTCTTGGGTTATTCAGCTTGCCTCAGGTGCACTCAGTAGAAATGTCAGTGTGCTGGTTTCTGTTCATTCCTCCAGGAGAAAGTAGCTGGTGTTAAAAGCACATCACTGATGAGCTGAAGGGTACCAGGTTTGCTCAAGGAATGTAGCTTGAAATCCATCAGGCACTGGTCTGAAGGGCAGGCAGGAAGGTGTGTCCTGATGGGGAAGAGAAGCAGCACTGAGAGAGCGCTCGCTTACTGTCATTTGAGAATGCCTGTCTGGGGTAGGATTTATTTGTGAGCATCCACAGAGTGCTGGAGAAGCAGCAGAGGTTTATTCTCAAACCCTACTCTGAGCAAATGCCCTTTTTCTCTCTCTCCATTCCCAGCATTAAGAAGTCCAACCCACCAGCCTCTGTCTGCTTTAGAGTAGTTCATTCTCTTCCCAAATCCAGCAGATTCAAAAGTGAACATCTTGTTTTTCCCATCTCTTTCCTCTCTCTCATGCTTCTTGTGCCAGCTCTCTTCTTTCTGCACTGCCAATCCTGGCCATACAGGCCCTGTCCAGAGCCCAAGGAAATCTGTTTCTCCTCAGTTTGATGAGCTTTGGGTAAAATGCACTAAGAGCTGATGAATTCCTCCATAAGTAAAATGATGTCATCAAGGATGATTCACAAGTCACGCTATACTATTCTGTCCAGCATACATCTTTATTTTTCTAGCTTCCCCAGTGTATGTAAGAGCTTGATCAGTAGAATAAAATGCTACAGCAAGCCACATAAGTTCACATCCATTTGATATGGGGTTTTTAAAATAAAATTCTGGAAGTGTAGAGTTTCAACAGCTTGCTTTGTTAACCTCCCACCAAAAAGAAATGTGCGAGGAACATTGCCTTCACACATAGTCAGTCCTGATTTGAAGGAAGTGTTTTCAAGACTGTGCTGCCTTTTCTTATGAAAAAGGTAAGAACGCTCTTACCTCATCTCAGGTAAGAATACTCTTACCCTCTACTCAGGATACCAAAAACACTCTGTTGCACTGAGTGTTTTTGGTATCCTGATGCATGCAGTGGAAGAGAGAGATTACTTCACTGAGCAGTGCATTTCCAAATGAGCTGCTGCTCATGTGCTACCTGCCAAAGCACCGAACAGCTGAATTATTTGTTAGCAAAGTTCACAGGAATGATAGAAGATGAACTGGCATGACAGGACGGAGCCAAGAGGGGATCAACTTCAGGAAGCTCTTATCATGATGGATGTGACTTGCGTGGAGTTGAAGATCAGAAAGCAGGGTCCTTCCGCTCCCAGACAGGATCAGTGCTGGGTTTGTTGGCACTGCTGCAGCCCTGTTTCAAAATCCCACATTTCTGTTTTCCCATTGTGTCACATTGGTACAGAGGCTGCTGCGCCTGTGGCGATCCGGAGGCTGCTGTAACCTTCCCACAGTTGGCTGCTTTCTCTCCACACGGAACAGCTTTCCATCCCTTGGAGTGCTCTCCCCGAGCTCTGCCTGCTGGAATCTCTGGTAAAGAGTTGGAGTGTGGGCTCTGCTCTCTGCCATGCAGCAAACCCGAGGAAACAGAGCTGTTTGGTAACTGAAGCAGCAAGGCACATCTTGGCTCACAGCTTGGTGAGAGCCCATCACAGTCCCAAGCATCTCTCTGTTTTTTCAGCTCTGTCCTCAAGGCTGTTGTTCCCCCTCCTGCCAAGAGTTCAGATCAGCGACTGGAAACATGATGTGATCCTTGGCAGATCTTCTGATCTTGGCTTTTTGGTTGTGGCTCTGGGGTGGCTGGGCTCTAAAATGGGAGAGACAATGAGCAAGTGTTGCTTGTGACCTGGTTAGAAACGGCTCAGCCTGTAGGTAGCCCTCGGAATATTTGGCAAGAGCGATGGGTTTGCTTTGGAGAGCCAGGAAAGGAACAAAATGGAGCAAATGGCAAGACTGCTTATATAAATAATGTGTGTGACAGGCACATAATAAGTGAGTTCCCCTTACATTCCTGTCAACAAGCATTGGACAAAGAAAAGGAAGAGCTGGGGGTGTGGGATACTCTTGAAGCGCCCTACTTCTGTTTTATACAAAATTTTTCAGCTTCAAGCCCAGCAGAAGCAGCGAGATGAAAACAGTCTATCAAGATCTGTTAAAAGCCAGCATATTTACAATTTCTAAATAATATTTTGTGTTGCTGTTAATCTCTGCGGCCGTTAGTGTCACAGGGAGAAGTTTGAGCAGCTATTATTAGTGCCTAAACAAAGCAGTGTTTACAAGATGAGCCTATTTTGAGCCTGGAAAAATGAGTTGCCAAGAAGAAAAACAGATGCTGCACTTAATATGCTCTCTGTTCCAAGAGTCACAGCAAAGCAGTTGTGCTGCTAATGAACCAGACTCCTCCTCCTCTGCTTTCTCACACTCCTGATTCTTCAAACCAGACCTAAGAAGGAAAAACTATTAAAGAAGAAAAATGGCAGTGGTCATGAGAAGGTGGAGGGGAGGACTATCTCAGCAGCACTGATATGTCCCCGGAACAAGTCTCTGTTCGAGGGAAGAAGGCTTCTCCTCCAGAAACACCAGCCACAGGAGAGGTGTTATCTCAGCTGCTTGGGGGTGAGGTGGTGAATGGGATGGACTTCAGGATCTGAGAGCTGGAGGATATCAAAGGCCACTAAAACACTGGGCAGACAGGCAGCCTTATCTATTCCTCCTTGGGAGCAGTGGTGCGAGACCAGTTTCAGGAACAAGGATAATGTTTCTGATAACGTCAGGGAAAAACCTTAGCACATGAAAAAGATGGAAGAACCCCCCAGCTTCTGAACCTCTCTCAAATCAATCTCCTGGTCATGTGGAAACATGAGACTTTTTAGGTAAAACAAGCTAATAAGCCTCAGAGTGACATAGGAACATTTGTTTCATTGGAAGTCAATGCTATCCCATCCCTATACATTTTTGTCAGAATGGAATCTTCCTTCTTTTTTTTTTTTTTTATTTTTCCTCAGGAAAAAGAAAAGCCAAGGAGAAGGGAATACTTCCCAAAGAGTGTAGCAGTGGGAATCTTGGATTTGGACTGTTATGAAAGGAAACATAATTTTAGTTTGGAACAAAACTCAGAAAGCTTTGTCAGCTAAAACAAAATCACATTGTTTGCAAAGGCATCGCTTGTTTTCTTCCCTTTCTTTTAATGGGGTGAAACGAAGCCAATCCAAAACCACAGTTGTGATTAAAAAGATTTGCAATTAAAGATTGTGAATAAGCACCAACTTAGAAAGGGAAAAATGCACTGAAGTTGTCAATGAAAAGCTGCAGGAGAGACCTGCGAGGGAGGAGAGCAGGACAAACTCTGAGAGTCTAAACTTCACATTATAATCATGGATCAGCCATGCTGGGAACCCGGGAAAGGTCGGGGGTGCAAGGGAAGGACTTGAGTAATGTGGAGCAACCTGGTCTAGGGGAAAGTGCCCCTGCATATGGCAGGGGGTTGGAACTGGATCCTCTTGGACATGCCTTCCAACCCAAACTATTCCATGATTCTATGGCATTTCTTCCCTACGTTGGGTAGACGGAAAAAAATTTAGTGAGGGATAGGACCACAGTGTAAGGGTGTACAATCAGGGGGAAAGAGCTCTTTGGAGTTGCATCTTCCTTGCACATCAGAGTAATTGAAATGTATTCCTGTATATTTCTGCTGGTTGGGGTTTTTTTTAAGCTTGTGTCTTATGTTGGCTGGTAAGATCTTGGATAGAGTCAGTACTTTCATTTGTAACAGCCTTCATTTTTTTGCAGCATGAAAAAATCAGGTCTCACAAATGAGGAGGGAAGCTGTAATTGGAAAAATCAAGTTTAGGCTTTAATTAGACTCTTTTTTTGAAAGCATAATTTTAAAAAATACTTTGCATTGTGTTGGTGAGCATCTAAACTGAGCCTCATTTATTCACTTTTTCTCTTCATAGGAATGGTCAGATGAAGTGTTCAGTTTGGCAACAAATTTGTTGGCACAGAACATGTCAAGGGACGCGTTTCTGGAAAAAGCGTAAGTGGCCCTTGCGTGTCACGCTGTGGGTGTTGCTCTTCTCTCTGCGTCATTTTCCTCCTTGCTTTTTACTCACCTTGTCATCTATTGTTTCTGCTCTGGTGACTTGTCACTTCTGTAAACACAGGTCCTTGTTCTTAGGGTTTTAAAAAGCCTG
This sequence comes from Ifrita kowaldi, assembly GCA_013398055.1. Lineage (NCBI taxonomy): Eukaryota > Metazoa > Chordata > Aves > Passeriformes > Cinclosomatidae > Ifrita > Ifrita kowaldi. The sequence goes on along the minus strand of VZRS01002209.1, from coordinate 364,885 downwards.
TTATCTAGAAGTCATCTAAACAAAAACCCTTTTTAGCGTCTGCAAACTTAAATCATTGCAAAGAAACCCAGAATTAAATGCTCCCTGCCCCTTGTATAGTGGTAGCTTCAGCTGTGGGCTGCAGATCTCCATTTAAAAAGAAAGAATATTCTGGACTGACTTGCTTCTGGTTTGTTTTCCTTTTTGTCTTTTACTGGTAACAAAAAAAATGAGAAATACCAGAAGTCCCTTTTCTCAGTCTGATCTCTCTGGTTTCCATGTGATCCAGAGAGAAGGTTGCTTGGCAGAGTGGACAGAGTTTCTGAGTTGCTCTCCACGAAGTAGAAAAGCTGTTTGTCAGAATGTTTGGGGTGAAATACACACCTAAAGGAGTGTGTCTTCACACCTAAAAGGGAAGAGAGCTAAACTTAAGGTTAGCAATTCTCAGCTGATGAGAAGTGCTGAGGCAGTTTTGTGTAAATCAGAGCTTTGAGAGCAGCATGGCAAAGCCTGCCAGAAAGTGCTGGTGTTGAACTGGGTGCTCACTGGCCTTTTGGGGTTCTGAAAGAGGGGATGCACCTTCTCCAACCTATGAGTTAGCTGCTGAAAGTCAGCTTAGTGTCCCCCCAAACACCTTTCCATGCTCACAGGCAGGGGCTCAGTCCAGCTAAATACTGAACTTAGGTTCCTAAAAGTTCCTTCCATCCAAAAAGCACGTTAACTCCCCCTTTTCTTGAGCTTTCTGAGGCTGGGAATGGCTAATTTCAGTAGCTGCACCATAGATGGTCAGAGTGTTCCAAAGTGCTTAACTTTAATCCCACAGAATCATAGGTGCCTGTGCTGGGGAGGAGGGCTGTGCACATGTGGGTGTGTTTCCTTCTCACAGTGTTTGTTGAGGTGCAGCTGGAGTCCACAGAAATTCTTGAGGCAGCTCTGAAGGGTGGATGTGGCTGGAGCTACAGCTTTGTGTCTGATAATGGTGTGTTGGGACAGCAGGGATGTATTCGGCAAACAAAATCCCAAATGCATGGGAGCACTGAACATTTCCTGATGGCTCTGCATGTTGGCAGTGGGCAATGTGCTCACCTGAGCAGGTGACTTCCTTCAGCTCCACAGGTTGGAGATGAGTTTTGAGATTTGGTTCTGCCATTTCCTTGCCTCTCAAATCCCCAGGTGGCCACAGGGCTCTGCTGACAGGTCTGTAGTGGGGAGGGTTGGGGCTGTACCTAATGTGCCTTTTCCTACCCAGATCAGAGGAGAAATGTGTGATCACACAGTACAGTAGAGCTAGTTTTGTTTGGAGCTATTCTTTGGCAGTTTTTCAAGCCATATTAATTTAAGATGAAGTCACTGGATACACTGCATAGATTCAGTAGCAGGCAAGCATGGCATTCCTGTGTCTTTTTCCACTAATTAATAAATCACTTGGAAACTGTAAGGTTTCCCAGCTCCTCTGCACAGATGCCAAATCAGTCACTTAAGAAATCTATGACTTTGAAGATGAAATTATTTCCCCATTATATGTAGTGTACTAAGCAAAGGGTTGGTTGGAGTCCTGTCAGAACCCTTTTGTTGAAATAGAAAACCAAATTGCATTAGAGCAGAATGAAGGGTTTTTTCTTTATGACATTCTGTTCCTTGGAGCATTGGAAGTGCAATAATAAACAGCTTGAGAAGCTTTTCCCTATCTTCTGTTGTAACTTCCTTGGCTGTAGAGGAAAACACTCAATGTGACCAAAATATAGTCAACATTTTCAAAAAATAGAAGGCAAAATAAAAGAAACATTTTTTTCTAAAGTGACTGCTGTGATTTTTTTGTTTTAATCTACCTCAGTGCTGGGAGATGTGTTTGGTGACACAGTAGCACGAAAGACTTCAGTTTCCAGAAGATGAATATGAGGAGTCAAGGATTTGGGGAAATGTTCCTGTCCCAGTTATTCTAGTATTAGCATTCACTTTGTCTTTGAAGGGGTTGCTAATGGCATTTTCTGCTGGGAAGAAAAGGAAAGTTTGTTAGAACCATGCAGCTGCTTCTTCTTTTGGGAGACCAGTGGGTAAAGTGAAAAAGCTGAGTTTTTTAACAAAAAACAAAAAATCCTCTTAAATATTTAAGTGTTACCTCATTTTTCACCAGATGATGTTACTGCAAAACTCATTTACAGTTACCTCAGCACAGACAGTAGAAGGTTTTTAGTCAGCAATGATATCCCAACAGGTTTTCATACTGAGAGAAAGAGCTGAGTGGAACTTGCACATGATCAGAGCACTGGCCCTGAGCTAGAAAGTTGGTAGAGAGGTACTTGAAAATGCTGTAAAAATAAAGCAGGATGCTTTTCTCTCCACAGCTACACAAAACTCAAGCTGCAGGTGACTCCAGAGGGGCGCATTCCTCTGAAGAAGTAAGTGCTGGTCCCTTCCTTACCATGTGCTCTCTGCTGACTTCGGGGTGTGAATATATGTTTGGGATGAGCATGGGGCCCCTGTGCGTAGAAGAGTAATTTTACCATCTGTTTATAACATGTATTGCAGGAAAGAGTGGCCAGTGATGCTTGGGATGTCTCTGTTCAAATGCCCTTTGGGCACAGACATTCTGCCTCTCTGCCCTGGTTCCTTCTGCTTGTGAAAATAATAAAAAAAACCAACATAATTTCTTTATCTCAGGGACATGTTGTGAAGATAAACAGATTCAAATTGCATGTCACTGGTGGAATGAAGAGACCAGTGATAGCTGAAATAAATACCTGCTGTGATAGGGGCTGGTATGGGGTGGAGTTAAAACTGTGAGCACTTTTTAACTCCCCTCTGTTTCTGAGCAGCCAGCAAATGGAAATAAACAGCTAAAGATGTAATAGGCTGCTAAGAGATACTCTTTGAGCCATGTGGGCTACCAAGGCACGTCTTTAAGCCAAATCCCTCTGTTTTGTCCTCATTTTGCAGCATATACCGCTTGTTCTCCTCCGACAGAAAACGGGTAGAGACCGCATTAGAAGCCTGTAACCTTCCCTCTTCCAGGGTAAGCATTTGCAGTTATTCAGATCAGCACTGCCTGGATTTGGTGCTGTTTCCTCTCTGCTGAGTTTGTTCAAGGCTGATCCTGCTGTGCTGGCTTTGCTGCTGGATGGTTCCTCAGCAGCAGCTCTGGCTTTCCCACACAGAAGTTCCTGATACCCATCTGAGTACCTTTGATTTGAAGTTGTTCAGGGACCAGGAGCACCTGGAAGAAGCCTGAAAGGATTCAAAGAAAGGGCAGAGTTTGTGTGACCTGTCCTGGAGGAATCCTGTGAGGCGTTTTAAAAATAGGTGACTGTCACACAGTTTCCAAGGCATGATTTCAGAGCAGTGTTAGCCCGAGGTGTAGCTAATGCTGTGATCTATAGCTGGAGATAGGTGACAGGCTGAACCCACCATGGCTTATCTAAAAGGTGCATGAAGTCAATGTTGAAGTGCTGTGGTGTGGAAGCTGTTAGCACTGCAGGGATGCAGCCATTGCATCCTGCTAATCCAGGAGCTCTCCTCAGCCCCCAGAGCATTTCCAGGATGGTACCTCACCCTCAAGAAGGCTTTTCTTCAGAAGAAATGAGCTCGAGCAGATGATTCCAGTTAACGCTGGAGTCACAGAATCACAGAATAGGTAAGGCTGTGAGGGACCACAGTGGGACATCTGGTCCTACCTCCCTGCTCAAGCTGGGTTTTAATCCCAGGAAAGCTTCTTGCAGGGTAATTCCTATGTTCAGGGATCCAGGAGGTGGGGCAAAACTGTTCTGTAGCCGAGGAGAGCCTGCATCTCCTGATCCCTCAGCTTACACAAAACTCTGTGCTGTGAGGTTTCTTCGACATTTGCTCCCCCAGTGGTTTAATAAAGCCCTTTCCTGCAGCTCCAGAAGAACAATGGAGCAAAATCTTCACCAGCCAAACCTCAGACACCCCTTACATGGAGACCTTCCTTCATAGGTTTGGGAGCTTAATTCCATACAATTCAAGCCAAGTAGGTATAAAATACTATAATAACCTTACCTAAAGTACTATCGTGAGGTTAGAAACATGGAGAGAATAAAGATGAGTTTCCATTTAAGTGATAGCAAACAAGAAAGGTGTCCAAAAAAAATCTCTGAGGTGCTGCTTTCTGAATTAGCTGATTTATTTCTTCCGTTTACTACATGTCTCTGAAGAGAAAATTTAAATATCATTTGGGTCTTTGAAAGAAACTGCTGCCTTTTTCTGCTATTTACCTAAGTAGAGCCAGTTTTACATACACACTGCTGGATGCTTGTTGCTGGGATACCATCTTGGAAATTATTCGGAGTATAAAGTAGATCCTTTCTTTGCTTGGGACAAAAGGGAAATACGCTGCATGCACCAAAGAAAACTGTGTTGATCATCTTTGAAAAATATTGCAGAAGGGCAAAACTGAATCTCGTGGAGGTAACGGAACAGAAAAAAAGCAGAACTTCAACTACAGCTCTTTTCCTTTGTGTTCCTGTTTATTCGAACAAGTGAAGTTCTGAACTTCAACTTCCAGCTTTTCTGCCCTATTGTACTGCAGGATAAATGGTGTTCCCATAAAGCCTTGGAATAGCAATAGACTCCAGCAGCGTGCAAGGCATGGATATCAGGGAGCCTTGCTCAGCAAAACAACACCAAATTATTGAGAGAATTCATGAAAATCTCTCATGAACATTACCAGTTTAGGCTCTTTGGTTTTTCATATTCATGCCTCTTGAAGATCCTTCTAAAGGATTTTCTCCCCAAGTTTCCACACTTCTCATTGCTCTGGGAAGATACAGAGCTTGTTGGCCATGAGCTTCACATGATGTTTTGCTGCAGCTCTTGGAACCTGGGAATGAATCTTCAAGCTTGGGACAGTTCCTCATCTGCCTTTTGCAGTGACCTGGGCGCAGCTGCCAGGGGAGAGTGTTCCTGTGTGGACTTTTCTGTGACAGGACAAACATCCTCATCCCTCAACTCCGCTCTCCAGGGAATTCTCTGTGTGTGTGTTTGCCTGGAGACCTCATGGCATGACGTGCAGGCACTGCATTTAGTGCAAGAGGAGGAAGAGTTCTCATTGCCTGGATAATTGTTTTCATCCTGAGGAATGGCACCAGAGAGGATCCTTGGAGTTGCGGAAAATAAATCCTTTCTGTCATATTTAAGGATCTTAATGAAGGATGGATTCTCTGCAGTGCTGAGCACTGCAGCCCTGATTCAGCTGAGCAGCAGAGCATGACCACAGTGGCATGACCCGTGGACCTCAAGTCAAGCACTTTCTCAAAGCTTAATTAATGACTTTATTTAATCACTCTCTTTCTGGGTCAGAACTGGCCTGTGTTAGAGTCTTGCAGGACCAAGCCCTGATTTTTGGAACAGTTGTCATCCAGCAGATCTGAAAGCAGAGGAATCTTCAAATAAGTGTTTAAGCAAACTTTTAAAATATGCCAATGAATTTCTGAGTTTGCCATCTGATTCCCCTATGATTTTTTTTAAAGATCTTGTCTTCTTTTTGGGAGTGGAGTTGCCTTTTTGTCATTGTTAGATATTTTTGGGATTTCTGGGTTTAGTTAAAGGTACCTTAAATAGAATTTGAAGAGCTTTATTTTAGCTGCCCTTTTGGCTAAGACTGGTTTTTGCCTTCCAGTTAATGCTGAGGTTCACAATGAAGCACTGGTGAGCTTGACTGTTAAAATAAAATAAAATAACCAGCTCTTGAGTCCAGTCTGTGCAAATAATCTGAATTAGCTCTTGTGCTGCCAGATGTGTAACAGACTGGATACAGATATTATAAAAGCAGGCAGGTTACCAGGCAAATCATAAATCAGCAGTGCTTGAAATTAGTAGAGAGTCTTAATCACGGTTTAAAATTGAATGCCAATATAAAGCCAAGCTGGAAGCGAGAAATGCTCTCATGTGGTACAGGAGGCTCCAGCTTTGTTCATTGGTGTCAAAAAAGAGATGAGTCCATAAGGTGTGTGGGTGGTTCCTCTGAAATGGGGATGGCTCAGACCAGGCTGAGTAAGGGGGCAGCGTATTTTAATCCTTTTGGGCAGGCAGGCTTTTGGAAGCCAAATATAGTTGTGTGAGGTTGTGCCTGAGGTGGCTCTCAACTCCCATCTAGATATTTGTGTTTCGTAGCCCACTGATTATGATACTGGTAGGAAATATCTGTTAGAAAGTTCTGTATACTTAAACCTGAAGGCTTGTGTTGGTTATTCTCTTTGCAGTGGGCGTTTGGAGATACGGGGAGACAAACCAACGTCTCTTAATTGGATCTGAGTGGCAAATCTGAGCCTGGGTCTCAGGTTATTGGAAGAGATCCACATTTGTTCAGCTGAGCACCTTCAAATCCCTGTAAAGAAAAAAAGAGTAGTTTGATGGGGGGCTGTAGTTCTGTGGTAATTAGAGAATCATTGAAAAGCCCTTGGCTGAGGAGCAGCACCCTGCTGGACAGGGGTTATAAGCAGAGGGAGTAGGGGAGGGCGGGGTGCCAGCTCTAACAAGAAAATTCCCAAGCTTTGAGAGTCCCAGCCTAAGGAAAACAAAGGTATCAGCACTGAGAGCACCACAGCTTGGATTTATCGAACTGTTGTGGGTGCACGTTTAGGGTCACTGAAAGGAGATATTTCCATCTTCTACCTGCAGCTTCCCAACTTCTCCATCCACCCTTGCACTGGAATTAGCAGCTGTGCCACTGGTAAGTTGCCTGGCTCAGGGGGTAATCCCATGTGCAATACGCAGGGATTGAGCCCATGTAAAATACACAGGGAAGTTTTGGCTGGGGAGGTTTTGAACCAGTTCACCTTGCAGCCACTCGCAGTTTGCCGAAGAAAGGAGGGCACAAGGGTCTGATGGGGTCACCTTAGAATGCTGGAGCCTGGAGATGGTTATCTAGGCAGAGCAGAGGAACAGCCCAGCTTGGTCAATCTGCTCTTGTGGACCGAAACACAGAACAAAACCCTCTCGAGCCTCTGCGGGTTTCAGATGAAAGGAGACAAAGCGACGCCTGTGGTATCGTTTATTTATTGTAACCTAAAGTAGGAAAAATATAGAAAAGTTTCCTTCTGTATGACAAAGGCTTGAACGGATGCTTCCGGTTCCCTTGGCAACAGTGTTAAACAGGCAGGATAAATACAAGCACTGATTGCCCCAGCAGCAGCTCGCTTCCGAGACAGCCGGGTTCCAACGGCCTTCCCAGCAAGCAGCTTTGTGCCCAAGTCACAATTTTCCTCCTCTAGTTCATTGAATTTGAGACCATGGACAGGCATCCTGTGGGCCCGTGGTGCTCCTAGGGACCACATGTCGAAGGACTCTCGAGCTTCATGTAAAGGACTTATCCAGTCCAGTAATTGCCTCCAGTAATTTGATTTTTTTTCAGAGAAAAATGTAGTGAGGATGATGAAATTGTCATCTAGGAGTTGGACTACATTTTAATTGCTCTAAATTGTAGAAAATGTAAGGAAGAAAAATCCTGGCATGTCTTCAGCAGGAGAGCATTTTTATCAATTCCTCTAAAAGAAATCTGATTGCTGAATGTGTTACACTGAGTGTTTAGGACAAAGGTGGATGGAAAAGCTGTGCTGCTTGAGTCTTGCCCAGAATTGTGGCATCTTGAACATGTATCTTCAAGAAGAAAAGGACAAAATCGCTGCTGCTGTCAAGGAGCAGGTGCATTAGTAATGACACGGTGACCCAGTTTGTTCCTCTTGTGTGACAGCTTTGGAAAGATGAGTGACATCCTCATCCTCTGTGATGCTGCTGTTCTGCTCACTCAAAAACACGGGCTCAGCACCGCTGGGGGAGAGCTCAGAGGCTTCATCAGGACTTACACACCTATTTCTGATGTAGGTGAGGGGGTTAGATGGGGAGATGTCCCTTCCTCCTCCTTCACAGGTGCGCAGAGATGAGATAACTGTGCCTCGTGGAAGCTGGTAGATGTGTTCGTACGTATTTTTTGAAGATGTACTCTTTAAGCTGCTCTGTTATTCGGGGGAATTTATAATCCTGCAGAACCTGGGCTCCTCTAGATGGCAGGAAGGAAATCAAAAGCAGCCAAAAAGTGAGTGATCTGTTTGCAAAGAACATATAAAAGTGCTGTATCTCTCTCTCACTGTTTTTTCCCCGTTTCACAGAATGATTCAATCCCTCAAGACGACTTCACGCCAGAAGTGTACAGAGTGTTCTTAAACAACCTCTGCCCTCGACCTGAGATCGACCACATCTTTTCTGAGTTGTAAGGAAAGACTCTCATTGGTTTATTTATTTCTTTTTCCCATTCATTGATTTTCTGGGCTGGGGATGGCAAAGTAGGTTATTCATACTATAGCAGCATGCAGTGCTTGCCAGTAACAGATTTAGATGTCAAGCAGAGCTGTTATTTAACCTTGGATCAAGGGTTCCTTCTCTCCCAGGCTTTTACCTACAGTTCTGATGGCTTGAGTTTTAAAGGAATTTGTTCCTAGAGGAGCAGAACTGCCAGGTCTTGTTTTTCTGTATTGATCAGGATAGTTTAGGTTTCCAAGAAAGTAAAGAAAGAAGAGTTACAAGCAATAACAACATGGAATAGGCTTGAGAATATGTATAAGCACCCCTAAAAGCTTAATTAGGAGTTTCAAAAAAATGCAGTAACTTTTAGGATTTGTGTTTGATGAATTCACACCGTGAAATGAAATTAGCAGCCTGCTACAACTGATTTCATACATTCAGTTATGAGCTCTGTAACCGCTGGTGTTTCTACCCCTTGCAGCAATCCTTGTACTTCCGGTTTCAGCAGAGCCTCATCAATGGAGTCAGAACGTTGAGCAATATGAGAGGAAAGCAATTTCCAAAATACACCCCACGACCACCAAAGCAATCAGTGAATGGATTGTAGCAACACAGCCATGCTCACAGTCCCCTTTTGGAGTTGTTGTCTCTAAGGCTGGGGTTTCAGAGGAGCACAGCCCTGTCCCAGTTTGCTCCCACTGCACCCAGGAGAGGCTTCCCATTGCTCTCTGGCAGAGCAGAACTAGGCCAGTCCTGAGTGCTGGTAGACAACCCTGAGCTCATCACCTGGCTCGGAGGCTTCCTGGATTTCCATCTGGGCACAACTTGTACTCAGACTCAGCTCTTTTTACTGACTCTCTGAATAGGCATCTTTTTGCTTGCATTACAGAGGACCTCGCAGCTTTTGGAAGGTTTATAAAAGAAAGACCCACACAAATTACTAGAATAATGAAGTCAGGGCTGCTGTTATTCAGCAGTAAACCCAAATAGTTGGGCCAGGAATGCCAGCAGAGTGTTCATGGCAAGCTCAGGATTGAATTCCATGGTTGTTTTCTCTTTTTAAAATAGCTTAATTCCAAGAATTCAGAGGAATGAAAGGCTTTTAGCATTGCTTTAAGTCTTCCCGTTGATGCCTGTAATGCGGAACATTGTCAAAGATCTTCCTCGTAGATGTCTGATAAAGAATCTTTGGCAAAATAAATTAGTCCAGAGACACAGTGGAGCGATGTTTTTGTTGTATGACAGTTTGAATCTTGTTTTGATTTCCTTAGGAAGTTTCAGACATGGAACAAGGTTTCAAGGCAATGTATTTAAATGACTTCGTTGTTGCTTTAATTTTTTTTCCAGTGGTGCCAAGAGCAAACCCTACCTTACTGTGGATCAAATGATGGACTTCATAAATTTGAAGCAACGGGATCCACGATTAAATGAGATCCTTTATCCACCACTCAAACAAGAACAAGTTCAAGTGCTGATTGAGAAGTACGAACCCAACAGCAACCTAGCAAAGAAAGGTCAGTGGTTTTCACACTCTTGCTGTACTCGGTTCCTGATGATTTGAAACAGTAACTCAATTATCCTACATGCTAAAGCTAAATTTGGTTCAAAATCCAATTGCTTTCCCAGCTGTCTGCTTTTTGAATCATACAGGCCTGTGAGACGTCCTGTGGTGTATTTTTAAATGTGTTTGGTTGGTATCAGGTTAGGAAGGATGGGGCCGGTTTCCGTGTTTGCTTTGCAGTGTGTGTGATTGACAGAAGAGTTGCTCTGGTATGCGACCCTCAGCAGAAACCTGACTGTCACAGTGGCTGTTTACCAGCATCGGCAATGTAAAATTGAAAGAAAAAAACCAGGGACAGCGGAACTAAGAGCATGATAATTCTATCATTTAATAATACTATTAAGTCTAGCCCTCTGCTTTTGGATAAAGTGGCATACAAAGCAAGATGTGAGATCAGCTCAGTGTATTTCATGCTATAATCACAGAAAATTCCCGTTTGAACATCTCCAGTGTTGTGACTTAGCTGGGCATTCTGCCAAAACCAGTGAAAGAACTCCTGCACAAATCTCTGCAGATTTTTGCTACCACCACAAGTCTTAAAAAATAGCATTCAGTTTGTGTCTGCATCCTGTTTTATTCCAATCCACGCTTCCTAATGATTAGCCCAGGTTTTAATGTGTTTACACTTTAGAAATTTTAGAGGCATGGGAGTATCCTGCAAAACAGGTCTAGTATGAAAAAGACTGTTTGGTCCAGAGATTGTGAATCAAAAAAGGAGCAAAAGTCTAGAGTTAACTGAAGGCACTCCCTCACCTCTCCCTGGAAGCCTTCTCACCCTGACGTCTTCCTGAAGGAAATGGATGTCACGGTCAATGTTGTCGGTCAAACACGTCTAATTTTTCTCTAAGGCTTCTTATTTTTCTAGTCCAATCAAACTGAGTGTTTCCAGAGGTTTTGCTGGAGGGTTAAATCCTGCTTCTTTGCCATATTTATGCAAACCGTCTTCTGACGTCAGCGGGAACAGTACCTTGAGTAAATGGAAACACGTTGTGACCTCCTTTCTCATCTCTGCAAATATTAGAACAGTGCTCTGTGCTTACCTTATTTCCCACCAGTAGCAGGAAAGTCTGTTACCTAAAAGATCATTCTTGCTACCCAAATATTAGCACTTCATATAAAGCAAATAAAGGATTTATTAGAAGGGGGTGTGCTGGTGTGCAGAGTCAAAATGGAATCACCTTCTGACTAGCAATAAGGAGGAAGCATGAAACAGACTCCAGGAAGAAGGGTGCTGTGGTGGTGTTTGCTACCACCCTCCAATGGGATTTGTGGGACACCTCCAGCTTTACCCTGTTTACCTTCCGTAGGTGCCTCTCTTCCTGGGTGTGATTTATGTTGCTCTTAAAGAATCAATTCTCTCTCAAAATGCTGACTTGAACAGGGGGAAGGCAGATCACAGAGAGTGAATTCCGTTTGTGGGATTGTTGTGGGCTTTTTTTCCCTTTTCAGACTTGTGCACTGGGGTCCAGCTGGCACAACCGGAGAACCACCTCTGTGCTGAATACACCACCTCCCTGTCTGGCAGCTGAGCTGCAGCAACTGGCAGCAACTCCAGTGTAAATCCCAAGCTTACTGCCTTAAAATGACAGGAATTGGCTAATCAGGAATGACACAGGGACACAATATTTTCTGTACATCTGCTCCGAGTTGGGAGTGCAATTCACTGTATATTAAATGAAGTGTAGGTGTGTATTCATTTCTACACTCATGGAATAATTGTCAAAAAATGCTTCATGTCTATAAAATGTCACCAAAACGTAACCACATATTTAGAGCAGTGATTTAACCTTTTAATATGGTGTTCTGTAAAAGGGATGATCACCCAGGCTTCCTGCTGCCAGAAAGGACAATTCCTGAGGTTGTTGAAGTGAAATTTCCGGTTAGTTTTTGGCCAGAAACATGAACACAGGTACCTAGGCAGCTTCTGAAAGTGTGCTGCACATGCTTTTTGACACATAAAATTTCATGCATTGAAAAGTTCTTTTAAATAAAATCAGGGATTTTTTTTCCTTGAAAATGTAAATCCAAATTCATAAAGTGGAAGCTATGTACAACACCTGACTCCTTGCTCCCTATTGGACATTTCTAGACCTTCACTCATCTGATGATTGTTCTTCCTAATTTCCTGTCTGTGATGCCTTGAAGTGGCTACCTGAAAACAGAGGCTAGACAAGATTAAGAGAATAAAAGCAGGTATTTATTTGAAGGGCCTTCAGAGGTACACCTTGGGCAGCCAGAAGCCTCTGAGGGGCTCCACCCAAGATGGATGCTGGGTCACGGGTTTTTCACACTTCTATAAGTTTGGTCCATTTGCATATCAGGGTTAATTCTCCAATTATAATTTCAGGTAGCGATGTAATTACCCCAAGTTTGCTCCCCCTGTCCAGAGGCTCAGTTTACATATTTCAGGGCCTGGGACAACAAAGTGTCCTTGAGTCCAGGCCCAGAGAGGGTTTGTTATGTCTAACCAAAATGTGAGAACAGTAGCTAACAGGCTGTATGAAGTTTCAGAGTTACACACTAGGCAATGCAGGATCTGAAAAATATAAAAGCTAAAACCTAGGACATCATCTGAGTTCATTGTTTGTGCACACCCACTGTACTGCAATATTCTGTAATTATCCTCTCATAGCTAATTAAATGAATTTCTAGCGAGTTGTTGTGCTATCTCTCAACTTCTACAGCACTGTTCAAATGCTTTTGGGATCTCATAATCGCCCTGGTCACCATTGTAGCCCTTTTGTTGTCCCTGTTGCTACTCAACTACACTATTTTGTACACAGTAAGCAAGAGCTGTCCATAATATTTTAAATTTTTGCAGCTCCTCAGGTACCTGGTAAAGTCTAACGTTGGTGTTGTTGCTGGTGAAGTTCCTTAGGTTCCAGAGTTCTGGGAAAAAGGCTTCCCATGTTCCTGCTTGCCACTGATATATTTTAGGTGTATTTATCGCTGGGATATGGTGGAGCTTTTGCAAAATCAGCAGATAGGTGGGCATGACATCTGCATAGGTTAAGCATCTGGAGTAGTGTTTTATTGTGGTTCAGGTAAGCTGTTGTGATTAATGCTTTGTGTCGTGCAGTGAAGGAGATTAATTCACTGTAGAATGTGCTCCCTTATCAGGTGGAAGCAGGAGGAAGTCCCTGGTAGTGCTGAGCAGTCTCTCCCTGTGAGGAGAAGTGTGCTGGGGGGCTGTGGGGGCTGGAGAAGAATTTACCCTATTCCCATTACCATTCTCCCATTCTGCAGAAACGTGCTGGTTCTTCCTCTACTTAATGATGCAATTCATTTCTAAAAGTTTCTGAGTTCAGAAGGAGCTTTGAGAGCTCAAATCCCAATGTCTCAGTTTAAACATTTCATTCTGAAACCAGGTAAGTGCTCTGGCAACCACTGAGCCACAGCCTTGGCTCTGGGGGCATGCTGTGTCACTTCCACACCCCAAGCACGCAAGAAGAGCTGTACTCGTGTACCAGACCAGAAATGAAAGCAGGGAAGAACACAAAACCAAGGTCTGCTAGGGAAAGGAGGTGTAAAAAAACTGAAGCTGTAACATACATGCTTCCACCATCGTCCTTGGAGGGAGCCATACAAGGGTTAGGTTACTATCAGCCTTTATTTTTAGAGTGCTTTTTGTGGTGGAAGATTTAAAAATAGAGTGTGAAAGTGCTTTAAGTAATGGCATAAAGATGTTGATTTTTTTTCCCTCTTAAGGATGCATTTATTTAAATACTACTGCTGCTTGTTTAATTTTAAAGGGCCAAACCTTTAAAAGATCTTTAAAAAAACAGATCTGCACAGAGGAAAAGAACTTTGGTCCTATATTTCACAGTGTTTCTTTCTCCAGATTTTTTTCCGTATCTGTTTGCTGTGTGTCAGCTTTGGTTAGACATGTATTTAGAAGGATTGTAGAGGAGCTGATTCCATGACTCTGCCCATGAATTCCAGTATTAATTCCATTTTGCAGTGCACATTTATTGGTAGTAGTTTTGCTGAGTTTTTCTTAGGTAATAAAATAAATTAAGCAATTGTCGTTTGATTAAGAGATATTTAATTTTATACAGCATCTATTGTATGTATTTTTCTCATGGCAGCCCTAACACCAGGCAGTATTCACTCCAGCATAAGTGTGTTTTTCCTCCTTTAAACTTCTGTGCAATTTAAACGTTTTCATCCCATTGCATTAAATTTACCTTTTAGTAACTGCTTAGGAATAATTACACATTGGATTCCTTTGATGGCAGAAGGGGGTCGTTTCCTAGGCAACAGATTTTAATGGCATAAACATGCACTGTGCAACCATGGCTCTACTTTTCAGACACAGCTCATAATATTTAAAGCATAAATTGTGATGTATAAATCATTCAGGCAAATGGTCGGGCTTTCTGGCATGAAACATTTGTAGGAAGTGTTACAAAACAGTTGAAAGTCTTTGGCCTCCCAGCTGTAACGCTGGAATGTAAGAATACTTACCCAAAGGCCCATTAACTTTGGGATTGTCAATGTTTTCCAGTATTCCGGTTGTACAAGAGAAGAGTCCTCTGCACTGTTTCTGTCACAAATATTGACAGAACAATGGATCCCAGTCATGATTTATTACTCTTTAAAATGTTTAAGCCACACCAAAGTTGTAGTCTAGCCCAGGCTGTTAGCAGTGACTGCTGAGTTGGGTAGCTTACCAGAAAGCCTTTTTAAAAAATTGTTTTAATATATATATATCTGTGCACCAAATGTTAGTGTGGATAATGTGTCAGCATAAATAAGTTAATGGAAACTGTTTGTCAGAGTGAGTGTGTAAAATATGTTTCTGTAATACACTGGAGGTTGTTTTGTCTAGTTAAGCTGTAAAATTAATTTCAGATCTTTCAGTTGTTTGGAACATTGCATCTCAAGTGAAAAACTAAATATAAAAATCTTCTGGAACGGAAAGTCCTCAATTACAAGGATTTTTTGTGTCTGCTTTACAGGTAAAGTGTGTCATCTCTGTGAGCTGTACCAACTGAAACAGTGATGCGGACTAGTGATAATGGATTTTGCAACACTGAACGCTGCTGTTGGCAGTAAAGTTAATGAAAATACCAGAAATGTATTTAGGGTTCCAGGGAGGTTAAGTTTTGTGATCTTCTGTGTATAATGCAGAGACTTTGAATGAAGCATGAGCTTTGCAGAAATCCATTTTGGAACTGGTATCAGGTACCAGGAATAGCTCCGCTGGTATCAGTGAAACAGTGCTGAATGTGAAATGGCCCAGATCCACTGTGGAATTTGTGTCTTCAGAGCTGCAGAGCATAAACTAATAGTGATAATTCACATTCTGCAGTCAGCCCAGCCCTGTGCTATCAGACATGGAAGTGACCACCCCAGTGACTTCTGTCCCACAACCTGGAATCCAGAGGGACCTCCTGTTGGGCCCTGTGCTCAAACCCTATAGGCAGCCTTCAGCCCTGTGTCCTAACACTGAAAATGGGTGAAAAACTTGGGGTGACAGGACCACAAAGCAGACCCTGTTTTAGAGGTTCACTCCCTCCAGCTGGAGCCTTTGCTCAGAGATAAGAGGCTCTTACGTCAATACCGTGTTTATGGGGGTTATGGAGATGTATTTTTCTGCAGTTGTCTGCCTGTATTGTGTTTGACTCGGCCTCAGACTGTCAGAGCCCATAAATAGAAAACTTAGTCTAACAGTAAAACTGTTTCTTTTGTACTTGTTGCTGCCTCTTCCGTGGAGCACAGGGAAGTATTCAATTTTAGCAGCAGGATTTATTATTTGAAGATGAATATTAGATAAAGTTTACTTCTGAAAATATAAAGGAGCCTGGACTCAAGTGCTGAAGGAAACAAATGTAGATAAAGTTTGAACAAACATGGCATGTTATGACTTGTGCAAATGTAGTGCTTTCAGCTGCAAAGGGCCCCTGAGGACACAGGGAGTGAAGGCTGCTGGGATCCACTGGGTGACATCTAGGACTGGTGGCAGAAGAGCCACAAATGGGCTCACTGCCATTGGACCATCCCCTTTTGTATGTCATTTTTGGGGTTTGCCTCATCCTCTGGTTGGCTCAACTCAACAGACAGTCAGGAGTTGAGGAGCCAGCCCTGATCCTTGAGTGTTTTGGGATGTGTGCTATCTGTCAGAGCAGGGCTCTCAGCAGCGCTGGAGCCTGAGCACTGCTGGAACGCAGCGTCCATATGAGGAAGTTTCCCTTCTAATGTCAGATGTAATCATGCAACAATATCCTTTAGCTGGAATATGCCTATAAATACAACGGGGTTAAACACTGGGGAGGCAGAAAGAAGTGGTAAACTAAAGGACAATGTTGGCACAGGAACACAGAGGGATCAAGTGGCCTTGAATAAATTTAGGCTGGAAATTAGGAAAACTTTCCTAACAATATGGTCCTGGCACAGGCTACCAGAGGTAGTAAAGAGGGCAGAAAAAGCGATTGTTATTAAGAGAGAGCTCAAGTTGTTTATGAAAGGGATTGTCCACTGCAGTGCCTGCAGCTGCAGAACCAAGTTTAAAGCATAGATGAGGAAGGCCCTTTAAAGGGACTAAAATCCCTTCTTTTCAGTTTATTTGCACTGTCTTTGCAGTGCCACCCCTTTATTCTTTTTCATTTCTCTTTAATATTAATCTTTTTTCAGCTGCAGGAGTTTCTGGAAGTAAAAATGTCACCTGTGATTTTTCTCTGTCAGGTTTTTTTCACCACTTCCAGCACGCTGACACTCTTATCTCTTCCCATTATACTACAGGATAGTCTTTTTGGCAAGTGCTTTAACAGCTTATGTAGAGAAGTATCACTTAGCAGAAAAAATTACGTATTTTTAGATGTCTTTTAGTGCAACTTAGCAATTGGAATAAAGCCAGCATTTAACATTATTCCATCACCCAGGATCACTCTGAGGCATTCTACAGAGGATGTTTTTGAGAGGTTTGGCAAGACAGTGACATATTCCAGTGATGTCCCTCTTTCTGTCAGAAATAACTATAGTATTGCTGGAATGAATGGTGTTTTTATCTGTCTGATTGAAATCCTTTCCACTCAGCTGCCTTAGGAATCTGCCACATTGCAAAGTGCTCATTCCGGTGCTGTCAAGGTGTGAAGGTGATTTTGTAGTGGTTTTGTGGATCTAGTTGGATCTGAACAGTCTTCTGATATCCTGTAAGGGATATCCTGTCAGAAACTATGTCTGCTACATCTCTGCTGAGAAGTCAAGAGCAGAGAATGGGCTCATGTCTGTAAAACCCTGCTTCAGTCTTGAGACCTAGGAGAGATTGGTTGCTTGGGGTTTTCCCCCGCTCCTTAACAGTTACTGGTTATTCAAGTTTGTATATATCTGCCTGCTAAAGTTTTAGAAACTGTTCCAAGATTTGTTTTCCGTATCATGAAACCTCTGCTTACCAGAGTCTCTGAACTGTGACCATGCATTGTAACAGCAGAAGGTTTTAAAGCTGTTGCAGACATTTAAAAGATCCATATCCGTCAAAATAAATGTGTATCCAAGGTATAAATTTTGAGGAAGAGAAAATGTTGAGTGTTTAGAATCTTCCCTGCTTCACTGTGTGTTTTGCCATTTTCTAGCACTACTGGAGAAAAATACATCCTTTTCATAGGCTGTGTAACCCCTGTGGGTTAGAGCCCTTCCTTCCTGGGAGCTTGAAAAGGGCTGAAAAAGCCTGTGACTTCTAATAAAATAAGTAAATAAATACCATGCTCAACGTTGCACAGTGACTTTATGATGTTGTCAAACCAGGATGGTTTATGCCTACAGGCACCAGTGAGATTTGGAAACCTGGGTTTTTTTTGGTCAGGTGGCACTCCATCTTCCTTCCTTCCCCCCCCAAAAAAAGGTAAATAATTGTATCAACTCTTGATTTTCTCTGTGCACTTGTACAGATGATAAAGTGGATATGATAGCTTCATTAGAATGACAAGCATTCCTGGTTTAGACATACTGAAGTCTGCTTTACGTGGTTGATGAGCCTTCCTCTGCTCAATGCTCTGGATCTCGGTGTCCTTGGGCATGCGATATTTCCGCATGGATTGACGGATACTGAGCAAGCCCTTTACTGTAGGCTACTTAGGCACAACGTGTTTGCCTTCCTGTGTTTTCCCTCACTGACTGCTTGTCATTCTGTAAGCATTTATTCTGATCTTGTATCAGAGTTACCATTCTCTGTTCACATTCACATTTCCCTGTATCTCATTATGCTGTACCCATCAAGGCTGGAGCAAGGAATCTTGCTCTGTTCCTTTCTTACTGAGTGAGTTTTCCATTTCTGTTTCAAGAACACGTTACCAAAGACGGTTTGTTTTGGGTTGTGGCCAGGTAACTGTCTAATTACAAAAGGTATTTGAGCGAGTGTAACTGAGGGAAGAATTGGATCCATTATGTTTTCCTCCAAGTTTAGAGAACGGAAATAAGATTTGAACACAACAGGATATTGTCCTGCTTTGACTTTAAGGGATTTAAGCAATGAGACAACCAATAAATCCACTGCAAGACTGTTTCCTAGCACAGTTAGTTGAAGCATTGCCAAGCTTTTTCAGACACTCACCCCAAGTTTTCTAATGCTTACTCTGTTCTCATTACCTGTTGAATTCCTTTTTCTTTTGCACCTTTTTTGATGCAGTTTCTTATACAGATGGATTGTTGTTCTCTGCATCTCATCTGCTTCTGAAGGTGATAGGTTTCTAGGCATCTTCTTCCCTATTCACCTCTGTATTTTGGATTTTTCTTTGCTTTAGTGATTAGCTACATAGCTTGTATTATTATTTGTGTGTTCTCATTTGATTTGTGTCCCATATATGTGGTTCATTGCAGCTTTACCCTCTTGTTTTTTTAACAGCAACCAGAGAACTGTCTGTTCTTTAAACCCTGTGTTGTTGATTCTCCTTTTTCACATTATTAAGGACTTTATGAAACCAGACCTACTGCTGATCAGTGTTCAGCCTCTGGACTTTTTGTTCAGTTCAGCTTTCAAATTCAAAGAAACTCCTGATCTTTTAAGCTGACCTCAGTTTATTTCTATCTGTGCTTTTTTGCAGATTGGTTTTTCCAATTAGGAAAAATATGAATTTAAAACTTCATTAAATGCTTCACTAATATCCAGATGTAGTAATTCAGATATATTGCTGTTCCTCTACTTACAGCCTTACTAGGCTGTCTGACTAGTATGAATTTTTGCCCTTACTGATCATTGAGAGAACTGCTAAAATGGAGGAGCTGTGACGATTTCTGCATGTGGTGTGTAAATGGTGGTTGTTACTTTGATATTTTGATATATCTGCAGATCTTGACCTGAGGCTTGAGAGTCTTTGCCGTCCTCGGTGTTTTTTCTAAAACAAAGCCGCACTGAGATTCCTGGGGTAAGGTCTGGTACTTCAGTTGTAGGGTTGGGGTCTTTTCAGTCTGGGCTCAGCTTGTACCATATTCTCTCCTTGTGATGACTTTGCTATTAAGGGGATCTCCTTTGCACAGTGCAACAGGACAATCCTGTCCTGCCCTGGTTTGCAAAACTGAATACGGACAGAAATTCCAGTTACCCCACGGCAATGTAGTAATAGAACATGTGTCTGGAAAGCCAGGCAGGTTTCAGCATCACTTCCCAAATCACTTGGATGCAAATGCTGCAAGTGCCACCAGAGTGGCTCTGGCACATTGTGTCCCACACAGTGTGAATTTATATAAACTCATCTTGTGAGCTTCTCTGCTGGCTCACAAAGCTAGAAAGCACAGAGTAGCTAATGTGTGCCCAGTGTCAAGAGACACACCGGGACTATGTGCATCCTACTCCACACTGTGCATGAAATTTTAATACCTAATGAGCTGTAAATTGCTGTGCTGGTTTGTGAGAGAGAATTCCCAATGGGACACGATTTACAGATCTCTCACTGGATTATCAAGTATCTGCTTTACTTGTTGGATTCTTATCTTTGAGTTGAGAGGACCGCTCAGTTGTGTGGGATTACGGCAAATGTGATTATTGTTACAGATTGCATTGGAATAGACCTGATTTCCCTGTCAGACAAAATGCTATTGTAATTCTGTGCTGCTGACTGGGAGATACAAGGTGCCAATTAATTGTCTCACTTCCTTTTTTGTTTGTTTTCTTTTTTTGCTTTAATAACATCTCTTGGCACAATCGTGCTTTCCAGCTTATCACTGAGTGGATAACAGCATGGGTGTAAGCAAATGGAAAGCACTGTGAAGTTTGCAAATATTCAGAAAGAAATGTTTAAGATCCGTGTGGCCAAACCTGTTGACTGTGTACAAGCGAATGCACATTTTAAGTGTCACACGAAACATCCACAAATTTTAAGGGACAAGTGAAGGCTGTTGTTAAAGTTGCAAGACTAAAGTGCAAAGAAAAGTGTTAACGTAAGTTGTCTTTTCTGCTGGCTGCTGTGCCTCTCTTGTTTTCTGTCCCAAGACTTTTCCCAGAGGACTGGAAGGCTCCTGGGAGCAGGCTGGGCAGACCCCAGGGAAAATTAAGTAGCTGCACATCCAACATACTTGCCAAAATAAGGGGATGAAGTTTGGATCAAGCAGCTGTTTGAGAAGTTCTCAGGGTTAGCTGCACTTCTGTATTTCCCCCAGACTACTGCAGTGCTGGTGTTTTGGTCTTGATCCTGGACCTCTGCAGAGGGCACTGAACTGGGGGAGAAGCTTCTTTTGGAAGCTTGACTCTACTTTGAACTCTGATGTCTTTCAGCAGGTATTGAGTGAGCAGGGGGTTGTTTACATGCTCATGTTGAGCAGCTGGCAAGCCCCCAGGGACACAGGAACATTTCCACATCCAGAGCAGCATGCTGGTCATGCTGGCTGCTAAAGGGGCTGGGAAAGCAGGATCTCGTCAAGTTACCTGTGTCTCATTAGGCAGTGGGAGAAGGATTTCTGTGTCATAAGCAGCCTGTACTTTTCCCAGCTCTGGAAACTGCATGGGAACAGTTTTCCATGAGGCTGTCACTTGTGTCTGCCCTGGCACTGTCACACACCCCATACAAGAAATATGCTGGGTTCTGTGGATCTGGTCAAACAGGACTAAGAACAGCCTTGTGATAACACAGTAAGTCTTCAAATAGAGGAGCCTCTGAGAAGTATATTCACAAAGTACAGTCTATCCTATCAACCATTTCTGCTGGCTAGCATTCCTGCTTCATGGTAAAGCTGTGGACACCATCTCCCAGGAATGGGGATATTCCAGATCATGTAAACTGCAGAAGAAGACATTTTGTTTGATGAATGCTGATAAGATCTAAGGAACCATAAAAAAGAGGATTCACTTTATTACCCCTGTAAATTCTGTGAATTTTCAATAGATCATTTGCCAGAAGTATGTCACTTGCCTGAAGACTGCTTCCAGGAAAAAGGATCTGGGATAACAGAAGTGACTTCTGTTGTATTTAGACCTGACAAATGTTGCCTAGAAAAGAGCCTTGATACTTGTGGACAAAGCAACAGTTATATTTTTATGTGGTTTTCTCTGAACCAGGAACATTCATGTGTTTCATCCATTGTAATAGATCTTGAAAGGTATGGGATGATGTAGCTGGACTTAATAAGGAATTATTGTGAAATGCGTAGGACTTGCCTCTTCATTTGTGCCTTTTTTTTTTCTTTTTCCCTCCCTTGTAACTCTTTTGGAACAATCAGATGAAGCCAGGGATGCAGAAAAAGATCAACCCTCAGAAACACTTCCCAAATTTCATATAATGAAACTGATGTCAGTCAGGAAACTCAATAGAATCTCTCAACATATTCCTCTTCTAGTAGAAAATTACTCCTCCTTCCTACCAAATTTTAATGAAAAAATGCCAAATATGGGTGACTTCACATGGTTCTCAATGTGGTGGTTCTTTCTTGGTCTCTGCATGAATTTCACCACCCTGAAGGTTGTATGGAGCAGCAGTTTGAGGTGTTCTGTGGAACCATTTGCTAAGAAACTGCTCCACGCTTTCTTGCACGTGTGTACAAGTAGAGAGAGAGGCATAGAGAGACATTTCCAGACTTTCCAGTGCCTTTCCAAACTCTTGAAAGTTTTTAATTCAGGTACATTTCTAGAGTTAGATCAAAGTCTATATAATCTTTACCCAAGTGTGCAGCTACACATCTCTAATTTTGAGGTGTTTGGTATGCCTCTGACTAAGAATACATTAGACACTTTTGTATTTCTCCTCCACACTTGTTCTTGTATTTTTCTGGCCTGTTCCAATGCACAAAAAAACCCATTAAAATTGATCTATTACTTACCTGGCTGGCACCAAACTTTAGCTGGCCACTTATGTGTGCTTTGGGAATCAAGTCAAAAAATGTGCAAAGTGTGAGGGGAAAAAAGCGTGGAGTGTGAGAGAAAAAGGGCAAAGGTGCAGAAAAAAGTGCAAAGTGAGGGGTCAAAGTGCAGAGTGAGGGGAAAAGTGTGAAGTGTGAGGGAAAAAAGGGCAAAGTGAGGCAGGAAAAGTGCAGAGTGTGAGAGGAAGAAGTGCAAAGTGTGAGGGAAAAGTATGAAGTGTGAGGGAAAAAGCAAAGTGAGGGGAAAAGGTGCAGTGTGAGAGAAAAAGGGCAAAGGTGCAGAAAAAAGTGCAAAGGAGGGGAAAAGTGCACAGTGTGAAGGGAAGAAGTGCAAAGTGTGAGGGGAAAAGTGCACAGTGAGGAAAAAAGGGCAAGGTAAGGCAGGAAAAGGGCAGAGTGTGAGGGGAAAAGTGTGAAGTGGGAGGAAAAAAGGGCAAAGTGAGGGAAGAAAAGTGCAGAGTGTGAGGGGAAAAGTGCAGAATGTAAGGGAAAAATGGAAAGTGTAAGGGGAAGTAGGGCAAAGTGTAAAGGGAAGAATGCAAACAAAAAAGTGTAAAGTGTGAGGAGGAAAGTGCAAACTATGAGAAGGAAAATGGAAAGTGTGAGGGAAAAAGCAAAGTGAGAGGGCAAAAGTGCAGAAAAAAGTGCAAAGTGAGGGGAAAAGTGCACAGTGTGAGGGGAAGAATGTGAAGTGTGAGTGGAAAAAAGGGCAAAGTGAGGCAGGAAAAGTGCAGAGTGTGAGGGACAAAGTGCAAAATATAAGGAAAAAATGGAAAGTGTAAGGGGAAATAGAGCAAAGTGTGAAGGGAAAAATGCAAAAAGGGAAAAGTACAAAGTGTGAGGGAAAAAGTGCAAAATATGAAGAGGAAAAGTGGAAAGTGTGAGGGGAAAAAGTGCAAAACGTGGGGGAAAGAAGCACAAGGTGTGAAGGGAAAAAGGTTCTGAAAGTGAGGGGGAAAATGCAATGAGGGAAAATGTGCCATGTGTGAGGGAAAAATGTGAAAAGTGGGAGAGGAAAATGTGCAGAGTGTGAGGGAAAGTGGACAAAGTGAGAAGGGAAAAGGAAGAGGCCTGAGGGAGAGAGGATGAGGAGCTCTTGCCTTCTTCAGCGGGAGGTGTCTCAGTGGCACTTGAGTCAGTTGTGCTGAACATTTAAATTGGCCAGATACCTCAGGAAAGAGGAGGTATTTTTATGTTTGTGCTGGTTTTAAGTGTTTTAGTAAGGCACTACCAAGTGAC
The DNA here is from genome assembly GCA_013398055.1 of Ifrita kowaldi. Taxonomy (NCBI): domain Eukaryota; kingdom Metazoa; phylum Chordata; class Aves; order Passeriformes; family Cinclosomatidae; genus Ifrita; species Ifrita kowaldi. Next base: position 341,568 of record VZRS01002209.1, on the reverse strand, counting down.
CCCATAGGGAGGGAAATTGTAATTAATCAGATAAATTAGAGAACAGGTGTTTGAAGGGGAAAAAAAATAAATTCCTTGTGCTGGCAAACTCCAAACCCTGCAGAGAGAAGGGTCTCGCTGAGGGCTGTAGCTGCTGACATGGCTTCTGCTGTGCTTACACAGATGTGAGTTCCATCCCAAGAAGAGACATCAGATAAAATTTAACATGGCAGTAGTGAGTGAAAAAGACAAGCCAATTAACTCTACAACTTGAAGTATATAAAGCACACTAGATATTTTTGGAAGTTTCATCAAAATTTTAGGGCTAAGGTAATTTTAATTAAAAAAAGCTGAAAAGAGGAAAGGAAAAAAATGTGAATTTGTCATGTTTCTGTGTCTTTGCGTTATGTGTCTCTTGTCTCTCTAACTTTTTATACCTAAACACATCATTAAATCTTTCTATTATATACCCGAGATAAAAGATGACAACTGTAATGGAAACAATTGATCACATATTATTTTCTTCTTGCCAGTGTCTGTGTAAATGTGTAATATGTTTAAGGAAACAGAGAACAAATCTTAGCACTTAATTGAGGATATTTTTTTTTTTGATGACCGTCCACCCAGGATCATCGTCTCTGCAGCTGGCCTCAGAATATCATTGACATTGGTCACAAACAATCTACTCTTTTAGTATCCAGGACACAAAGCCCCTTTGACATCTGCCATGTCCGTTCCGCAGACAAATTCTCACTGGTGCAATATTGGCTGTAATTGAACTTGCAAATTGCTTCACTTTCTGAAATGCTGACTGCTTAATTGGGATAGGGGAAATAGCGTTCTAGAGCCATGGGCTCAGACAAGTGTGTAACTCAGAAGCTGCCTAATTATACGTGTGAATAACGCTCGCTGTGATTTATGATAATACCAGCGGCAATGCACAGGAGAACCATCTCCATCTGAAAAACAAGGCCCCTGTTTGCCAGGTACACTCTGAGGATTGAACACAGAGATCACTTTGAGAACCTTGAAAGCTACACCTGCATGAATCAACCCATATCTGTATAACAAAATGCAAGTAGCAGCTGTCCCGTTTGGATCTTAACTGTTTTTTCCTATATTGTTTTACTTGATATGGATAAACACCACATGTTCTGCCTAATGCCAGTAAACTTGGTGCAGAGTGTTCTCTTAGGTGGTTTTTAGGTCAAGCTAACTCCATGATAGCACCTGGTACTGATGGCATTCTCTGGTAGATTCATGCGGTAGAAAAGTTGTTCCTAAACCTTTAGTTTCATGAAAAACCTCAGTGGTGGGGTTTTTTTCCTGATTTTCACCTACTTTTATTTTTCTTGTGGAAAGGAAAGTACATGGGCCTCCATCTCTGGATGATTAGTTACCCTATAACAAAGCAGCTGTGGATTGCACTCATATTACAGCCTTAAAATAGCAGATGGACTTGATGTTTTTCTTTACAGCCATCTTACAATTGTTGTCATAAGAATGAATGGTAATTGCGTTGCTCTGCATTGTCACTGCATTTCTTGTCATATGAATAAGTTCGTTTAGTGCCTTGGGTTGTTATGAAAATGAGGATCTGCACTTAAGACTGTTGTATCTTTTCCTCTCTGAGCAAGAGCTGAATCAGGTCCAAGCACAGGTTTTAAGTAAATGCTTTACATGCAATGTTTGCATCATGTCATTACAAGCTTAAAAAAAAAAAAGGGCAGGGTTCTCTGCTACTTTTTAACATGCTAGAAAAATATGTGTAAGTTTATACGTTTTAGTATGAAAAGGGATTGATCCTGAAAGGAGAGAGTAGCAGAGTCAGGAGTAGAACTGAAATCTTCCATTTTTCAGTGCCATCAACAGGCGAATGAGGTTTTGCTTTAACAGACTGTGCAGAATATTTTGGGTTGGGCACAAGAGGTTAAGAAATTCTCATTATTGGGAGTCACCAAACATGTAGTTGAGAGATACACAAGATCTGTTTTACTGTAGGTAGGAGCTGAAATAACTAAAGATACGTGGTTGAGTAAATCAACAGATGAAATTTACACAAAATAGTAAAAAATACCAGGCAAAGAAAAATGTCTCAAATTTAGTCAGTTTAGCAATAATCTTCAGTTATAGACTACTGGATTTCTTTTTAGTCTAAATGTACAAATTGACACCCTAAAGTCAACCTTATGCAGAAGGCTTGCCAGCAGAAGTCCTCCTGATGTAATAAGAACAGCTCCACTGAGATCAGTGGGGATATTTAAGCTGAGGATAGGACTCACTTTCTAATTTGACAGCAGCATATGAAATGATCATTTCTGCTGGCACTCCAGTGAGATAGGAATTAGAAGACAAATATAAAAATTACAAAGCAAATCTAAGCTCCCATTTGAAAGGTAGTTCATACACACGCTGAACCAAACTCAAAAGAGATCAGAGTTACCTGTGTCTGTGGCTCTCTGCAGGTTTCTTGGTTTCCTTTGGAAAGCCTGCTGTGTTTTGTCCCCCAGAGACCCCTTTCCTTGATGGGCTTAGATTTATTTTCTCTGTTCTTACAGCCTTCTGTAACTCTGATTCCCCCATGCCCTTGATTTTCTGTAGATGCTGATTATGAAGTGATTTATCTTTGTTACAGCTAAAGGGATGTGTGTTACCTCCAACTTGTATGGCTGAAAATGAGGTAGTAGTAACAAAAGAATATTTGGATAACTCGGTGAAGGCCAGGCTGATGGTTATATGCTCTTTCACATGTGACTTTGTATGAGTGTATCTTGAATTTATCTGCATGTCACAAAATCTGTAGGTGAAACTAATTGGTGCTTTCCCTGGGTCTGTGTTTCTCTCAGGACAGATATCTGTGGATGGATTTATGCGGTATCTGAGTGGAGAAGAGAACGGCGTCGTTCCACCTGAGAAACTGGATTTAAATGAAGATATGTCTCAACCACTGTCACACTATTTCATCAACTCCTCACACAACACCTACCTCACAGGTACAGTAGCGTTGGAGAGATCTAATTTCTTATCTTACAGAAATTCTGAGCATATTTTCAATGGTAACATAAAATACACTAAAAACATCGACATTAAACAGATGATGGAGTTTAGTCTTCAGGGAAGCAAGGGTGGCATTTGATTTTTGTTGTAGCTGCAACACAACTGCATCAAATACACTTTTATTAACAGGTGAGCAGCAGTTGTGTTATTCAGATAAGGCCTGGTCAGAAGCCCAGTGAAGTCCCTGGGAAGTTTCCCTCAACTTAGATAGGATTCCAGATTAAGGTCCATCTTTAGGGAGGAGAAAGAGCATTGTACTTTTTATGACAACAAAGATAGCCAGGCAAGTGTGCAAAGCAGAATACGGGAAACATCTCTGTAGCTCATAAATTTGCCCCTAAACATGAAATCCGGCAGTTTGTTGTGCTCCATGAAATTTGCTTTGATTCAGAGATTAGGGAGGTTCCAACATGGCACATAACTTTCTGACAGCCCATGCAAGGAGTGAAAATCTGTTCCCTGACAATATCTAACATCTGAGCTGAAATTTTTAGATGTTGTCATGTTTTTAAAAAGGCTGAGCACCCAGAAGCTCCCATTAATTAGAGATACAGTCTGAACTGTGTTCACTGCACAGCAAAATTAACAATGCTCAGACTCAGAAAAAGCTAAGGCAGTTTAGGAATTCAACTTTTGACATTCATTTTCTAGTCCAAGGTTCTGTTACCTTGGGAGACAATAATTGTAAATTTACTATTTTAGTTTGGTTTACATAAGAACAAATGTTTTGGGCAAGCAGATATGCACAGGGAGTTCTCTCCTGTTTGATTTGATATCTGCTTTGTCGTGTCATGTTTGCTAGTGACTTAGAATTATGTTAAATTCAAAAAAATGATGCTGCACTGAGTGCTAAAAATGGGGCTTAAGCATAACGTAGGCTTTTTAGTGCTATTAACAGACTGGCCTTAACTGACCAACTCCTTCAGGATGCCAGCATGCCAAAGCATAAACAACCGCAGGCAGTGGTGATGCCCAGTTTAAACAGACCTCATGGGAGTTATTTTCATCTGCGTTATGTTTGTTACAGCTCTTTCTCCAGCACCTTCGTGTGCTTTCAGGGAGTGAATGAACTGTCATTGTTTCCATTAGACACCATTTTTCAAGGGTTTATATCTCGGCTGTAAAATGTGTTTTGTGCTAGAACTTGTCACATAAGTATTTGTTTTGACAGCTATTTTCTTTCTCTGAATTAAAAGAAACAAAAATCAGTGTGGTCGCTTTTAAGTTATGATTCCAATATGCAGAAATTTATGTTCTTTGGTGGAGTGAAGACATGGCCAAAGCAAAAGTAATTTTTAACTGTGATGTTTTGCAGACCTCTTACCTCTAATATGGAGTTTCTTCTGTCACTGAGGATTAGTTGGTGCTTAAGCCAAATGCTGCAGCTTTATACAGATATTCTGGAAGAAAACAGTAAAGCTGTAGTACGAAAGTGAGAAGCACAGGCCCACGGGAGGTTTAAAGACAATGCAATTTAAAAGTTGATCTGAAGAGATAATAGACAGCTCTCCCCTCTACCAGCAGGAATTTATAGCCAGTTCCATACTGCAGATTTTTATCAGGGCTGGTCGGGACAGAGATGTGTTCCAAAGGTCTGGAGGCACAGAAGCCAAAACCCAAAGAATTAAGGATGGGAATTCATGATTAGTCCAACCTATGCTGATTTTTTTAACTGCACTACAAGTGACCTCACATGCTAAATTATTTACCTTGACACTTGCTAAATTTGCTTTGACTTATATGTGAAAGTCTGCAAATCATCCCGGATTGCATCTACAGGTTTCTTTGCCTTCATTTCCGAGTAACTTCAGAGGCTGTATTTGGAAACATGATCTTCAGTCTTAATTTGACAAAATATTCCTAGCTTAGTAAACTGGGGGGAGTAAATCAGGGTAAACTCAGGAAAGAAGTTTAAACTCTTTCCAGTTCCTTTTCAGAGTGCGTGTTTTCACTTTACAGGCACAAACCACATGCCCTTCCCTTTTAGTGGGTTTATTATGTTCAGTGAATGTGTGGCAGCTGGCCGAAAATGAGATTAATGATTTGATTTTTATCTGCACATTACAAAAACTGACAGCCTTGGATTTTGCTCTGAGCCTAGATCAGATACAGCAATCGCATTCCCATTTGCTTTCTTCCAACAAGGAAGTAAAATTAATAAAATAAATGGTAGCAGGCTATTCCTTTTCCCCAAAAGAGTTTGAAGGATCTGCTCAAGTGCTCATGGCTTTGGAAGGGAAGTCTTGGAAGTACCTTTGCCCTGATTGAGACCATGAAATAGCAACTAGTCATGTAACAATTACCAGGGCAATAAGAAAACCATTCAGTCTGGCAATACTTTATGATTACTGTGCTTAATGCCCTACCAATTATCTCTCCCTTTGTTAGTTTTTTTAACCCAGAAAAAGCGTGCACAAAAAACCAACATTATAACATAAAAAGAAACATGTGCACACTCTCAATTTATTTTTAATTATGCTGATCATTTTCCTAGCCTTTAGTAGAAACCCTTGGCAGTACATCAAGTCCTGATTATTTATTTAGAAGTGTTACTGCTTTCTTTTTGTTAGGGAAATGTAATTTTTAAGACCAAAGGTAAACATCCATGAAGAAAGAAGTGATTTATAGCGAACCTGGGCTAACTTAAAGAAATGGCATCTTTTAGAAACTTTTTTTACTGTCTCATCATTTTTTCTCACAAGTATCATATTTATTTCTTTATTCCTTTGAACCCTAAAGTGCAGCCCTGCTTTTTTCTGGTGTCTCACCTCAGGTTTCTGCTGTGGTCACAGTGGGGAGTGACTTTGCAACATTTCTTTCAGCAGCACCCAAAAGTCAGAGACAAGTGATGACATACCACACTCAGCCTTGCATGCTTTGATGGCTGGGCAACTTGCTGTTGTATATGGGAAATGCAAAATACGAAAATCACACGCCTTTAACACGTGTTTGGCTAAAAGGAACAATAACATCAGCAGTAGGTTGCTGAGATGCCCGCTGAGCACGTGCAGCCAATGTGGGACTGTCCTGTTAAGCACCCTCAGCATGTGCTTCCCTGCTTGCCATCTGGTATTTCACTTCTTTCTAGAAAAATGTCTCATGAGGGGCATGTTCTCTTTGTTGCTGCCTGTGACCTCTCATCTACCATCCTCCGGCTTTTCTGTTCTCAGTGATTCCTCAGTCCTCACTGTTCCTGCTTATTATCTGCATTCAGCACTTCTTTGAAACCTTCTTCACCTTCAAAGCCTCCAGAACAGTTTCCAAGCTGACAGCACCATATGGAAGGGATGGATAGCTGGGTGATACCTTCCTGCTGGTGGCCACACACATCCTGCTTTGGTCCAGTGTAAAGTGTTAAAAACAGCAGGCAAGGCTGAGAGCCTTATTCTGACTGACATACAAGCAGGAGCAGAATATGTCACAGTGTGGGGTCTGATCTGCTTGTCCTGTGCATGGTGAAATAGCTCAGGAGGAAAATAAATTCAGATAAGTGTGCTGTGTCTAAAACAATCTCAGCTGCCAGCACCTTGTGTGGCTGCTGGAGTGAGGAGCCAGGCTCCCAGCAGTTCAGGGCTCTTGAGTTTGCACACTGCAAACCCCAGTGTATGACCCAGGGCACTGACTGCTTCTCCAGGACTTGCCTGGAGAGAGGAGATTCAGCAACTCATGTTTGTGCACAGCAGAGGGAGGATACAGGCACCTCATGCTGGGAGAAAGTGCTGGGAGAGAGGGAAGAAGCAGCCTCTGGTTCTAGAATAGTGAAGAGTCAGGTGATTCCAAATACCTGGATCCAAAAATCCCTGAGTTTGGGGAGGAAAGATATCTTAGATAGCAACCATGTTTTAAGTCCTTGTATTTCAAATAACTTTCACTTGGAAAAACAGTGGTGGATGAACCCATCAAGGATGCATTTCCTGAGAAACAAGCAGCTTAAAGCTCTAGAAGTGTGGAACTGCTCTGTGTGGGGAAACATGGGTCGCATCCTCAGCTTAGATCAATCAGCACTGGCTCATTTTGCATAGTATCCTGTCAGGTATCATTTGGCCAATTACATTTTTTAGAAAAGTGAATTTTTCTCAAAATCCATTTCTCCTTAGCCCATATAGAGTGATGGGATGCAAATGTTATCTATGGTATTACTGTAGACATTGCTTGTATTGTAGAAGGGAATACATAATGCTTTCAATTTCCAGTATTAAAAATTTGATCTATACTCAGGCTATTAAAAATATACTGGAAGTGTTCCCTTTGTGTCTGTGTTATCACATTTTGGAATGCAAAAGGGGTATTTTAAAATAAATGCAAATAGAGACTCACACAATGGAAATTTCTAAATAATATATGCAAAAAAACATTTGAGGGAACATTCCTTATATTCCGTATTTCAGAAAAACAAGCTGTTGGGGCTATTAAAACATGTGCTAGCATTTTACACTCTGCCTGGGAGTCTTTCTGAAGATTGTATGGTTTGGAGGTTGAATATCCTCTTATCCTTTGCAGGAATCCTTCCAAAACGTCTGAGCCTTATTAAATAAGGTAGTGTGGGAAGTGTCATATGGCAAGTGATGCATATCGTGATTTACTTAAGCACTTTTGAAGGTGAAGGATCTTGGAGCCCAAAACACTTAGCAGTGATAACCACCAGGAGTCTCTCGGGAAAGAGAGTTTGTTAATCATAGAATAGTTTGTTAATCCAAACTCAGAATGCTCTGGGGGAAAAGAGAGACAACATTAGAACAGTTTTCTAAGTGAAAGTGGTTTTTTAGGCAGTAGAGTTCAAGGGACCCCTGCGAGAGCCAAGATTTCCTAAGCAGATGCTTAGCGATGAGTACATGGAAATGTGAGTTGTTATTCCCTGATCCATGCTTATGCTTGTTTGCATCCTGCAAAGGAAAAGAGCCACTACTTAACCCAGACATTGGAGTTGCACCAAAAAGGCTTTTGTGTGAGGAAAGATAATCTTCCATAATCAAAGGTGAAACAGGAAAAAGCTAAATTCCAAAAAAAAAAAAAAAAGACACATTGTCACTTTGCTGACTCCATTTGGATTTTCAGAGCTTTGCTGACTCCATTTGGATTTTCAGAGCTTTCCAGCACTGGCCAATTTCTTCTGTTATTAACAGATATTTCCCATTGGTTCCAGCAGGAAGTGAGAATTCTTGTGGATTTCAACAGGAGTAATGTTAATACCTTGTGGAGTATTTATGGTTGCTCCAGCTCATGTATCAGACAGAAACTGTAAACAGGGATTTTCAAATAAGGAGGGGTTTTGTTACAGTTTTAGTACAAGGTAAAAACAGAGCAAAGGCAGACAATGGTGTTTTGTGAAGCAAATCCCAAAATGTGTATTTCCCAGCATGAAACCTAAACACAGAATCGCAGAGACAATAAAATGAGGATTAATCTGCATTATATTATATGCCAGTCTAGATGAAGTATTTATATGTCCCCAGTCAGCAAAGAATCTTTGCTGTAAATGAACTCACTGCCTCCTTAAAAAGAAAATTAATTTCCTTCAAGAAATCCAGGAAGATCTTCTCAGGAAGTCTGCTAGAAAGCAGGAAGCTGCATCCATTTTCTTCACATCTCATAGAAGCACAAAGCCATTCTTCCATTACTGTTACCCTCTGCTGTAAGAAATTTGTCTGAATGACTGGAGTCAAGCCTGTTGCAGCAGATGAAGACAACTTGGCTGGATATCCTTCCCTGAATCCAACTGGACTTCTTTGTTGACTTGGGTTGGGAATTTTTTTTCTGTTTCTTTTTTAATACTTCCCAAGTTTGGAAAAAATGAGTTTTCCTTCTTAATTTTTAGATTTATATTATCTCATTATTGGAAAAGGACAAGTTTAATTGAATTTTTCCCTACATAATACAGTATCACATCAGGAAATTTAACTGACCAACTCATTGCAGTGGTTAGCATATTAAATATTGATTTGAGACCTAATGATGGTGCCATTAGTGACTGCAGGGGGTTTGTTTCATCTTGCACTAAACTGCGTTGCATGTTGTGAGAAAATGTGGTCTTGGTCTCTGAATTTCACACTGCTTGTCAAGGGTTAACAAAATCTCATAGAACTAAGCTTTTTTATTATTATTATTTTATTTCATGTATTTGATGCTGCCCATCAGAAGCTTTTGAGCTGGCTTCAGCTGGGTTATTTCTCTGTTTGACTGAGGGCAGGATCCAAACCATGACGGTGACTGTGCCAAAGTAATTTCCGCTGCGTTCTTATGCTTTTTGTATTCCTTGGAGTGTTACTCCTCTCAGCCGAGGGTGAAAGCTGCTGTTAACTCTGATTATTATTAGATCAGCTGTATCTATTCCTGAGGCCCAAAATGACTTCCCTTTTTTTGTGTTCTGTCCCAGCTGGACAGCTGGCTGGCAACTCCTCGGTGGAGATGTACCGGCAAGTGCTCCTGTCAGGCTGCCGCTGTGTGGAGCTGGACTGCTGGAAGGGACGCACAGCGGAGGAGGAGCCGGTCATCACACATGGCTTCACCATGACAACTGAGATATCCTTCAAGGTACAGCAGTGCAGCACACTGGTGGAACTGGTTTAGCTGGGGAGGGTTCTTCTCGTGCAAAACCATCACAGATACATCACTGCGAAGGTGGGAGGGGCGGAAATGTGAGGGCAAAAAGATGCTGTGAAAGGAAATTACAGGACAGCTGCAGAATTGTAAGAGAAGAGATTGTTGTAAGAGACGATTTGCAGCATTTGGACCTTCCATGGGGAGAGGTTCCTTGTGGTCATGGCAGTGTGAGGAAAAGGGATTATGTGGTATGATAGCAGCACCATCTGGGGACTGGGCTCCGTGCCCAGGTCCATGCTCCTGTGCACGTCCCTGCGGCAAATCTCACAGGGAGAGAACCAGCAAGGCCACAGCCAGGCCTGAAGGAGCAGACACAGCCACCACAACTGGTTCTGCGCAGAGACAAATGGGGGTGTAAAGGCATTGTTGGGTTACAGCTCCATAGGACAGAGCTGGAGGCTGCAGGATTTGGACAGCAATAACCAACACATCAGTTCGCTCCTTCTCTCTTCTCTGCCTGGTCACTGGGAGTGAGAGGCAAAAGTCCTGAACTGAGGCAGGAAATAGAAGCTAGATCTCAACAGTTTGCAAGCCTTTAAACTCCTGTGAGCAGAGAATATGGTGCTCATGGCCAGATGGGCAGGCTCCATCCACCGGACCCAGACACTTGGCATTATATTTAAAAAAGATCAATAAGTGTATGTGCAATGTTATCCTTATCCCTGATACTTGAGATCCGATCTGAAGCACTGGAGGGTGAAAAATAAAAATTAGTGTCTTTGGAGACTGTGAGGGGATATTTGTGCCATTCAAACCCTAAACATGTCATCTTCATTATTGAATTCCATCTTCTATTTCCTTTTCTACAGTATAAGGTAGAGACCTTACCCTTAGCAATAACCTTAAGTTGTTGTCTTCTTGTTACTCTTAAAGATGTTTTTGATCTGAGGTGCTAGAGGAGCACGATGGAGGTGTTTTCCTGTAGTATTAGGATTGGTAGTCAGTACAGCTTATAATGATACATCAGGAAATCATTTCTGAAGTGTGAAGAAATAATTCTTCTTCATCTGAGGCACTAACTCACCGTGGAAATATGTTTCTAGACTTGGCCATGTGCAAGAATATGTGGGAAAATGTTCATTACTCCCTTTGGTTATGTTGCAGGGATTACATGTGGCTTCTGTGCCAGCTGCAGCTTTGAGACATTTCTCTCATACTTGAAACCTGTTGTTGGGTGGGTTTTTTTGCCTTCTAGTGCCTTTCTGTAGGGAAAAAAGCAAACAGTTCTGCCACAGACAGAACACCAAATTTCACTTGTACCAGAACACTTCTTTTTTTTCCAGTTTGCTTTCTCTGTAGTTCTTCTGTGATTGAGTTAATCTCAGAAACACGTAAAACAACCTTCTTGCACGTTTGTTATTAACTTTCCAGTTATGTTTATGTGAAGCCAATTATGTTTATAGGCATGGGGTTTGATTGCTGGAAGTCCTTTAATTAAGGAAGATGGCTCTCGACTGCTTTGGTCATGAGCAGGAATTTAAAACAAAATTAATCTGATTTTTAAAAGGATCATTAGCAGGAACAAGGATTATCCTTGGATATTTAGATGTTCAACCCTTGGCACTGTGCTGGCAGGAGAGATATTGGAAGGTATTTTAAACCTACTCAGGAGTATTTCATCGGTCATTTCAGGGCAGGCATTTTTTAATCCACACAGAAAAATGTAAAAAACGTCTCGACTGCCGATTTCTTTTCACCACTCAAAGTGTGCTGCTTGGCTGGGGAGGAGCAAAATGGCAGTGAAATAATGTGTCAGGAGTGTGAGAATCAATTCATGTCTTGAATGCTGAATCATTTATCAGCTCACACTTTTGCCGGGACCACGGCACAAGGATTCTGCTCAGTCTGCTGGCTTTCACAGCCTCAGACAGACTTCCTGAAGTGCAGAGGCAGCAGCACTGTACTCCTCATCCTTATATTCCTGGGGTTTTTGGTTCCTTGGTTTCCCCCTTGCTTCATGACTCAGAAATCCATAGGGTTTTTCTCAACTGCAGCTTGTGAGCTGCTGCTGGGGGGGATCCTACAGGGAACAGCCGTGTATGTCATGGCATCCCCAGGAATCTCTGTGTGTGGAACCATATTTACACCTCAGAGACCGCTTCAGGTGAGTCATTCTGCAGCTGGAGCCAAGTATGGAACCTGCCAGCTTGTTTCTCTCTGACCATGGAGCATTTACCTTCACTGAACTAGTGTCTGAGCTTTTCATCCTCACATCTCATCACTGCCATCCTAATTCTACTCTTCCAGGTTATTTTCCCCACTCATGCAGGATTCCATTCCCTTTTGCAGTCAGGAAGGCAGTTGAAATTAAATGTGCCAGAAGAACGTACCAGAGGCTCAGCTTTTGTTTTAGGAAGTGCATTTCTTGCTGGTACACTTCTTAGTTGAGCCTCTAAAAGTACAGAAAATGAACAAGAGGAATCCCCAGAGAAAGCTTGTTTAAAATAAATACATCTTTTAGGTTTTAGTCATCCTTAAGATTTGGCATGGCAAAGACTTACGGGTTCTTAGAAACTCCAGAGTTTGCCAGCAACGCATATGAAAAGTCTTCAGTGTTTTATATGTTCTTTTGGAAGAGAGATTTGTTCCAAGCGGGAAACGTTGCATAATTTGTAGCAATGGGTGCATTTATTGTGCACCCCACTAAAATCATCCTTATCAAATGACTTTTTTACTGGATTTTGGGTTTCCATTTTCCATAGAGCTGAAAGGAAACTTTACGGAAGTTTCCTTTTCTGAGTCCTTCGATAATTACCACAGAACCAACTGTTTGAATCGAGTAAAGATTTCTTTTTTCCTTTCTTTTACCTTAAAGGGATTTCTGTCATGAAAAAAAAAAAAAGAGGGAACTAAAATGTGAATCAGAGGAGCTAGGGATTTTATGGATACATGCTTGTGCTGCTGATGTTTAGAAGATCTGCCTTTGTCAGAGCATGTTTATTATTGCACAGAATAGCACATGAAAGCCATAGCTGCAGGCATGGAACAACTCCACACAAAACGCAAGCTTTACATTTAAGCTATTGATTTTGGCAGACACAGGTCATTTCTTGAGAAATGTGGTGCTTGAGACTCATCAGATGTTTTAGAGATTTGATTATGGTTCAGGTTGAAAAATTTGGTTGTGGCAAGAGCATATCCAGAGCTTTTTGGGATGTTTAGGAAGGAAGGTCTGCTCTCAAGGAATGATTTCAGAGCTGGTTGGGTCTTTTCTGTTTTCAAAGACTAAAACTCTGCTTCTTTAGAGAGGTAGATTTGTAACTGTGTTTATTTTGATTCTTTAGGAAGTAATAGAAGCTATTGCTGAATGTGCATTTAAGACATCACCCTTTCCAATCCTCCTTTCCTTTGAAAATCATGTGGATTCGTAAGTAATTGCCACATTTTCTTGTCTGATGTTTCATTTCTGATAAGGTCTAGGCATGGAATTGTGTGTACACTTGTGACACAAACAACAACTCTTATCCAAAAATGAGCTTGTAGCAGCCTCAGTAACAGAGATGATCAGAATGAATTGGGCCTGTTGTTAAAAACCTTCCTGAATCAGAACCTTTTGTATGAGAGAGGGAGTTTGATTGTGAGAGGTATTTTGTTAATGTTTCAGTCTCAGTGTGTCCTGCTGCAATGCAGCAATACTCCAAAGGAAACTAGGCAGTATTTCACCTGCTTGTGACCCTCTTCTGTGCTAGAAACATACTCAGGATTTGGTCTGTGTCTTGTGTTAGAAGTAGAGGCCAGAACTAAGGACTTCTAGGGTTGCAAAATAGGTGGTGTGGATGGCCAGGAACTGTTCATTTCTGCCAAAAAAGTAACAGTTTGCTTAAGTTTATTTCATTTTCTTTTTTTTTTTAGTTACAAGAAAAGGACAATTTTTCCACGTAAGAAAAGAAGAAATAAATAAGAACACTTCTAGCTTTGTCCCAGTGATCTATTTTATTAGTACAGTTCTCTTTTTTTTTTTTTTTACATTAACTTTGGTTTTGAATGCAGAGACCACATGTTTCAAAGTGGGTGACATTGACACATAACATGAGCCTTAACTTGAATTGCCTTTTCCCCTTTTGTGTTTTTTTACTGTGAAAACATTTCCAACACTTCTGGAGGCAGTTTAGACTTAGAAACTAATTTTTGGGTTTTTTTTGTTTTGTTGTGGGTTTTTTGTTTGTTTGTTTCATTTTTAATTTTTTTTTTCACTGTAAAATAAAACTATTCTTGGGGGCATCTGTGAATGTTTTAATACGAATCAGAAAAGATGTTGGCACTTTTGTTTCTGAAGGAAGAAAAGGGTGAGGGCTAACTGCTTTTCCATTGTTTTGAGAAGAACATTCTTGTCATAAGGGAAGGAACTGGTAGAAGAAGCTATGTAAGAATGTTTTTAAAGAACAGATGTGACCATACTGATCAAAAATTATGGAGGTAGAAAAATTTAAAATCTGAGTGCTGAGGTCCACTAACTGCATACCTCAGAGTGTAAATTTGCCTTTTGTGGGCAAATATGTGTTTGCTCTGCACACATTTCGAGGCCACATAGTTATGATTCAAACAGCTACCTCTTAAATCCTGCTTAGTTACTCCTGTCTTCCTCTGAAAGACCACACAGATGCTGGCTTTAATTTCCTTCTCTAATGGCCCCCTCATTTCTTTTTGGTGTATACTGTGTCCTTTTGGACTTGCTTGCACTCACCTACTCCTGTAGGTTTGAACTCACAGTGCTTCCAAATGCAACCTCTGGCCTTTAGCAAAGATCTCAACCATCATTTTTCAATGTATTATATTTCATGCTCATTCTTCTGGATTTATTGTAATATACATTCACTGTGTTACTATAAGGCAGAGAAAAAAACAACAGCTAAATTATTTTAACCACAAGGGTTACATTTTTCTTCCTTTAAAGTCATTAAGACTTAAATCTTCAACTGTTCCACGGTGATCTGTTCTATTTTAGGAAGGTAAAGAAGTAAAAAAGATTTATGAAATAAACTCCTGTCAGATGTAAGTTATATACAAAAGTGGCTTTAAAATTGTCAGAATTAAAACAGTATCGGAATTAAAGGCTGTGTGACACTGCAGGAATGTGACAGAAAGGGAGCAGAGTTCCTGCTGCACTGCTCTGTTATTTACAGTTTGCCCCACAGAAGGCATTGGACCTTTCTCTCCAGAAACCTCTAGCCATGGAATAATGGATTAACCTTGTGTGTATTCTCCGATACCCTTTTCCATACACTGCTAAGACACAGCTTTTTACCAAAGCAAGTTTGCAAAACCACTACCAAATGTTTTGTCTTTCTGAGGCTTTCCTGCTAGTGATTATTCTCTGCTGTTGTAAATGATCACATTTAATGGGTGTGTTTTCTGATTTTGCTTTGGCTGAAAACAATTTCTAGTTATTTTACCAACTGCTACAATTATCCCTTCATTCCTTCACTAGTTACTGCAGAAATCTGCAATTAGTCATGCCACTCACAGAAAACTTCACCTAATTTCATGGAATGCTCCTTTTGTCTTTTCATTTACTTGGAATGTTGTTTTTCTCCTAGATCTTAAAGCTGGGCTTTGCCCTAAATGTTAACAAAAAGTGCTGATGTTTTTATAGCGTTTCTGTCAAACAAATCCTTTTTTATCAATTCCTACTTCTAGAGGACCAAACATTTTTTCTGATTTTCAAGTTGCAAGTGTCATTTGTGAAATTCTGGTCCCCTAGAAATTTTGGCATTGGCTTAAACAAAAATATGATTTTAACCTGTGTTCTGTGTTCTTGGCTTTTAAACAGATAGCAATTATCAGAGGTAAATAAGTTTCACATCACCACCAAAGGTATGACAGTGCTAATCATCACTGGACTTAAAATGCAATTTTTTTCCTTTAAAAAAAAAGGTTTATGGTTTAAACCTTTATGGTTAAACCATAAACCTGGTTTATGTTTATGAGAATATTTTCGACACTTTCTGTCCACCTAGGGGAAAAATCACTTATTAGCATATTGTGTAAATCATCTCATTTGCTTTCCTTTGGTTTGTTTGCTAAAAGGGCTCCTCTCCAATATCTTTATAGCACATGAAGGATTTTTATTTTCTTTACTGTAACTCCACTATTAGTGTATTCTTTCTTGCCTGTTTATATACAATAAAAACTTTAGAAAAAGAGGCAAGCATGTAACTTTTAGACAACATAAAATATTATGTGTGCCATCATTTATAGTCAAGTCAAAGCGTGCACACTGAAAAAAAGACCATTAAAAAAAGCTGTGGTTCTGTGACAGAAACAGAGGAGTGGCCTGAAAATGTTGAAAAGACCTCAGGAAGACCTTGACGTTTGAAATGGGGCTTACAAGATGATAAGCAATCTGCAAATCTGAAAGCAGACACTCTATAATTAGAAATGCACTGATGACATAGCAAAAAGGTTAAGTGATCCTTGAGCAGTATCCATATAAGATTGCTTCCAAGATTAAATTTAATTACAGTTATTCATACTGCTGGTTTCTGGCTGGAATTGTTGCTTCAAATATTAACAGGATTTTTATCACTTTTTCATCCCACACTTTAAATTATTTTAGACTCTTCTGGGAAGCATCTGTGCCTTTGTCTTATGCAGAGGAAGTACCTCTGCAGAAGTGATAAAAATGTAATGTTGGGAGCAGTAGTTGTGCCAAAGAGCCTCTGTGGTTGACCTTCATAATAGGCATGATAGAAACACTGTAAAACAAAGTGCAAGCAATACAATAATGGTAATGAAAACATTTCTTAATCTTCCTTATATTTCCATATCTCCAGGTATCATGTTCCCCCTTTATCTCTCTGTGCCCTGGCACATTTTGGGGGCATATATAATTAGTCTGTGTGCTACCTGTCCGTGTCTGTGCAGGGAAAATCATAAAGCAGATAAAGTCAGCTCTTTTCAGACAATCAATTTTCACTACAATGCATGAATGCTGAGAAAATTTCCAGTAACAGTAGAGGTGGACCAAGAAATACCTGGGTTTTGACTTCGTAACTAAATTGGGAGAATGTACTGATTTAGAAAACTTGGTGTTTCTGTTGCTCTGGTTCATAATTTTCAAAGCATGGGAAATAAAAAGAAACTGATATTCCAACTTTTAAAAGGACTTCAATAGGGATATGGAATCTGCTGTTCCTAATAGTCTCTCCCTTGCAACAATACATACATAGATATGTATATTAGGGAGAGAGAGAACACAAAAATCTACCGCACAGTTAAGTGCTGGTACTCCTAAATATTTTTTTATTCCCTCTTAGGAGCTTTTAAAAGTATCTGTACAAATAGTCCAGTTCACAAATGCAAGTAATTTTGTAATGTCACTATTTTCCTCCTTTGGCCTTGTTTACTACCTCAAGGGTTTTTTATGGTATTAAAACCCATTAGTTTTTCACGTAATTTTCCTACTTTCTGCCTCTGGGATGCAATGACATCGGAATTTATACACTGAAGCAACATAATGTTGCATTACATTTTTCTCATTTGCAAAAATGAAAGTTCACACTGTGCTCTCTTTGAGGTAAACATGTAATTAAAAACAGAAGATCAGAAGAATTTGTTCTAGCTGTGGTGGTAGCTGGAAATTTATTAGATTAAACTCTTGCTTTTTATTTTTTTTAATTCCTATTGAGAGTTCTTTTTGGAGTTGTGCCCATTTAAGGATGATGATGTCACATCTGATTACTACAGTTTCAATAAATGCACTCTTTTGATTCAAGGAGGTGTCCTTTGAGCTTTCTGGGTTCTGAGAGCATGGATCTGTTCAAAACACACACTGGTAGAGAAGACTGAAATAAAACTCTCTCTAATGACTCCTGGATTTATGGCACATGCCCGCTCTGCTGGCTGGAGTGATGCTTTTATTTCCCTTGGTAGCTGAGGGTCGGAAATATCCAGCACAATGTCCCAGCCTGATCTGTTCTTCCATCACCTTCTCCCATGTGGGTTCTTCGTTCTGCTGCCTTGCTTGTCTTCATCTTTATTTTCCATCCTCAGCTAGAAGTGCCTTTTAGCTGTTGTGCAGAATTGGCTGCATGCAAAAGGCAGCATTAATGAAATGCTGTCGGGATTTAAACTGCATGCAGCTCTTGCTTTGGGGAATAATTTAAAGCCTCCTCGCAGTATTTTTTGTCAGTGACTGAGCTAATGACTGGTTTACCCCCTGTCTGCTTCCAGGGGCATCCAGGATGCTGATCCCAGAGAAATTACATTTTTTGAGTGAAATGTCATTTGGCCACCCAACCTTTATCTCAGCCCTGGTTTGGCCACGCTGACCCTGGGAGTTGGTAACCGCTGACCAGCTGGGCACAGCTGGGGTTGAACTCCTGGTTTGCAAGAGAAAAATGAGCATTTTTTTTTCTTTTTTTTTCTCTATACCCAGCTCTATTTTGTCATGAAAAGTAGCTCCATGGTAACATAACAGCTTATAGCATCCCTGTCTCTTGCATGATATGCAGATCCTAATTAACAGGAGCTGAGGAAGTTATATTAAGCCATATAAACCTGTCCTTTCATCAAGGCTTCCCAACAGCGTGTCAAAAAAGGAAACTTTGAACGATGCCTCAGCTCAGATGCTACGCATTTTAAACAGGCACATATAACAAAAATACTCTGTTTTCTAAAATTAGAGAGTGCCTGTGGTACCAAGCTGCATTTTGAGATGATTGGAGTAATGTTTCTGAGCCATATAACCTATCTGCAGTCCTAAAGCTTCCATCACTGATATGCAGGAATTATTTCATCTTTTGGTTGCACTTTGGGAAAATTGATTATAAGCAGAGTTTGCTGAGGTTCAGTTTACTTGTAGAGGATGTCGTGAAAACTGCTGTAGTGCAAGCAAAATGCCAGGCACGTGTCTAAAGTGACATGAGGGGTAAAATACTTAAGTTTTGAATAAAAGTATTGCCTGAAAGAGGCAAATTCATGTTATGGTCATTTCACTGTTATTCAGTTGACTTATGCCTTTACTTCGTGTATGTTCCTTTTGATAAACTCCATCAGAGGAATTGAAATAATTACATGATATATGTAGGTCTCACTGAAAAATTCACAGCAATTGGATCAGGAAATTATATCTAGTTTAGGGCTGTTAGATATTCCATTACTGCTGCTTTCACTCTGGAGCATTAGTAGGACTCATTTCTTTCTTTCTTTTCTTCCTTTTAGCCCTAAACAACAGGCAAAAATGGCAGAGTACTGCAGATTAATATTTGGAGATGCACTGCTTATGGATCCGTTGGAAAAATACCCGGTAATGTGGCTTGGTGTTTATCACATCACAAATGTCTGTGTGAATTTTTATTTGTCTCAGCCCTGCCTCATTCTTCATGTAAAGCCTTTCAGCCTAAAGGAGGGAGTTAAGCAATGTGAGCTGTTGGTGACTTAAGCATCATTTCTGATGCAGAGATTGCCCTGATACAGTGAATTGTGATCTAAATGCAGTTGATCCTCATAGCTGCCATTTTATAATGTAGACTTTCATATCTGAGCTAATACTTATTTTGGTTATTACTGCAGACATTTTATAAAGCATTTTTCTTCTTAAGTGCCCTCAGTAGCCCTGTTTCATTTAATGTTGACATTGCCTCTTGTGCAAAATCCATTTCATTTTAACAGGGCTTACAGAGGTTACAGAACTGTCTTGTACCATGTGGTCCCTAAGAAACTGCCATAAGCTTGTTTCTTCTGTTGTTCTAACAAATCTCTCCTCTTTCTTCCTGTAAGCTGGAAGCTGGGGTTCCTCTCCCAAGCCCTATGGATTTAATGTACAAAATCCTGGTGAAGAATAAGAAGAAGTCTCACAAGTCAGCAGATGGGAGTGCAAAGAAGAAGCTCTCGGAGCAAGCTTCCAACACTTGCAGTGATACATCCAGTATGTTTGAGCCTTCCTCTCCCGGAGCAGGTAGGACTTGGATCTACTGATATTCTCCTCCCTCAAGCACAAATGCTTAATTACAGCTCCAATCCCATCCAATTGCAGTGCTGCAGCGAGGTAAAGGTGCACCAGTGCGGGTTGCTCAGCAGGAAACAGCGTGAAGTGTCATTGATCCAGGCGTCTGTTCGGTGAGGGCTCGTGGCTGAGGAATCCTTACGGAATGACCCAGGGCTCACTGATGTGTGCTAACATTTGTCTGCACTGCTTATTAAGGAGAGGCAGCTGCCAACTCCTCCACCCTTGGCTGCCTTTCCTGTGTGCCCAAGCCCAATATCAAACATAAATGTTTTCTTTTTCCTGTTGCCTCTGGGCTGTGCCTGCCGTTTGGTGCCCTTCCAGACAGAACCCATTGCCCAGGAGAGCTGCAGAGGGTCTGCAGTGTCTCTAGGCTTAGGATAAAGGGATGAGATCCCTGTTCCTCAGGCAGGGAAGGCTCAACCTCATGGACCTCTATTTAAAGTGCTATAAGAGGTTCTTCTGTTCCAGAGATGGCAACATGCAAAACCAACAAAATCTGTATATCCTGATTCCCAGCCCAGTGTCTGTTCCCTGCACTGGAATTTCTTCTCCTATCAAGACTGAAATTTTGTGTTCCTTTAAGGACAGACATTTATGCCCCAGCAGTAGAATACTGACAGAGTAAATTGAAAGCTCTGCTGGAATATAAGTTCATTGCCATTTGCCATTAAAAAGTTTTTTTCCACTGGTTGTAGTTTTTTCTAAACTCTGATTAACTGAGCTGAAAATTTTCATGCTGGCGGTTTGCCCCAAGCTGAATTAACAAGAAAGAAATCCTGCTTCATTTGTGGATAACATTGTTTATCCTATTAGCAGCAAAGAAAGAGTTTTCAACTGTTGTTTTTAAGAAACTATGAAAAGGCCATGCTTTGGAGTAGGCTTTGAATTTCAAAGGAAGATTCATCCTGGTGTCAAGAATGACTTATTACTATTTTCTTGATTTGCTTTAGACAAATCCCAAGCAGGAGAAAAATAAGTGTGTGTTCCAGCTGCCTCTTTTCCAGCATTTGAAATCAGCCCTGGGTTCCTAACTCCCCATGTTTGTTATCAGCACACAGTGAGGACAGTGGCAAAGAACACATCCTTGGCTTTTTGAGGGCCTGGGCTGCATAGAGGGCAGCAGCTTTGTCTTTCAGGAGCCCTTCTAGGAGCTTTTCTAGGAAAAGGCTCGGGCTGTGAATAAAGATGATGATGATGCAAGGCAGAAGGGTCAGTCCCATAATGGGGTGTGTAATTTTATAAACTAACTGTGACTAGTATGCCTGTATCACCTCTGTAACAGCCTCTGATTATGAAGATGAGCACTTACAAATTAGAAAATGCTGGAACTGAGGTTGCAAAATTGCTGTGGTCACTTGGTTCATCCGTGTCTGCCAAAACACATTGCTTGTAATCCTTGTGTCAGCCTCTGTTTCTCCTTTAGGACTTGTGCCTCTTTCTGAGAATGCAATTAGTCAATATTTTTCCTCTCTCTGTCATTCAATACTTGATCCTAGATAGAGCATCCTCAGTGAGTTTCTGTGGGGGTATCCAGGCTGCCTGTGAGCTCCTGACAAACAGCAGTGAATTTATCTGAACAATACCTGTGGGAAGTGCAATAATATTAAGCCAATTTTATCTAAGGACAGACGAATCTGACAGAACTTAACACTTTAGGGATGACTGACGAGGAACACCCAGCATGTCATTTTTCTAGAGTACTTTGAATTTTTAAGTATTCAGAGCACAGCTCCAGAGATTACAGCTACAGCTTACAGCTATGAGAATGCAGCATTTCTGTAAATGAGGTGCCAGTTTTCTGTCTGTGAACAGTTAAATAAAAATTATTCACCATATTATAAGAACATTGTGGTAGTGAAGAATTTCCACATGGCAGAGCTCAAGAGTCACCATGACACCCCTCTTCTCACATCTCCATACTGGCAACGTGTGGTGCTGGAGCTCTGCAAACCTTGTGCTCCTCTGCACCCAATACCAGTTTCTTTGTGGAGTAATGAAGCTAATCAGAAGCCTGATTCTTAACATTTCTCGACATGAAGTGTTTCAGTACTCCAACTTCAATACAATCTTTGCATTTAGCATCTTAGACATATTACTCAAACTATTCTGTTGGGTTGTATAGCTTCTGTCAGAATGGCTGCTGATCTCCAGGAGAAGGTTGTGCTGATTTAGCCTTCTGGAGATTCTAAATGAGTTTTTCCCAGCAACGCAAAAAAAAGTGGAGATTCATACTGGAATTGATATCAAGCTTTGCTGTGTCTTACACTGCTTGAGGTCAGATTTAAACCCAAATAAACTCATGCTTTTGATAAATTTATAAGACCATATAAAAGTGTGGTGCTGGTGAAATAGTAGCAATAATTAAAGACTTCTGAGCTTTGTGGGATGCCTTGCAGGATGCCCATGAAACTGATGTAGGAAGTAACTTCCATACAGGTCAGTGGAAAAAGTTTTCTCTAAAAGTAGAGCAAAGCTGACAAAGCAGAAGAAGAATTTCTGAGATAACCCTTGCGAGATAGACTGTAATTTTGGTAAACAAGCATCCTAGAGCTGGCTGGCTTTGCACAGTGAACAGAAGTAAACAAGCAAGATTTCCAGAGAAGTTCCACCGCAGTGCAGAAGGAACAGTGGCAGTTCTGCTGGGATGTGTATTTCACCAAAAGCAGGCCCATGCTGAAAGGAGCTGAAACTGGCTGATGGAGCAGTATTTAAATATTGCTAAATAAGCAAATTGTTAGTTTCTCACTGATGGGATGATGTTTTTGTCAGAGCAGTGGGTGCTGCAAGAAAAGAGTCGTGGGAAGACAGAGAGAGAGGGCAGAATTGGCTCCACAGTTTCATGAGGCCTAAAAAGAAAACTGGATAAAAGGTTTTAGGCTCAGTGTATGTAACTGCATTAGTAACTTGCTGCTGATGCCAGCTGAGGCCGTGGCCCATTGTTACAAAGAAAAATGGTTTATCAAACGGAATAAAGTTTATTTTTCCCTTTTCAAAAATCAGCAAGTGCTGATGTACAGTGGAAAAAACCCAAAAGGTGATTCCCCCCTGTGGTGCTGGTGGCTGCCCAAATGTTGCAGAGTTAACAAGCTGCACCAGCAAGTACCACATTCATAATTCATCCTAGCTGTTGTTTTGAAAGGGTCTGAGAAAGCAGACTACCAGATTCCTCCGAATTTCAAGCACTGTCTAACCTTTGCTTTTATTAGGCTCTCAGTATCTGTCAGGATGATGAGAATGGATAATGTTTAGCACGCTGCTTCCTCGACCCAGGGATTTGGCTTGTCATTCCCAGCTCTCCTGGTCATCCTCCATTCAGTATTACTGTGTTGAACCCCTCTACCCATCAGCTGGGATTCAGCCTCCTTTGTCCACTCGTTCTTTTTCCCAAGGAGCACTTTCATGCTTTCCCCACACTGCCCCACTCAGCAGGGACTGCTCCTTGAAAACATCCTTAAAACTGCCCTGTTGTTTCACTGGAGTTTCCTGTGGCCTTCTGCCTGTGAGTGGTTGGCAGTATCTGTTTTATCTTGTGGTGAGGAGCAACATCCTCTAATTTCTTGATACTCTTCTGTCTGCCTCTGTCCATGGGCAAGCTTTTGTTTGGCTTCCTTGGAGAAGGACTCTGTTTTCACTCTATTTGTGTGCCACATAGCATTGAAGAGGTGCTGTGCTGACCCGGGCTTGTAGGCCCATCTAAATGCAGATAATGATGATGGCATTACAGCTAATTGTCCCTTAGACACCCTCAGGGTGGCTTTGTGTCCCTGCCATGAATCAGGGAGAGAGGGCTGGGTGTGAGCACAGGCTGTGCTGCTGGGGGAAAGGCAGTGCAGATGTACCACACCTCCTGAAACACTTATTTTGATTCCATGCTGGCAGTCCTGTGTGTTGCTTGTCCTGGTTTTGCTGTCTGATGCAGAACTTGAAAATGAGATTTGATCTCCTTGGGAGTATTTGTGTTAAGTGTTTTTAAACAAACAAACCGTGCGTTGCGTACTTTCCTCTCTGGACACTTCCAGCAGGAACAGACTATCACGTACCTCTTATCTCAGATGTGCAAGCTGGCCAAAATCTGCCCACCTCCCCCTACTTGTGGGCTTTGCAAAAAGTGTTATTTTATTTTGCCAGTCTGGTTAAATCAGTTGAGAGCTTCCCATCCAAAGATTGTCAGTGCAAATCCTGTGAGAGCTTGGCTGGCTCTCTGCATTGTGCTGAGGCTCCCTGAGCCATCCCTTGAGCCTGTTGAGCAATCATGTTATTTTCTTCAATGAAATGTTCAGGAAGAAATGTGTTGATGAATAAAAGCCTGACATTTCAACATCTGCATCTGGAAGGAAATGCAGCCTGGGTAGTCATCGTTTGGTTGTGAAAGGCACACTCATGTGTGCTCTCCATGCTCAGAAGGGGCCCCACTGGGCCAGATTTGAGGCCTGCTGGAACAAAGAGGAGTTTCTTTATTGACTCAGTGGGCTTGGGATTAGGCCCTAAATTGACAGGAGGAACTGAGACTGAATTACCATTCTCTGGAGAGTTTGGGAATGCTGCACAGTAGTTAGATTTTTGTGCTGCCACTGCTGAAGAAAGCTGGAAGGTTTGTGGAATAACATCTTTAGGGAGAGCTGTCACTATTATAGGTGTGGGTAGGTGACTGCAGTATAAGTAAATCTTCTTTCCCAGGGTACACTTTATGGCAGCCATGCCCACAACAGGAATTTCTAAAGGCAAAGATAAACTTGATATTCCTTAATGGTTTGATTTCTGATGCAACCAAATCAAGACATTTTGGAGGCGAGGGGAGTCCTTCATTAATTAGCATGAAAGAATTTACATCTTGCCCGTCGAAATTTGATGAGTGCACTGCAGTTGGGAGCGAGGCAGTAAATGTGTTTTATTTGGTCCCAATTACTCCGAGTACGTTTCCAGGGAAAGGATGAGCCTTAGGCATCTCCTCCCATTGTTTGGTTCGCACTGCCCTCAGCTGGCGCGGCTCAGCTCTGCTCCTGACCGAGGCCCCCCAAAGTGCTCTGCCGGGGGAATTGCTGTGGAGCTCCTGCAGTTTGGCTCCTGTGCCAGACCCTCCCAGCTGTGCTGCCTCAGTGACACGTCCAGAACAGACGGATTGTGCTGAGCAGCCCTCGGTAGCGCAGCACAGGAGAAGCTCACTGATTTTCATCGTGGTTTCTTCACCGTGTGCATGCTGTTGCTTCCCGGAGTGGGTGAGGCATTCCCTGGAGGTCTGCATGGATCCTGCAACAGCAGGAGTTTGAATTCACATGTCCAAATCCTGGGGCTGTGTCCCAAACTCGGAAATATCTCTCAGAGCAGTCTGTGATACTCTACCCACACACTGAGCGCACTGCACTCTTCTCTCAGTGCTGATTGCCAAAGAATAAGCATCAAGCAGCTGCAAAGGAAGAGTTCTTGTTTGGTTGGGCAATAAGAACTTAAATCAATGCCGAAAATGGATGAGTCCCTCGAGAGCAGTGAGTTTGATTGGTGCTGTGACAAAAAGCACATGTACAGTGCAGGCTACTCCAAGCAGTGCTACTTGCACATCTTCCTTGAATTTGTCACTGGTAATTGTGACTGTTGCCTCAGCCAGTAATTATCTTCTGCTTGAAACTTCTCAGGAGAAGCGGAGATGGAGAGCGACGATGATGATGACTACGATGATGACTGTAAGAAGTCGTCGATGGATGAAGTAAGGGCGGAGATGTGTTTTTGGGGATTGGGTCGGCTCCAGCAGCTGCGGGTTCTTGCGCGTTACCAGGAGTGGGGCTGCCATCCAGTGGAGAAAGGGAGGCAGAGCGCTGGGAAGCACAGCACCAGCTTTTCCGAGTTGGTTGTTGGTCTGTTTGGAAGCACATCTTTGCTTTGTTTATTTATACTTTCATTTTCTGAAGATAAAGAACAAATAGCACCACAGCAGACCAGTTTTAGGGAGCTGCCTGTGGTGCGTTCAGCATTGTTGGAAGAAAAATCTGACATCAAAAACTTAGAGCTGTATTTATTATTTGTCCAACAGTACTGATAAATATGCTCAGCACTGTGCCTGGGTAGAGGTAATGCAGTCCCTTCCCTGGGAGCCACGTTAAAAGAATGAATAGAGCAACAGTATAATGTAAACATTTACATCTTACAGCCCATTTTGTTCTTTGCTATGTAACATTCCCTACATGAAGCATTGCCTTTGCTAGCCAGGGGCAGTGAAAGACACCATAACTGATTGAAAACTGGGCTTTGGCATTTGTGGCCTCTGATGGACAGACCCAAACTGCAGCATTTTTCCTTCTCTTCCCTAGGGTACTGCTGGAAGTGAGGCTATGGCCACGGAAGAGATGTCTAACCTGGTAAACTACATTCAGCCTGTGAAGTTTGAGTCATTTGAAGTATCAAAAAGTAAGTAGGAAACATACTTCAAATTACCTGGCAAGTGTTTGGCAGAGTTCTGCAGGACTGCTGCTTGGCTTCCTCTCAGTTAGATACAGGCACACAGACAGAAAATGTTCCCTTGGGTATCCAGCCAAATAAATCCATTTGTGTTTTGAAACCTCTTTTAGTCTAAATATCCAACTTCATAAACAGTAAACATGCTGACATTTCAAAAACAGTGTTGAAAATTATGTGCTTACATTGTCTTTGTTGGCCATGACTGAAAAGTAACTTCAACAGTTTGAGAAAGGTGGTCATAAATATTCCTACTTTTATTTTGCCTCTGGTACTTCTATAGAAGATTCAGGGCAAGCAGAGTCTGCCCTTCCCCACATGCAAATTCACTTTCCTGCCTCTCTGTGTTGTATAGAAAGGGCCATAATTTCACCCCCTGCTGGCTTTTACAGAAGATGCCTTGCTAGGAATGCACTCGATGGTATCCCCAGTAGACACTGCAGCATCTCTGCCTTCCCTGATGCACACCCCCCACTGTTTGCCTGCCCTTTTCCACTTTGTTTTGACAGGTTTAATGTGCTTTTGGAGCTTTTTTAGTTAAAGAAGTGTACAGCATTTTAATTTATTCCGGATTTGTGGTGTCCTTGGCAGAGGACAGGTAATTGCTGCCTAAGTCCATGTCTCTGTACGAGATTTGGCATTTGCTTGTGATGAATAATAAGCATGTAAAAAGTTCCCAAGCGTTCATTTGTATGTGGGTATTTATACAGATACCACACATGAGCAGTCACAGAATCATGCAGGGAGCTGTGCTTGTTCCCTGTAGTAGTGTCCCTTTGGGTGTTTGTAATCTCCTCCAGCTCTAATGAGAGTTACAAGAACGCAGTGGGAAGGAGATGTGCCTTCTGGAAAGGAAGCCATGTGAAATCCTCCATTACAAGTTGATGCAAGTTGATGCAGCTGTTATAAAATTGTCTCATGTAGGGTTTTTTTTTTCTGTTCACATGTCTTTGCCTTTCTGTGTTTTGTTTTTTGTAAAGATCTGCTGCTGTCCAGATGTTTTTCCTAAGTCTTGGTGTGACCTTTGATCAATAGGACTGTTTCAGTGAACTCATATTGTTAAGGAATTAAGTTTTCAGGGTTTATGTCAAAAAAAATTATTATGTGATAAATATGGCTCTAGGTGGTAAATGTTGCTGGCTGGCTAAAGCACGACTTGGGTGTTCTGGTCTTAGTCTTGGCCTGGACTCACTGCTGGATCTTCATAAAATGAGCTGAATAAAGAAGGGATTAGATGAGGATTGGTTTTCAGTTTGCTATCTATCCAGCTGTTTCCCAAAAATTTTACTTTTGTTCACTTCACTTTCTTAAGTATAGAGATCCATACTTGTCTTTCATACAGTTTTATTGTTTCAATGTTATAGCACTCTTCTAACTTATTATTTTTTATTCAGAATTTGTTTGGATTTGTGATCCAGACCTCCGTGGTGATAACAGTACCTCACTGCTTATCGTTCAGACGTTCTAAAAGTGCGTTTTCTGGTCTTGCAGCCAAGTTGTTAACAGAAATATTGAATAGCCGTAGATCTGTACCAGTCCCCTGATTACCCTCCCCAGAAACGTTCCCTCTCTCTGGCAGCAAGTAGCTGTAACTGTATTTTTCCACGTTTTTCAGACAGTTTTCAATGAGTTATTTGTTCACTCTGCAGTAATTTCCTCCTGATAAGGTAGCACGGTGTAATGTATCACGAGAGAGAAATGTCTCTCCTGCACAGTCTTTTCTTCAAAAGGCAGGTCCCTTAATCCTCTCCAGATACTACAAGGAAATAATTGTTCTTATTTTAATTACAAGTGTGATTAAGCTCTGGACAGTTGGTAACCAAATCCTTTAACAGCTACCAGCTCTGGTTTCCTACAAATGCTCTCCTTTAAGACAAGGCTGAGACATAAAGAGTTTATTACTACAAGAAATTCTAACCCCTACATTCTAAATAGGATAAAAGCAGTATACATATGTGTTGCTAGTGCTGTGCCATCAGTAGGGGGATAGCTGGAATAGGAATAATCTCTGTCTTTATGAGAAGCTGAGATGGAGGTGAGCCAGCTGGAGAAAGAAAGGATATTGTGTGTTAGAAAGGAAGAGGGAGTGGTAGGAGAGCAGCCTCTAGGGAATAACAGGAATCTTTCACCATTAGGAGATAACAGCTGTGAATAATAGCAGTAGCATGATGGTTGCTAAGTGGAAATAGGGACCACCCTAAAGAGTGAGTCCCAGCTCTCCTAGAGGCAGAGGATTACCTTTGGAACCCCATGTTCATCCTCTGACTCTTCAGCATCGACTGAGAATGGTTTGTAGTTCCCAGGCTGGCAGCACATTTTCCTCTCACACTGGCCAAAACAATCTAGTTCCTCATTCTTTGGATCCACTGCTTCCTTTTTGGCTCCCTGTGAGGACAGTGCCCACCTGTTTCTGTCCTGCTCCTCTCTGCTTTTGTTCAGTTTTATCCCTCTCCTGCAGCTTCGCAGTTGGGCTTTAGGGAGCTGGCCAGCCCTGCCTCCTGGCCATCTCTGGATTGCTGCAGCACAGTTACAATCATTTCTAAACCTGGATGAGGCCAGGCCTTTTCTCTGCTTTACAGTCTGCTTTCAGAAAAGTGGTGAGGCTGGAGAGATCTTGCTCCAACACAGGAGCCACTGTTATCCAACACCGATCTCCTCATTTTTAAACAGATCAGTGCTGAGCGAGTTAATGGATTTGACCTCCAGAGCTGTGGCTCCTTCTAGGCAGCCACACGGCTGATTGGGGTGAAGTGGGAAGCTGTTAGTTCACAGAAATCCTTACCTCTGAACAGAACTAAAGATACTGAAGCCAGCAGGGTCTTGACTTAGGCTCTCTGCTGCATCCTGATGCTTGGATGCATTAAAAGACTGTGCCCACATCAGGCAAAGGTGAGTGACAAATGATGCACAAATTCATATTTACTCTGGCTCAGACGTGGAGGAGGAGCTGATCACCACTGGCAGATCAGAAAGTTTGACCGAATCAAAGAGGTCATAAAGGCTTCCTATCATTTGGGGATTAGGTCTGAATCCCTGCTGGGACACTGGGAGTGCACCTTCAGGGATGATTGGATAGTGGTGTTTCGTGGCTTTGACAGCTGTGACCTTACCCCAATGTACCAAGAGCCACTGCAGGCACAGCACTGCGCACTTCAATCTGATATGGACATCAGTTATTGCAGCTCACTTGTTGTGGCTCCCAGCCCTCACACCAGCCTGCAAAGACAAGCCAGAGATCCAGCAGTGCCTCAGCAAGCTGCTGCAGCACCTCTGTGCCACAGATGTGATCTCTGGGCTCACCCTCTTGAGTACATCCACACGATGTTTTGCCCTGACTGTTGCCTGCAGCTGGTCCAGCATCAACCTCGGGCAGCACCAGTGCCCTTGATTTGGGCAGTGCTGATGTGAGTGCAGATGGGGCTCAGAGTGTGTGTGGAGTGAGGTCACTGCTGTCAGCAAACCTGTGTGTGAATTCCTTGGCATCAGGGTGAAAAGAGCTGGTGAGCTGTAGGTGGGGTAAAGGGGCTGGGACTAAACCACGAGTTTGTGCTCTAACATGTCACTGGTTTTATCTCCCCTCTAAACCTGCAGAACGCAACAAAAGCTTTGAAATGTCTTCCTTTGTGGAAACCAAAGGGCTTGAGCAACTTACAAAGTCTCCTGTGGAATTTGTGGAGTATCCTTGACTTTCAGGAACCTGCTTCCTAAGTCTTTCTATATCTGAGATTTGCTACAGAGCTTTATTGGAATCTGGAGACAGGAGCTGGGGAAATAGGGAACCCAAATGAAATTTGTAGATTTGACTGTCTTTCTAAATGAATTAATTGGCCTGAGTTCTGATGAGCTAATTTAAAAACTGGCATAAATCCTTGTACTGTGGGCTAGGACTAGAGGGAATAGGCATAAATGACATATTGAAGACGTAATTCTTTGTATTCTTATTGTTAACTTTATCATTCTTTATGGTGTGATAAGAGTTATGGTGAGCAAATTGTCAAAATGTGGCTGACTTTTTTGCAAAGTTACATGAAAACACTCGCTTTCCCATCACACCTCTACTTCTCTACTTCTGAGAGCACTGAGCTGGTTTATTGCCACACAATTTCTTAATTGTTTTTTTAATAACTTCTGAAGGAAAACTAAGGAACATTCTGGTTAGACCTTTTGATGTTTCTCAATATCGCTCCTCATGGCTGCAGTTAAGAATGAACGAGATAAAATAGATAAACAGATAAAACAGTGCCTCAAAGGAGATTAATGGAAAGCTCCTTCCACAGATCGCCTGCAGCACGTTCTCATCTCAGAGATTCGTAGACTTGACCATAAGATGTGTATAGGCATCATTTCTGGCCATGTAGAGGCCAATTCCAATCCTCATTCCAGAAAAACACTTTTTAACTGAACATCTCTCCCTGCTCCAGAGGAAGGTTCACTGTTTACAGCCAACTGGCCTCTATAAATGTAATCCTAGGAAAATCCCAAAGTAGGAACCATAAAGATAAATGGAATTTTATTAATGTGATCTTCTTAATGCATCTGCCTGTGCTCTTTCCTTGCTTATTCTGAGTACTCTGTGCAGGAACAAGCAGCACTTTTAATTGCCCCATATTTATCATATCTCCTACAAAACTGTGGACATCTGGAAGCGTGATGGTTGCAGAAATGCAGTGAAGAACCCACTGCCATTCTGTAAACAACACCTGCATTTAACCCTGCAGTTGCACTTCTGTGCCAGGTGATTTTTGTCATGTGTTCTATACCTTAACTACTCACTGTTCAGATACAACAAAATGCAGCTGAGCCGGATTTACCCAAAGGGAACACGAGTAGACTCTTCCAACTACATGCCACAAGTCTTTTGGAATGCTGGCTGCCAGATGGTCGCCCTCAACTTCCAAACCGTAGGTAAGTTATGCTGTTCTCTGGGTTTGGAAAGCTCTACATGTCCACTTCTCTGATAGAATTGCTGATTTATAGGTAGGAAAGGTTTTATTCATCAAAAATTATCTAGGGATTAAATTATACTATAGAGCTGTTAATTAAAATGTTTAACCCAGGCTTGGACTGTGTCTGTTACAGTCAGTATGAAATTACAGTAATTTTTTTTATTGTACTGCTTTTCGAAATTTTTATCTGTCCAGAAGATAACTCTTGCCAATATTTTTAACATCCAGATTTGTCTATGCAAATAAACATGGGAATGTATGAGTACAATGGCAAAAGTGGATACAGGTTAAAGCCAGAATTCATGAGAAGGCCAGACAAGCACTTTGATCCATTTACTGAAGGAATAGTGGATGGAATAGTAGCCAACACTTTGTCTGTCAAGGTACGTCTGTAGCTGGTGGAAGTGCTCTCATGGCAATGCCAGAGCATGGATATATTTATATTTCTGTGGTGCAGTGGCCTAGAAAATGACTATACTAAGGCAAGAAAATAAAATTAATTTAATTTCATGGAGTGACATTTAATTCTGCCTCACGTTACGTACTGTAGGATAAATGAATTTATTTTTGTTGTATGTATTATTTGCCTTAGAAGTACTGACAGAACCACAGAACTGGGAAGTGAATGGATTTAGAAGCCGTTTGGCTGTGTTTTTAGAAACAAAGAGCTGGATTTAAAACATGCTGTTGTGAAGTGGGAGGTTGGACTGGAATAGCTAGAACTCTACATGCTCAGTATAAATAAATTTTTCTGGTTTTCTGAAAGTTCTCCAGCAGAACTGGGGAACCATAAATGTCAGCTGCAATTCATTGCCAACTTGTTTTTCCTTGTTCCTTTTTAAGGACCTCTAATGAAGTTCAGGGACTGCCAAGAATCTGCAGATTGAGAATTACCTGCATGAGTGTTTAGCGGGATAGGATTGCATTGGCTCTGACAGGGGGACAAATTCACTTGGTGTATCTCCAGCTATAAACCCATAAACTTCCTGGGGTCCTGCTACTCCTTTAATGGACTTGTCCATTAGAACAGCCTCTGTATTATTGAGTCCACCTGCAGAATATCCTCCTGTTTTCACTGAGGGAAAACAAGTGTTTCCTCTCAGGCTGGAGGCAGGAGTGCAGCAGGGCTGTGCTGGGAGGGATGTGGATAAAAGAATAGTCTGGTGACATGCACAGTAAGAGAAGAGGATGTGTGGGGTGACCTTTCATGGTGACCTGCAATCATGGAAGCTTTCAGGCCCCTCCTGTGGGTTTAGAGGCACTTTCTTCTGCAATTAGGGCAAATGGAGGTGGAAGTCGTTCAGCAGCTATTAGGAGATGCACAGCTTTTTAACGGAGTGAGCATCCAGGAGTCAGCAGACAGCTGTCAGAAGGCAGCTGCCTCTGCCTGCTCAGGGAGGGCTCTGCTGGTCACAGTGTCAGTGCTCCCACAGGCAGAGCTGGCACTGGATTGAGGTTTGCTTTAGGCAAGCCTCAGTTTGTTAAGGTACAGTGACACTGCAGCACACTCCTGTGCTTCTTCAGCTTGCTGAAGTAATTGCAGACCTTTCTTTCACTTTTTCAAGCTGAGAGTTATGCTGCCCGTTAAAAATAAGAACTAGGAAAGATCAGCTATTTTACAATTTTATTTTCATACTAAAATCCTCTATGAAGAGCCTTTATTAGAATACAAACTTTTAAGATTGTTTTCCCCCTCACAGCTAAAAGCATATCTACAATTTTTCTCCCATTTAAACCTCTGTTTTTTCAAGCATTTTTTGAACCTGTTGTTGAGACTAGATAGAACTTAAGAGTTCTCAGGAAACAGGCATACAGCTTGAGGAAGAGATCCAAATGAGTGTTCCTGCTGAGGGAAGGGCAGCAGCACGATCTCAACCACATTATCGCTCATAGGGGAATTCAGGACCACAGGGTCACAGGAAACCAGGCCTCACAAGTTGTTTTTCTGTGTCTGCAGTTAAATATTGGGGGGGTTCTGTTTATTGTAGGCTTAGTGTTGTTTTGGTTTTATTTTAAATGCACTCTATCTTATCATTAATGAGAATTGTGCATCTGCATTACAGCCACTCCTTTCCTAATCCACTACAGTGATCTCTAATGATGCTCCTTTGTTCTTTGGCTTTAGATAATTTCAGGTCAGTTCCTTTCTGATAAAAAAGTTGGTACCTATGTGGAAGTGGACATGTTTGGCCTGCCTGTGGATACCAGGAGGAAAGCTCTGAAGACCAAGACCTCTCAAGGCAACGCAGTGAATCCAGTCTGGGAAGAGGAAGCCATAGTGTTTAAGAAGGTTGGTGTAACACTTGCTTCCCAACAGGGCATTGTGCTTTTTTTATCCCTGTCCAGTGGGGTCTTTCCATGGCTTACTGAATTTTGCACTTGTTAGAAAGCAGGAAAAGAGATTCTTAATAGTTATTTCATAGTTCAGCTGCTTTTGCTGAACTTTGGCTGCTTCAGTTATGGCAGCTCCTGCTAAAAGAAGTGACTCTGAAGTCCCCTTGGTTGTTTCAGTGGCACAGCTGGAAGCAGCAGCCATGTGGCTGGAATGGACAGCAGGCACAGATCCCAGCAGCAGTTCAGTGGAATGGCCATGGCACTCTGCCCTTGCTGAGCAGCGCTCCCAGGAACCTGAGAGCAGGACAATGGGAATGCAGCTCCAGCAGCCTGGCTGGCTGAGCTGGCACAGCCAAAGCAATCTGCTGTCCCTGCTTGGCCCTAGATTGGGCTATAAAATCACTGCCCAGGTGCTGAAGGCACAAATCCCATCCATTTGAGATGAGACATAAACTTCTGAGCTACTCATGCAGTATTACTCAGACTCAATTCTCTAAACTTCTAAGGGGGCAGAAAACATTGAGCACATTTTAGGACCATGCAATGTGAATGTTTTATTGCACTTTGCAATACACCTGCAGCCAATATTTGAACAGAACCTCTGGGTTTTGCTCACTGAGCACCTTGGTTAAGTATATCCTGAGTCCAGGTGCTTGTAAAGCAGTTTCTTTCAGATTTCTCTGAGCAAGTGTAGCTCACAAGGGTGTTTATACACTTCATACTTGCAGCAGTGCTCTTTTCCCTGAGTATTTGGCCTTCTGAATGGCTTTCCTTTGGCAGCCTGCCAGAGCTTAAGTTTGGAAACATCACTAGCATTTTTCTTCTGTAATGAACTTGTAATTAGTGTACTTCGTTTCTCTATTTAGTTAACGATCGTGCCTGACGGCCCCTGTGCTCAGAGAAGCACAGGTTACTATTTTTAGTAGGTTGAAAATAAATCAGAGAAGCTCTTAGGTTTGGATTGTTGCTTTTTTTTTTCTTTCTTTCAATGACTAGATAAATTTTAGCATGTAATCTGTGCGGCCTATGGAAGGAGCTGCTTCATTCAGACCTGCAAGTTAATGATGCAACAATATTGCCTTCCAGGTGGTTTTACCTTCCCTGGCCTGTTTGAGGTTAGCAGTGTATGAAGAAGGAGGGAAATTCATCGGCCATCGGATATTGCCGGTCTCAGCAATTCGACCAGGTAAAACCTTTTTCCCCATCCAGACAGACATTGTGTGGGGAAAAGAGACAGCAAGGCAGAATCTCAACTGCTCTACATCAGCAGCCACTCAGCAGCCTCATAGCAACTGAGGACTTGAATCATCGATCTTGTGTTCAAAAAAGAAAAATACCATATTTCACCAGGAATTTAAGTTTTTAACCATCCAGGCAAACCAATGGAATTAAAGCATTGGAGGCATAGTTGGCACTTCCTTATCTCCAGTACACTGACTTCATGCACACAGGTTTATGCTAAAAAGTGCAGTGGCACACTTTTAAGAGGAAAAAGGGCAGCAACAGCCAATTTTGATCTGTCGTGTTTGTGAGAATGGGATGTGGCTGGGAATGAAAGCAAAATCTGCTCCTCTCAGTGTAATTTCTACATGCACGAAAGACTGACCTATATGCAAGCTGTTATATCCCTGTAACACCTTTAAATAAATCCAAAATTACTTTCATCCTCACTGCTGAAAATTAAAAGAAAAATATCATTATTGGCCTCTTGTAAATCATATTATTTCTACTATAATTAGTGGCCACTTAAATGAAAACTCCTTTGTGTGACAACTCCAGCCACATTTTCCAGGCTAGAGATTTGTTAGAGATCCTGTTTCAGAAAGATGCAGTGACACTGGCAGTTTGAGCAAGGGAAGTGTTCAAATTCAGTGCCAGGTTTTCCAGGAAGGGGAGGAAGCTGAATTAGGGCAAGCATATGGGCCAGGAACATGCTCCCAGCTTCACTCGCACTGAAAGAGGAGGAATATCTGTATCTAGCCTGTGCCTTATCCAGCACAAAACTCACGTGTCCCCATATCTGACAGCTGGCCAAATTATTCCTGAAGAATAATTTCCACACCTTTTTCATGAGCAAACTCTGTTTATCAATCCAGCAGAAACTTTTTTTATGCCAGCTGCATTTTCTGCTGGATTAATGGATATAGCTGTCTTCTCGAGGATCTGCTGAGTGCCAGAGGAAGGTAGATGGGTGATGGGAGAGGAAGAGGGGGTGGGAAGGATTTCCCTCTTCTGGTAAATGAAATCTTCCCAGAGCTGTTCCCCACGGGCCCATTCTCTGTCCTTGTAGCTCCAGCATCATCAGTTCACAGCATGTGATGGAGAACAGTCTGCTGGTCTGAGTTTGTGTCCATGCTGAAAACTTGCTGGAGGAGGTTGAGAGAACTGAGAACCCTTTGTAACAGGAATTTCTCTCTTTTCTGAGATGCTATTGAAAGTTATATCATGCTGTCACATAAATCCACAGACTTGTCACTGTTCCCAAAGCAAGGATTTAACCATTACTTGGAGAGAGAGTTACTCACATCAGCAAAGTGAGGATTCCCCCAGATAAATGCATCCTGCTCCTGACTAGGGTCCTGACACTTCCCTCATGTGTGACTCCCAAACTGGAGGTGGCACTCAGTGCCCCACGGTGATCAAAGGCTGGACAGCCAGCTTTCAAATCAGTCTGGAATTTCTCTTTTTACAGAATTATTTCTAAGGATGGTCACACAGCAGGGTTTGTACACACAAACACACTCTGTAGCCATGATGCCACATGGTGTATTTTTTAAATTAGATCCTGTGTGTGGATGGGCTGTTATATCTCATTTTACTTTGGCTGTTCAGATTGCTGAATACTACCAGGGTCACTTTGGAAAATGGAATAAGATCTGCTAAACTAAAAAAAAAAATCCAGACATAGGTAATAAAACAGAATGCATGAAAAATGTAAATAAATTACCATTTTTAGCATCAGTCACATATGTAAGAATAAACAGAAAATACTATTTTAAACTGCAGTGCCACATGCCTTTCCAGCAGTCTGTACAGTTATCCCTGAAACCCTTCAGGTAAACTTTTCCCTCCCAGAAGTCCCTGGAGCTGCTTGGTCAGTTGGAGCCACAGTATAAATAACAAATGATAGCAGAGATGCACTGGAAATGCCTGTGGAAGGGTTTATGCTGTGAACTGGTTGTTCCTTACCTTGCAGGCTATCACTACATCTGCTTGAGAAATGAGAGGAACCAGCCTTTGACACTGCCAGCTCTCTTTGTGTACATTGAGGTCAAAGACTACGTACCTGACACTTATGCAGGTAACTCTGTAGTATGTGGGTCATTTTCCTACTGGGGAATACAAAGGTTAACTGAAACACAAAATGCATGGGGTGTGGATGACTTGCCAGGCTGGGATAACAGTCCTGTGAGCAGAGGTCTGCATCCGAAGAATCACTCTGTCTCCTCACTCCTAGGAGATGGCCTGGTTTACAGTGACTTGCCTGAGGCTTAGGATTAGGGCCAACTCTTATTTTCAGCAGACTCCAAAGGAGGAAATACCTCAGGCATTTGCCACTAGAACACAAATGACACCTTGCATGCAGGACACACGAGTATGTAATTGTTTCCTAGGCAAAGTGCCCTGCTTGAGGGAGACAACTGTGTTTAGGCATTGGCTCTAAACAAGGGTAGGTTTAAATGCATGCCGTGAAAGACCATCTTCAGTGATAAACACTATCCTGCCTCTATCTTAAAACCTGAGGAGGGCAATAACACCAGAGCTTTGAAACTGAAGTATTCGCCTTGTTCCTAGATGTGATTGAGGCCTTATCCAATCCAATCAGATATGTAAACTTGATGGAGCAGAGAGCTAAGCAGCTGGCTGCACTGACTCTGGAAGATGAGGAAGAGGTCAAGAAAGAGGTAAGGGAGGTTTCTGAGTCTCTGGAAATCATGCTACAGTATTTAAAAGCACCTACTTTCCTTAGAAAGACAAATATTGAAAATCCCTGGGAATTGTGTTGATTACATGAACACCTGTAAACATCTCACCGTGGGTGAGACTGGGGCACATGACTCCCCAGCAGCATTGCACTGTGAGTGTGGTTTCACTGAAGGCCAGCATGGTGTGCACTGGGCAGGTTGTTGTTCAGGGGAGAAAGAAGTGAAAAACTGTGTTTATGTGTGTGCTGTGCAACTTTGCTCTGTAGCACCTGAAATCTTTGTGAGTCAGTGCCTGTTGTTTTCCAGTGTGCTGCTGGTTCCCCTTGCAAAAAAGACAACTCTGTGTCAGGAGTTTTTCCTGAAAATACTACAAATTGCACAGAATTTCTGTCTGTCTCTGGAGAGGTCATCCTGTTGAGAAACATTTGTGTGTCTCAGTTTATGATGTCTCAATAGATGATCTGTGTGCAAACATGTCCTAAAGAGACACAGGGGAATCATACAATCATTTAGGTGGGAAGGGGCCTCTGGAGTTCAACTGATCCAACCCTTCACAGATGTTAGAAAGAGCAATGAAGAGGGAGGAGACCATGGAGTAAATAAATGGTCAGGCCTATTGTAGCTGAGCTGAAAGCTATTGGAGCTACAATTTTAGTTGTTAGGTATCTGGATTTATATGCAGACTAACCTGTGAACCCATTTTTCTGTATGATTGAAGGTGTTGTGCATTGAAATGCACAGATGTTGTGGGCATAACTGAGTTCAGCCGTGGTTTCTGATGGACTGTGCACACTCAAACATTCAGTCTCTCTGTTCCAGACACTGTCACTGGGGCTTCTAGCAGTGTTGAGAATATCAGCTTTGTCTGTCAGAGGTGGCTGTGCCAGGTGTTGTGCACACCAAGTGATCAGAAGGCTCTCAGCACAGTCTCTAGCAAAGACAGAGAAATGCTTTTTAATCCTAAACTGCCCTCTGCTCTGGTGCCTGCCTTCTGCAATTCTCAGATGTGCAAAACCTCGCTGAACTAGATTTTGTAACCAAGAATACATTCCCAAAGCAGACCAGATGAGTGAAAGTCATTACAATTCAGTAGCCAACAATTTACTCTTTGTGCAGTGTCACAAGTTCTGCTGAATGAGGACACTGTGAAATGCTCAATAGTATCTTAGACATTTATCTAGGACACGCTACACATGAGATTCTATATTAATAGCAAAGCCTTTTTTTACCATAATCCTTTAAATACCTTAGAGGTCAGTTTTTACTTTTGAAAAACTACAGATTTTCCTGGTATGTACAGTCTTATTTGTTAGTTAGAAAAATTCTTGTCGTAGAGTATCTTCTGCAGTGAATGGAAGATGAAGAGATTACTCTGCCAAGGAGCTTGGAAGCTCATAGGATAAAGGAGCTTGTTTTGGAGAAGCACAGAAATATTTTGTAAAAGAAGACTGTAGTGATTGTAGTGGTGCTTTTGGTAAAAATGTGAAATGGTTGAGTTAGCTGCAGCACCAAGGCACAGGGACAAAACTGCCACTGGAAGCGTCAGCCTGAGTTCACCACTGTTACCTTCTATTTTAAAGGCACTTTTTGGGTAAGATATTTTGGTCTGTACTTGGAAATCTTGAATTCCCTGACCGTGTCAGTCTGTTTTCTTCACTTTTTTTGGCCCACAACAATCACACCAATTAATAATTGCAAGTACATTCACTAGCAACACAGCTGAACAAACCCAAGTGAGTTTGCCAGAAATGAGCACCCAATTGCACCTGCATTCACATTTCCAATGCCCAGTTCAAGCTGACACACTATAATTGATTGTGTGCAAAGCTGAGCTGTCTCCCAGCACAGATTCCACTCCCCACACCTCTTTGCTTCCCCTCACACACAGTTTTGATCTGAGCAGCTGTCAGAGGAAAACTGAGAGGTTTTTGCTTTGCTTTCCTTGCTGCAGAAGTTTAAACTCAACCTCTTTAGGAAGTTCCCCAGGCTTCTCACAGAACAACAGTGAAATAAGCTACCTAATAGTGAATTGTTTTGAACAAATAAATCAGCCTTTCTTCAGGCTTCACATTACCTTGTCTGGTAATGGTCAGTGTAATCACATAAACAAAGAATGCTGAAGAACTGACAGAAGCTCCAGCATCTTTTCTGGATTTATTTACAAAGTTCCCAGCATAAATATGACAGAAATTCCTACCTTTACCTTTCTCGTCAGTTCTTGCTTTCCAGCCTGGCCTGAGAAGAGCTGGTTTTGGGGAATGGAATGCCTGCAGAGTGGGTTTTGCACCTTTAAATGAATACATTGTAAATCTCCAAGAGCATACAGGTAGTGAAGGTTGCCCTCTCTTCCCCTGCCTGGTGTCCTTTACAGACAGGAGGAACAATCCAAAGAAATTTGCAAGGAGTTCCTTGGTAAGAACTAATTCCAGGCTGAAGTAGCTCTTTTTCTCTGTAGAAATAAAAATAGACCATATAGATTCCTCTGTGGGTATGCATCTCTCTGCTTAGTAAGTGTACTGTATTGCAAAAGACATGGCAACGTGAAATAGCAACCAGTTTATGTGAATATTAAAACTGTAAATTAGAAGGCTCGGTTACATCATGTTTTAAAAACAGCTTAAAAGGAAAAATCCTTTCTTTTTAAGGAAAAATCGTGTTTATTTTACCATTCTTTTAGCATAGTGTGATGAATTATGGGAAGAGAAAGTGCTTTTTAATGAGATTAGATTGCTTGATGTAGTGAAAATTATTCCTTATTCACTTTGTGATCCTGCCTCACATTTCTGCTTCAGTTTCTGGAAACAGATGCTTTATGTCCCAGACTGACAGGTTATGTTAATAGTTCCTCAACAAGCTGTGATGCAGCATTTCACAGCACATAAAAACCTGGTCTCAAAAGAAGGTTATACCCACTTCCCATGCAATGGGGCACAGAGCTGGCAGGAGTTAGGAATTCTGCCTTTATTTGTGTTAAATGTTGATGATCTGTGTAGAATAAACATTGTTTTTATTAAACTAATGAACTGCAGCATATGGAGAACTGAGAGGATAACCACATCTGTGTGTGTTTGTCACAGCTACAGCTTTTGCCTGTCACATTGTTCCTCTGTCAGAAATGTTGGCTAAATCATGTTTTTCCATATTTTGTTGTAGTCATTCCTGCTTGATATAAATGAAGTTGTTGGCATTGGTTTTCCATTGCATCATGTTTCTGCCTACAGTATCTCCCTCCTGCAATTCTGGTAGGAATAGGCTGCTGAGACAGGAATTGTTTTGCAATATACAGTGTAGTGTCAGGGTCAAGCTGAAGGAAATCAGCGTCAGGAGCAGCACAAAACAGTTGGATCAAAATGCATTTTGCCTCTATTGATGCAGCACAGGCTGATATTTTTCAAGTGGGGAGTAATCACGGGGCAAAAAAACCAACTGTGGTATCCTGCCTCTGCATGTAGTGTGATTACCATCAAAGAGGGAGATGGAAGCAGCTGAAGGAACAAATGCAGAACTTCCCTGGGACACGATGGCAACTGGCCCCTCGCAGGGACAGCAGGAAGCAGGGCTTGGCCATTTCAAAATAAAAATTGCTTTCAATGACCTTCTGTTTGCTCAGTGCCGGGCACCTGCTTAAACCCTGGTGGTCACAGGGACCGTTTCAGATGGTCAGTGTGTAGTACCATGCACGCTGCAAGCCTGAGCCTTGACGAGACTGGAGAGAGGGAAAAGATTGTGGAAAGTACTTAAATATTTGGATATCACAGATGTGTTCATGGAGCAGGATGGAGGTACTGTTTACATATTACCCTTGGAGTGCAGTTACAAGAATGTAGGATCTTGGGAGTCAGAAGGATGTCTCTGTTCTGTGAGAATGGTGGATAATGGTAGTGCTGTGTGTATCTAGGAAATTTTAGAAGCAATTTTGTGTACACGTTTTGTTCACAGCAGGGATTTGAGGAGCATTCTCCTGCCAGCACCTACGTTATTTCTAGAAAGATTTTATGGCTCTTCGCTAAAATACAGCCTTCACATCTGGTGCAGCTAATATATATTGTACTGAAAAATGTCCCTGATGAGTTATATCTGCTTAAAATACTTCTTCAGAATAATACATGCTCTATTTCTTCCTGAAATTTACCCTGCACAAATGAGCCACCTGGGTTACCACAGCCCTTAAGGATATCTTCTGTTGTTTTCTTCTAGAATGATTTTTAGATACAATATTTGCAGAATCATATATTTAAAAACCAGGCTGAACTGGACCTGCAAATAGATTAAGTCTGCTGGTTGGGAAGAATAATGTGAATTATCATGTGATTTCAGATTGACCACGGGGATGCACCATCTGAAGCTAACAATGAACCCAGGCCAACACCAGCAGAAAATGGGGTAAATTTCACTGCCTCCCTCACACCGAAACCAGCAACTCAGGTTGTCCACAGCCAGCCAGCACCAGGTAAAAAAAACCCAAACAACAAAACAAAGGAAAAGAAAAAAAAAGTTCCATCTTTCCAAAATAAGTCTGGATAATAATTTTTGAAGTGCTTTGTGTTTAAAGAACAAAGCTGGGAAGTTGTGTGTGTTTGTTTTGTTTGTCTAAAATAGGTAGAAACTTTCCCACCACTTTCCTCTGCTGTTGGGGCAAGTCTTCAAATATACAAATATCTGCTGCTTAACAGTTGCCCTAGTGGTGGAAATGAAGTTCATTACAAGCAAGAAAATGTGCTGGGTTTTTTTGTTGATGTTGTTGCAAGTGCAGGAATCTCTTGGAATTGTTTTTACAACTATACCTGATTTTTGCATGTATTTATACATCTTATTCCACATATGAAATACAGGCTTAGGCACTTCTGTGTTTTGTATTGACACATATGCTAAAGGAAATGCTTGTCAAACACAGTGTTTATAATTTTATGACTGCAGTCTCTATAGGCATGGTCTGACTGACTTCCAAGGAGCTGGATTCATCCCCTGTGCAGGAATTTGGCACTGGCATCATAATATGTAATATAGTTGTACTGTCAGCCTAATGCCACTCAAATTACTCGTGTGAGTGGTACCAGTGAGTTCAATCCTCCTTATAAGTAAAACAACACAGCTCAGGTGGGTTTTTGGAAGGTCACCTTTCTGTGTTGGGTCACAGGGTTGATGTTTGCCATGTTGCTCCTCTCCTGCTCATAAGATGTATTTTCTCCAATGATTAATAGCTGCCTGTGTCCAGGTGTGTCCTGTGTCACCTGCCATGTTCTAACCCTCAGTCAAGCAGCACAGTCATGGCTGTTGTTTTAAAAGAATTGGAATTAAACATCTCTTTTACCTCTAGGTTCGGTGAAAGCACCTGCAAAGACAGAAGATCTTATCCAGAGTGTCCTCACAGGTAATAAATACACAGGTTACACTGCATGAATGATAAGCTTTTTGTCAAGAAAAACATCTTTTTTTATGAAACAGGCCACCTGGCTTAGGCATTTCTTCCAGTGATTAGGACTGCAGTAACTCCTAGAAAATTAACAGACCGAGTGTTCTTCCTCAGGT
This sequence comes from Ifrita kowaldi, assembly GCA_013398055.1. NCBI lineage: Eukaryota > Metazoa > Chordata > Aves > Passeriformes > Cinclosomatidae > Ifrita > Ifrita kowaldi. The sequence goes on along the minus strand of VZRS01002209.1, from coordinate 298,801 downwards.
TTGAAGTATTCAATGTTTGGGCACATTTCATGAGATTGGGTGCCAACAGGGAATTTTTTAAAAATTGTTGCAGTTTCACGAGCACCAAGTTACCATCTAATGTGGAAAACAGAGCAGCATTACTGTGAGAACAGAAGCTAAATTTGTTCTGAATATAGTGAATAGTAGTGAAACCATTTTACCACAGTGCTTTCAATCCAGTTAGCTTATTTCAGGTAAAACGACTCAGTTAGTTTATGCCATATTCCCTGTACCCACAGTAAACAAGCAGGTTTTGTTTCATTCCTGCTCACGGCAATCCCTGGCTCCTCTGACTGAAATCCTACTGCTGGAAAAGTGAAGTGACTTTTGTTACTATCATTGCAGAAGTGGAAGCACAGACCATTGAGGAGCTAAAACAACAGAAGGCCTTTGTGAAACTTCAAAAGAAGCACTACAAGGAAATGAAGGACCTGGTGAAGAGGCACCACAAGAAAACCACCGACCTTATCAAAGAGCACACGGCAAAGTACAACGAGATCCAGAACGACTACCTGCGGCGGAGAGCGGTGCTAGAGAAAACTGCCAAAAGGGACAGCAAGAAAAGGTGGGTTCAACACAGCCTGCCTCAGCACTGTGCTGCTGGAGACTTTTACTCAGGCCTTCCCTTACAGTAGAGAAATCATATGGAGGTGACAGAGCACAGAAGAAACCAAAAGCAGCAGATTCCTGGTTAACGGGGGATGAGAGTGTTGGCTCCGAGTGAGAGCCTTGGAAAAACTCAGGCTACAGTAGAATGCATCAGGTGTAGAATTAGGGGAAAGAAACACCTGCAGGTTATAAACCTCTGAGTGCTGTTTAAACCATGATTGTTCCAGAACACTTGGGGATCTCTTAACGGCTGCCTGGCTTTGCCTCGGCATGAACACCCCTTCTGTGCTTTCTCTTCCCAAGCCTTGCACCACTCTGTCTCTTTCTCTGTGCTGATACAATTTTTATATTATTTGTTATTATGACTTTAAATGCAAAAACTGCAATGACTTCTTACTAACCTTTCCACAGTTATTGTCTTGTTCCTATGGTAAGGAACCACTCAATAAAGATCAATTCATAATGCCTGGCAAAGCGTGTACACACATAGAGCCAATCAGGGTCAGATACTCTTGCAGTTGAACTTTTATTTCTCCCATTGGTGCACCCTTTTTGTCTTAGCATCATTTATCTTTTGAAGTAACTAGATAAGCACAAAAGTCCTCTTAACTTTTACCTGAAATTGATGTAGCTGCAGTTCTTAAATATGGTGATATGGAATGAACCTTAAAAAAGAATTACTTTTTGGTAGGAGATGATCAGAGAAAAAGCTGCAAGCCTGCTCTGGCTGCCAACCTTGTTGATGGTACCTCTAAATGTAAGTGACTGGGACTCAGGCCGTAACTTGTCCCTGGGCAGGAGCTTATTCATTTATGCTTTCCTGATGACAGAATGTCATTGGGCTTAATAAGAGCTTGACACTCCCAATATATCTGTGTTCAGCTGGCCTAGACTGTTGCCAGTTTTCAGGCTTCCAGGTTCTGTACTTGAGTTTAACAAACTCCCTTAATGACTGGCTGTCATCTGCAAGCACAAGGATATTTTATCTGCAGTGTTTTCCATCACCAAAGCGTGTGACAGACAGTGGCAGGCAAAACAACAGCACATTGCTGTCTTTTCTCCTATTCACATTTAAGCAGAAAATCAAGCTGAATAAATAAAATGACTCATTTGTTTTTGAGCAAAAAAGGATTTGGGTTTTTTTACTGTGTTGTGATCTGACTGCAAACCATTCATGATGTCAGGCAGTGAAACCCTGCAGTCTCCTACGTGGTGTTAGAGACATGAAGTTTTATGTGCACATACAGACACGGCTGGAGGTTAAATTTTAAAAAAGGCAGGAATATATTTTCGGGGATTTTTGAACTTGCAAGTACATATATCTCAAGCAGCAGACTTCTAATAGAATGCTGCATCCCAAGGAAAAAGGGGATTTTTGTCATTTTAAATTGTTGCTGACACTATTTGCCTGTAACTGCAAAGTACAAATCACTACTTCGTCCCTGTATCAGATGGCCATAAAAATGTGTTGTCTCTGGTCAGGAGCAATCTCTGCTTTATGCCCTTGTCTAAAATGGAGCCAAGATTCAGTAAAGCCATTGTCTACAGGAAGCTTGAAATATTTATTTATACACATGCACAAGTGTTTTGTTGGTGTTGCTCTGAAGTTTCTTTATGATCATGTCCCATAAAAAGCAGTCAGTATTTTAGCCAGTGCTAGAAATAGGCCTGATTTCTTTTTTCCAGAAATACAAGAGGATTGTCAGCTTTAAAATAAATATTGTGTAATGGCATCATATGCTGACTGTAATATTCATTAATGCTGTCTTCTGGCTCTGTAATATTTAAATTACCCTCACCCATCACACTGACACCACTTAACCTCTTAGCAGAATATTCAAATACAATAAAAATACAAGAAATAAAACGAGGCTACCTTGGGATTCGTGTCCTCTGATGGCTGAAAGCAGGATCACATTATTTCGGGTGAAGTAACTCTAAGTGACAGCAGCTGCACACTTGAACCTGGGAGAGAGAAGAGAGGCAGAGCCAGGTCTCTGCATTGCAATCTCGGCACATTTCTGAGGAGCAAACTCATTTTGCTCCCAGTGTCAGCCCTCCCTGTTCAAGGTTTTGTTGTTTTGTCCATCTCCTGCGCTGTTCTGACGTTTCCTAGGCAACTGATTTAGCACCTGAGCATGGCAGTAAACACAGCAGCAGAGCAGGGACACAGCATAATCTTATTTTTTACTGTGTTTTCCTTGGGTTTGGTTTAGTGTTGGCTTGAGAGTGATACTGGCTTTGCTGCTTATTTTTCTCTTGAGCAGTTTAGTGTCATTGTATCTCCTTTCACAGTTCCATCCATCCTTCCCTCTGTCTTAAGACAGAATAAAATAGACCCAAGCTGTTCCTTAGTGGTGCTTTTTAGCTTCCTTACTGTGTTTTTCCCTTGCTCCTGAGGGTTGCCTCTCTGAGGTTTGCTCCCCACTGGGGTGTGAACTTTCCTTCTGAAGTCAGCAGCCCATGGAGCACCTTCCTGTGTGTGCTATGCATGGCATTTCCTGAAGAGGGGACAGAACACCAAATAAAGGGATGTTCCTGCCATGTGCAGCATTTTGTAAGTGCGGATGTAATGTTAAGCTCTTAAATTTATTGCTGAATGTGTGCAGGGATGACTCGGTTTCCAAAATATTCAGCATTCACCCTTTCTGCTGAGGACTCTGCAGCTTTGAAGTTCAAGTTATGTCTGGAAGTGGATAAACAAGTTCCATGAGCATCTGTTTGTGGGAAATCTTGGCAGTTGCATTTATAGCTCACTTGCACTAAGTCTGGTTGACACCACCCTGGTGGGTCAGTGAAATGAGGTTTAAAAGCAGTGGGCATTCCATTAATAAATTGTTAACAATTTTTTTAAAAATTAAATAATTGAACTTACTAGGGCTAAAATCACCTATCTTCTTGCTCTGTGTGTGGTGCTGAGGAACGTATTAATGGACTACTTATAAATATCTGACTTAAAAAGGCAAATGGAAATAAATAAAGGCAGGGTGCAGGTGCCTGGTGACTGAGACCAGTGTGCTGTGTCCTTGCAGGTCTGAGACGAGCAGCCCCGATCACAGTTCTTCCACCATTGAGCAGGAATTGGCTGCACTCGACTCCGAGATGACCCAGAAGCTCGTGGAGCTGAAGGAGAAGCAGCAGCAGCAGCTGCTGAACCTCAGGCAGGAGCAGTATTACAGTGAGAAGTATCAGAAACGAGAGCACATCAAGCTGGTAGGTTTGTGGTGTTGAGCTCGGGGTGAGCACTGACAGCACCGGGACAAATTCTCATTAAATGGGGCTTCCTCCTGCTTGGAGTCCCTTTCAGAGCTTCACTTCCCTGAGTTGTGCTGCAGCTTCAAGGGGCTGTTGTGTCACTTTGTCGCTAACACTTCCAACAGCTTGGAAGGCTTTGGGTGGAAGGCACAAGGGCAACAGGATTGTTGCTACCTTTGGTTACATAACTCTGGGTTTATTGCAGCTTTTGGATGATGTTCCTGTTTTGTTCTGCTACTTTTTCCAACCTGAAACACACAGGGAGGGGGAGGATTAGCCAGAAAATAAATTGAAACACCATGAAAACAGATTCAAACATTCCCCAGGACAGAGGGTTGTGCCAAAGAGTGCTCCTGTGGCAGATGAACGCTTTAAGGGGGTGCAGGACACATTCTGTATGTGGTGAAGAAATATTTTGCATTCATTGGTCCAAGTCAAGCTTTGTTTTTACAGCTGGAGTTTGGCTGACAACTACAGCAGGATCATAGGCTCTCTGAGCTGAAATAGAGGAGCTTGGGCAGATGGAAGCTGATGCTAATGGATATTCTTAGGCAGAAGTGAACATTTTTAGAGGGTGTTATGGGAGTGCAAACTGTTCCTCAACTGCAGACAACTCCCTCTTGCATGTTTTTCTATTACCTGACATTTTGCCTCACTCCGTTGGGTGAAGTGATTTGTCTCCTGTGCCCTGCCACCCAAAAAGAGCACGTCAGAGGAGGGATTTGTGTGTGGATATTGCTCAGCAAGGCCTCTGCACAGACTGATTCCCGTGGATCACAGCACGGAGCTGCGGCTCCCAAGTGGTGCCGTGTTTTTCCCCATCCCTGTGTGAGTCACAGCTGCTCCAAGGTGGGTGTAGGGACACAGTTACCTGCACCACAGGGGGACAGTCCCCATCCCAGTAACAGCTGGTGGCTGCATCTCAGACTTCTGAGTTTTTATAAAAAAGAACCGTTTTAGACCCATGTAGTTGGGCTTATCTTGTGAGGTAACTCATTTCTCATTCCAAAATGGGAAATGGCATTTCTCAAAGCAAAGTTACATTTCTGGCATTATCCAGTTAGGTGGTAGCAGAGCATTTTTTAGCACAGAACTTTCAGGTAGTTTTCCCTCTGAGCTTTGCAGGAGTTAATATTCCAATTAAAATTTGCCTTTCAGCTGAGAGATTCTTTCTGGTGGCTTTCTTTTCCAGGGGAGCCTATTGTTGGTACCTCTCTGCTTTTATTGAAGGAATGAAAAGTTGGATCAGACCAGCTATGCCTTGTTATACATTCCTGGTTCATCACCCTGAGAGGGTGATTTTATGAAATCAGACTTAAACTAGAAGGGTGATCAAACCAGATGGGTCCCATTTCCCACTTCATTCACTGTTCACTGAGCTGGCACAGGAGCCCTGCCCATGACTCCTCTCCTGTCAGCATCCCCACCACAGGCATGGCTTTTGTTACTGGTTTGGGCACAAAGGAGATGGACCCCCAGCAGATTTCAAACCAATGACTCAGATCTTGTTCATTCTGTGATCAAAACGTAGGTTATGCTTCTCCGTGCTTGGCTTTCATAGCTGTCATGCCTGAATTTTCAATGTCCCCCTGACCACCCTGAAATCCAAACCCTTCCTTGTAATAATCCTCATTACAAGGGGGGTGTTTTCAGCCCTCACAGAAAAGCCTTGAATATCCAGTGACACAGGAATTCAGTTTGCAATTAGCATTGTGTAAATTCAATTTGTGACCCCTTATGATTTATCACAGGCATTTGGATTCCTAGCAAAGGTAAAATACTTGAAATACATTTTGGTCTTACATTTAATATTGTGAAAGTGTGTCACCTTGATGTACAGAGAAGTAGCAGTTTCTGTGTGAGTTGGATATGCACCAGTCTGGCTGAACTCCACAAGTTAATAATGTGTTTACACTGATAATAATGTTTACTGGCTTTTGATCATCGGTAATTAATCTGGGAATGGCATAACACTTCCATGTCTGCTGCAGACTTTTGAGGAAATTTAGCTGCCTCTATGATGTTTAGCTGAAAATACATATTTTTATTTCTTGGATTTTTTTTTTTTTTAGCTAATTCAGAAGCTGACAGATGTAGCAGAGGAGTGTCAAAACAATCAGCTAAAGAAACTGAAAGAAACATGTGAAAAGTAAGTGCTGTTCCCTTTATCATTGATTGCTGCTCCTTGTGGGATTTGTTTAGCTACTTTTTGAACTTCCCTTTCTATTTTATATTTTAGAGAAAAGAAAGAACTGAAGAAAAAAATGGACAAGAAGAGGCAGGAGAAGATCACAGAAGCAAAGTCCAAGGATAAAAATCAAATGGAAGAGTAAGTCTATCCCTAGATCCATATCCTTATACATGATTTTTCACAGCTAGTAAATCAACGGAAGACCTCAATCCTAAATACAAGGCAGACTTCAGTCAGGCCTCACCAGAGTCCTTTCCCTGATAATAATGTCATTTCCTGGGGCTAATCCAATCCCCTGTTCCATGAACAGGGAGAGCCTGGGCCAGCAGCAGAGGTGCTGCTGTGGGGAGTGGGGATGCTCCTGGGAGCACCTGATGGAGCAGTTCCCCAAAATGCTGTTCATCCAGGCACTATTCCTCTACGTACAAATAACCTTGATGCTCCTGTTCCTGCAGGGTTTGATTTCATTTTAACTTGGGTTTCTATTTGTGAGTTGTCTTTTCTTCTTAACGCCATTAAGGCTGCTCTCCAGAAGAAGTGGCCACACCACACTGTGAGATTTACTCTGCTTTTGGGATAAATTCCCCTCAGACACTGCTAATGATCCAGTGACAGTGACACTCTGGGGGGGAGACAGGGCAAAGCTGAGCTCTGAGGGTGCAGTGCAGGCACAGCAATGCTAATTCCATTTATGCCCCACCAGACAACACAAACTGTAGTTGTGCAAGTCGATTATGTTCTTCCCAAGGGCACAGGATCTCGGTTTGTTTGTCCTCCTTCATTTGTTTTGGCAAGCAGCTCCAAAAGAAAATGGAGCATTTTAGCATTGCACTGCTATTGTTGTTACCAGTCTTTACTTTAGAGCAGTTAAAAATACAAGAGGAACAAACAAACCAAAACAAAAAACCCCTCTAATGTTGGAGTTTTACCATGTAACAAAGGCACAACTGTAGGGTTTTCTGCAGGTAAAAGGGTTTATAGAGGTTTCAGAGCCTCTCAAGAGAGAATCTGTGTATTTGGTAACCCTGACAGGAAATCACACACACAGTGAAGTGTTTCAGGTAGTTTAAGAATCAACTCATTAAAAATTTCAATAAACATTCTATTAAATAAAAAAAATATGAGAATAATTTATTATGAAAAAGAGGGAGAAATACTTGATATGGTTAGAGCTGGTCAGAGGGCATGGAATTCATTTTAGAAAAAAAGCAGTTGGCCATTACGGAAATGCTGCAGCAGTAAAAATCAATTGCAGTAGGAAATGATTTGCTGAGAGGTAAATGAGGCACTAGTGAGAAAGGCTCAGGGACAGACAAGTAGCAGTTCTTTTCTCCTTTCCTTTCATTTTTTTTCTCATTTTTCCCAAGGACTTTCCTCTGTCAGGCTTTTCAAAGAGCCCTTTGGAGAGGTGAGATGGGAACTCCATGGGGACGTCAGCTTTCCCCTGTCTGGGACACAGCTTGTCCTCACTCTGGGAGTAGGGCACAGAGGAGTGAGACCTTCTGGTGAATCCTTTTTGAAGCACTCTGGCTACACTGTTGTTCATCTAAAGTTTTTTTCCACAAATTTGGGAAAGAATATTGCACAGAGATAATAATCCATTGTTTTAATTGTTCTTACTTAATGTTTTTACACCCACCCAGGGCTTGCCTAAACCCACCTGATGAGCAGTTCACTGGTCTTGGCTGAGGCAATCAGGAATTTGGATTAACTGTCCTGAAACTGGTCAGCTGAAGTAGCCACAAATTGTTATTTTATGTGCATTTACCACCTTGGGGATCTCGTGTTCAGCCTCGGACTGATGGTTACCAAATAACTGTGTCAGAGAGTGACATAAAGTTGCATTTCCCCCGAGTCCAGCTCTGCATGGGGGCCGAGCCGTGCCTCCCCTGCTCCTGTGGGAGCTTTGTCCCCGCCTGTCAGCGGCAGTGCCTGCTCTGGCAGATGCTGTTCCTCTGCCACACCGTGGCACTGTGCCTCTGCTCACGGCTCTGCAGCTCCCACGATGACATTTGGGACTTTGGGAACACCACCAGCACTTGGAAAACGTGGCATTATCCTGTGGGAAAAGCCTGCTTGGGGAAGAGCAGGGGGATGTTGTGCAGGTCATGGGGAAGTTTGAGCCCTTCGTTCAATAAAGGTGTGGCCTGGTACAAGGACCAGGTTCAGGGAGTGCAGAGAAGTTAATTAGGCAGGTCATTAAACATGGCCTTGATTAGGCAAAGAGTTGCAGGGGGTTAAAAGACATTGGTGTGATGTTATTGACTCAATAACTCGTGGAATGCTTCCCCCAGGGAGAAGACGGAAATGATCCGGTCCTACATCCAGGAGGTGGTGCAGTACATAAAGAGGGTATGTCAGGCCAGGGGTTTATTCTGCACCTGGGGGGATAAAATGTCACCTTTCACCTTTTAGATTATATTCAACTGCAGATTCTAAGCTTCAGCATAAAGATTCCACACCTGCTGACTTTTAGCAGATGCAGTGTAGACTTTGCTTTACATTCCAGTTAAAGGAAAACTGGGATTTCAGAGAGCTCCTTATTAATTGTTAGTCAGCATTTGGGGGATGGTGCTGAGCAGGGCAGATTTTATACAATTTCATCTCTGAATATCCTGTGTGTATTCATGGAAAATGCACCCATTTTTTTAAAGGGCTTGCTGTCTCATGAATGCAAAGATTGCATAAGGAAAGTCAATGAACATTGAATTGCAAAATATCTTTTAACTTTAATTGCGTTTGAACAGTTACTGAAATGTAAAAAGCATTCTGTGAGTTCTGTAAATACAAATCAAAGAATTCCGTTACAGTTGGTAGCTTTTCTGCAGCTACAGGAGGCTCACACTGGGCTGAAAGTGCACTGCAGTGCTTTGGGGTGGGAAATCACTATGGAATGTATGCAGCCATTGAATTCTCCTCTTCATTTCAATGCTAAGGTAGTTAGGTTCAAAAGTTGGCCTGTTTTTGTTTAGAAAAGCCTTGATTTAGGAAGCAACCTAAAGAATTAGCAAATTAAGTAGGTTTTATGTCCGAGTGCGTTATTAAGTGAAGCCCTAGATTTATAATTTAATAACATTAGAAGTCTGCAGTAAGTCCTTTAGGCATTCCTGATCCCAAACCTCAAGTATGAAATCTGAGGTTTCATGTCCACACCCAACTGTTAGAGCAGTTGTGCTCAGAGATGCTTGAGGCAGTGGTGTGTGATTTTATATTGGAATTGTTCGTAGTTTTGATGATAATGTTTTAATTTTGATGGGTGGAATGTTTGTTGGGGAGGAGGTGGGAAAGTGAGGATGGGCAAGCTCTGAAAAAAGATTCTCTGCTCTTTTCTGACAGCTAGAAGATGCTCAGAGTAAAAGGCAGGAGAAACTTGTAGAAAAACACAAGGAGATCCGTCAGCAAATACTGGATGAAAAGCCTAAGGTAAAGAGTTTTTGAACATATGTTACACTGCTAAAATTGTCCTTCAGGAGAGAAAGAGCTCTTGCAGCAGGTAGGCTGATGTTTAAACATGAGAGAATCCATTGACAGCATTAGAGCCACCCTCACTGATACTCAGGCTGAGAGAAGTCAAGCAGCAGCCTGGCGTGGGCACCGCCTCAGGTCCAGATGTTGTGGGATGAGGGTTATTTTTCAGTACTCAGGTTGTTCAAAAGCTGTCAGTGTAAAAGGTGCTGTGGCCAGCAGAGTGTGCCCTTCCCTCCCCTGTGCCTGAGCTGCACAGAAGCAAAACACAGTTTCCACTAAAGGAAAAAGAGATATCTCCTTAGCATGCTGCCCCCAGGTCCTGGGGACCATCCAGCAGGATGGGTTTCTGTGGGGAACACGAGGTTTTTTACAGTAATAGTGCTTTATATTCTACGTTGCTTGCTGGATTTCTTCTGTTTGATTTTATGCACTGTATCTACATGTAACATTTTGGAATGCATGTTTTGATCCTTCAGCCTGGGGGCTCACTCTTGCTCCAAGTGGAGCTGGTGGCAGTTTTGCCACCAACTTCAGTGGAGAAGGTTCAGAGTCCTGCATTTGTTCTTGATTTTCCTGTAGGAAAACCTAGGTATAATCAGACTTCCACATGGAGGGAGACTTGTTTGCAGCAGTGTTCATATTCAAGTGTAATTCTTCACAGCCCACTGTGTCATGTCTGCTTTCATTTTTTCTGCTCTTGCTCAAACGTTTGTCCTTGGCTTCAGTTCTCATTTCTTGTCTGTGTCCACAGTCCCAATGTTTCTGTGCCTGTATTACAGCTTGAATTCTAGCACTGGCTGTGAATTAATCAGTGTTGTCATGTCATCTCTGTGAAGCAGCCAGAGAATAGGTTAGGCTAAGGGCTGAATAGCCAGAAGTTTACAATAGTTTGGGAAAATAAAAATGTTTGCACTTCCAATTTTCTACTCATCTTTTTAAAATCATGTTTATAAATAAGCTGGAACTTCCTGATGTTGTGGGCATCTGGGTGTAAAGACTATACATATTATTGTGTTTTATGTTTGTTGCTGTAGGATCATGAGTTTATCAGGCTTGTGAACTGGAATTTAAAATACCAAAGAATAATCAGTTAATGCTTCTAACACCGGCTTGTCTGGGATCCTTGGGCATTTGGTTACTTCTCTTTGGCTGTGTCCTTTCTTCTTTTTCTCTTGCTTTTTATTTTTAATTTATTGATATACTGAGGAGTAGCATAAAGCACTGGAAATTTGTCACTGAGGACCAGAGCTGAATTTCGGAAGGTTGTGCTGGGCCAGCCATGTTTGACTCTTCCATCAGTTCTCTCTGCCTGGCATGGAGCAGCTCCAGATCCCTGTCCCCCCTGCCTCTGGCCACAGTGCCAGCTCCTCACCCTGCCCTCTCCATGCCTCCTGAGACAGCCTCTGCAGGGATGTGCTCACAGGGCCTGGCTCCAGGGCTTTTTCCCTTTCCCACACACTGAAACGGGCACTGTGCTGAATTTATGATGGTATGTGCCTCCTGCTTGCATGAGAGGGTTTAGGGAAAACATAATTACTCATTTTATTAAGTCTCTTCTTATGTTTTGCTCCGTGTCCATATTTCATACCCATATTTGCCTCCTCAGTGACGGGCTGGATGGTATAAAATAGATCAAATGATTTCCCAGCTGAGCAGAGCCAATGTGTTTTCTGCAGGCAGCAGCCTTTCTGGGGGCTGCTTTTTCAACAACCCAGGCTCTACTGCTTCAAACACCCACTGAAATTTATACTGGCTGTGTTAAAAGGCTTTTCTGGCAGCATCAACTCAGCCCCAAACAACGAGTTTAATATATTAAGAGGGAAAGAATTTTCAGTATTCTCCCCAATAATTCCACTGGAGACAGATCTGCTGTCATCCATCACTGCCGTTTGGTTATTTATTCGTGCCTCACAGTTTGTTGTGTTCTGACTCTGTGCACTGAGCTCTGTCCCAGCCAGGAGGATATCGTGTCACCGAGTACTGCCAACACACTGCCACAGCCTCTCACAGTTTGTTGGTTTTCCTCAAAGTATGAGTTTGCAGCTTCCTCTCTTGTGGTGTGCATAGGGCACCAGGAGAAATTTTCCCTTAGAGTGCTGTCATTTTAGACAACAGGTTTTAGAAACTGCATACACTGGATGCAAAGTAGTTCCCCATCCTGGAGGCTTTTCTGTTTTGTTTTGTTTAAAATACCATGTGTTTAGCTGAAAATGCTTAACTCAGGACTGATTTACACCCTTAAGCTCTGCCTCTCCCTCATATATATCATTTCTTTCTAGTGTTTGCATGCAGAATTGTTTTGCAGCTTTCATTTGCAGGGCTATTGTATAAGAAAAGGCTTTTTTGCTCCTATGAGAGTTGGAGACTTCCTGAACTGGTACTTTTAGGCAAAAGGTTGGAAACAGCTTCTCGTGGTCCTGCTGGAGTCAGGGCAAGGCATTGGCTTTAGTGGGCCCAGAAGGTCATTCTATGTCTGTGTGGGTGATGACAATATCTTTGTGACAAACTGATCTGTGGTGCTGCAGAAACTGAGTGTTACAATCAGGTCTGTGTGTAGGGAACCAGGCCAGCCCCTCCCACAAACATGCACGGGAAAGGAGACTATCACCTGTTAAGAAGTCAAATGCTGCCTTGACTCTGGGTAAAAACTCCCTAACTTGCCATTCTAGTGAAATCATATGGGAGACAAAGTGGATTCCCTCCTGCAGCTTTTTCCTAACAGCATCATTACCAAGCTAGGCCATATTGTATTTTCTTTTCTCTTACTGCTTGTTTTTTCTTACACTATCTACTGGCAGCTCTATATCAGCAACAACTTGTATTTTCTTTCTCTCCCATTCTACTGCTTTGTCTCCTCCTCTTAGTCACTGATACACATTAAGCTTGTCCTGTCCTTATCTCCTTCCCCTTGGGCATCTCTCCTGCCTGCTGTGGAGGCTGCTGCAGACAGCAGCTCTGTGCACTGCATTATGTCAGAGCGGGGTGTGATTTTGGATCCTGCACTCCAGCACGTCTGGCACACGACATCAGAGCACAGAGAGCATCAAGGGTGGGCATGGCCACGGCATCTCAATTGCTTTGTCCTTGACAGCTTGTGCATCAAATTAAACACAAATCAAGTGCCTTTCCTTCCCCCTGCACCCTCGCCTCCAATTCTGTTGTAATTACAAAAATCAATACACGTGAGACATGACAAGGAATTAATTATTTTTCTGAGAATCGACTCAGTTACAGTAAATAGACCCAAGCATCCTCTAATTGGAATCAATGAGACTTTTGTTATCCATGCTCATGGGTCAGAGCTACACTTAAATCTCAGTGTAATACTGGGACTCCTGTGCTCTTGCACCCAGCTCCTGCTCTCAGCCAAGTTGTCTGGATTCTTTTGGCTCCAGTGGACCATGTTCTTACAGTCCCAGCTGTCAAGGAAGGGGTAACTCCTGTGGTTCCTCAGTTTGCAGCCCATGTTACTGCTCACAGCTGCTCCATTCTTCACAACCCCAATGCAGCCAAGGCCTGCCAGGTGGTCTGGGCTCCTGGAAGGATGTGGGAAATGGCACAATGCAGGGTGGGGCTTTGTGGGAAAAGGTCCGACAGATCTACAGGGGCACCAGGAGCTGGGCAAACTTAGAACAAAGTGTTGCATCTCTCTGGTCTTTCAAGTGAAGGAAGAGAATATACGGCCTCAAGGCATGAAATTCCTTTTTCTCCTCAGAAAGTATAATGAAAACAAAATTTTAAAATGATAAATCTGTTCTTGTTAATGGAAAATACAAGCACCTGATGCATACTAACTTTCATACATTTATTATCTCCCAGTTTGGCACGTGTTATTAATTGCACCCTGTGGGAGTTGACACTTCCACATCCAATCAAAAATTAACACTGTACCTCAAAAATTCATGGAGGCACAGAATGATACATAGGTTGCAGAGCAAATAAACAAGATCTTCACAGCAGTGGAGCCTCTCGAAACTCCGAGGCTGCAGCTTGGGTGCTTTAGGTGAAACTCTGCGGTCACCTCGTGCAGGTGATGCCGTTGCGTTAAATGGAGCTGTTCCCTACAGGAGGGTCAAACAGCAAACGTGTCCTGCAGCACTTCTAGAAGGTATTTCAGCTGCCCTCAGGGCTCATCTGGAAGGGAGCAGCCCTTAGGAACCTTGATGAGTATTCCAGTGTCGCTTCAGCTCCCTGTTAACTCACAACAACAATGTGCTGTCCACCACAATCCCCTTTTTATCCTTCACACCTCTGCAGGAAGCCAAGCTGTCTTTTGGGCAGGCTGCACTTAATTCAAACACTTCCAGATGCATTCCAGTTCAACCACAGGCAACTCTTCAAGAATTTTGGGAAAGAAGTTTGGAGGAAAAGGTTATTTCAGTTTACTGGGTTTCATGGGACTTTGCATTGCCTGGATTTGGATTGGACAGGGGAAAGTTGTCCTCCCAAAAAATGAGTATTCAGACTCATTGCAAAAAAACCCCATAAAAATTATTTGATAGCCAGTGTAATATTTGAAAAGTTCTTCTTTTATTTTCTCCCTGTTTAGGTAAAATTTTCTTTCGTTAGTTCATTCAATTTTAACATTTCCAAAGTTTAAAAAGAAATCTGTCTTCAGTCTGTGGCTGCTAAGCTAAATGACTTACGGCATTACCTGCCCAAAAAGCAGAGAATTAAGAGAATTGAAATAATTTACTGTTTGTTTCACTGTTCAGGTTTGGGTTTTGGTGCTTGTGTATTCATCAGAGAGAATAATAAAATATTTCTTTACCTCATTAAGTGGGCAACAGCACGGAGAAATGAATGGAATTTTCATAGCCTCAGAGACCAAGAAATATTTAAAAGGAGTATTTAAAAGAAAAAAAAATAAAATACAAAGTGAGATTTACAAATCTTCCTGGGACTTGATCTGGCCTCTTCCCACTTGTGGATCAGAGCTTGTGTTTAAATGTTGGGATGCAGTATTCACGGCCCATTCCCTGCAGGATCTTGGCACTCTGCTCAGCACCTCTCAGCCTCCAGCCTTAAGTGACAGTGAGCCCAGAGTTTGAACAGCTGAAGCCCTGATGGGTTGTAAATGTATTGGTGCAGTTGCTAAGCAGTCCCCAGTTGCAGAGTATTATTTTGGGGAAGTTAGGGTGGTCCCTTTTTTTTCTGTTCCTCCCAAGAGGATAAATACTGCAGAGTGCACTTTCAGCCAGTAAACTGAGTAGTAAATAATCTCGCTTCACTCGTTAAAAATAAATAGGCTGACCTTTATCCTAAGCCAGTTTTATAGCAGTAAAACTTCCTTAAGTTCTCTGAAGTGACCGACACATCACAGGCCTGAGATCAAAAGAATTCAGTCCAATAACAGGATGCTCAAAGGATTATTTTCGATTTAGGCCTTGCTTGTTTACATTTTTCTTCACAAATCCACATTTTAAATGGTTGTTTATTTTTTCCAGCAGAATAAATGTTGCAGTGTGAGAAATGGGTATCAGGTCACAAAAGATACATCTAACAATTTGAGGTGATACTTATTGTGTTAATTGAATGTCTTCAGTGTTACTCTTACACGTACATGTTCTTGGAAACATTAACTTTTAAATCAACAGCATCACTTTCCAGTGTGAATATGCAAAATGCTTTTAAATTTATTTTTTTTAAATTCTGATAGCACTTTCTTTTAAATAAAAATGTCACAAGCTCTTTGTAGGAAGAATGCAAGTGTAAAGAAATACTTTGATAAATGGGACACATGGAAAATTACGATAAATTTAAATTGAGTTTTATTGGTAGAGGGAGAGATTTTTCTCACATGGGTCATGGAGACTGGAAGCCAGAGAAAATCTTGGAATTGCTCTGGAGCTGCAATAAAATGGGAAATAAATTACTTGAAAGGGCAAACTTTTTTCAGTTTTGCAGTCGTGTAAATCAGAAGGAATATAACCAAGTTACCAGTGTCGCTGGTGATTTAAAGATATGGGTGAAGGCAAGCGTGTGGTCCGTAATGGAGGGCATGTGGCAGCCAGACCTGGTTTGTGAAGGTTACTGAGATGTTCCTGGATAACATGCTAATAAATGAGAACTGCGAGGGTGGTGGTGGCTTGGGTTTTTTTTAAGAAAATTGATTTTAGAACACAGCTACTCTCTGTGGACAAAACAGCTCACAGAAAATTACTTTTTTAAAAGGCAAAAAAATGTGAGAATTCTTCCTGCAAAAAAAGAAACTTCATTGGTTTTTTTTCTAATTTGCAAAAGTGAATCTGTTCTGTATTTTACGTATCTCAGATAAGCACATTTCTCATGTCCCAGGCCACTCTGATTAGTTGGTTAATTTGCCTTCCTGATACAAAAAAGGTCAAATCCAAAGCAGAGCTGAGACTCTGCTGCATTCCCAGCTGTTCCCCAGGGTGCCCAGCTTTGTGTGACACAGCCCAGCATCGAGAGAAGTCCCTGCTGCTCAGGAGCTCCCCGTGGCTGGAGGCAAAGCAGAGGGAACTGCCCGTTCCCAGAGTCAGAGGCAGCATCCCCAGGTTCCCTCCCCACTCAGCAGAAGGTGCAGCTGTACCCGGGGCAGTCCTGCTTTGGGACAGTGCAGGAGTGAGAGGCAGAGAATGGGTTGGCTTGGAAGGGACCTTAAACCACCTTGTTCCACCTCCTGCCATGGGCAGGGACACCTCCCACTGGGCCAGGTTGCTGGAATCCAGCCCGGAATCCAGGTTTGCATCCAACACCAGCCGTGGCAGCACAAGGAGTGTATCCACCCTGCACCTCACCACCCCTGGTGGCTTCTGCACAGTGCGAGAGGTGCTGGGTGGCAGCACACACGAGCCCAAGTGTGTGTGACTAATGAGCAATAACGGGATCGTTATTTACCATTATGCAGATAAAAAATGTGCGTTCCCAGCTCATGAAAGCCCAATGCCGTGAGGATCCATCAAACTGAGGGAACAGATCCTGTTCCCTTGGAGCTGGGTCATTGTTCCAGAACAACCCCACATGCAAACAGACCCACTTGTTAAAAGCAAGGGAATTACTTCATTTGTAGGGTAACAAGATTTTACAATACTGCACTGCTCCTCTAGTTCTTAATTTGACTCAGAAAGCAGATCAGTTAAAGGGAGAAAAGGGAAGTCATGAATTGCTATTAAAATGATCAGCTGTGTAGTAAACACCAAAAAGTGAAAACTACCTTTTCTCCCTTTGTAACACAGAGTCATAGAATGGTTTGTGTTGAAAGGTTCCTTAAAGACCATCCAGTTCCAACTCCCTGCCGTGGGCAGGGACACCTCCCACTGTCCCAGGTTGCTCAGAGCTCCATCCAGCCTGGCCTTGGACACTTCCAGAGATGGGGCATCCACAGCTTCTCTGGACAAATATAATTTCCATAAGCAGACCTAACTTCCAATTTTAACATTTGTGGATAGCTGATGCCTCTCAAAACAAGTGAGCTTCCTGTGCAGAGAAGAGTGCAGTGTGTTTCTCCATAGACTGAAGATAAAACTGGGGAAAGGGTGTGAAAAATGCATATATAGCTGCTTTCTGGAACGTCGAGTTCAGGATGAAAACATTCTTGGGTTTGTTTCGTTTGGGTCACTATTTGGTGTCCATGTGGGTCACGATTTGGCAGCCTCCATTGAGTCTTACAGGTCACTATTTGGCGCCCCCCTTGGGGATCACTGTTTGGCAGCCCCCATTGTTTTGTATAGGTCACAATTTGGTACCCCCATAAGGGTCACTATTTGGCAGCTGCCATTGTTTCTAATGGGTTACTATTTGGTGGCCCCCATGGAATCACCATTTGGCAGCCCCCATTGTTTCCAATAGATCACTATTTGGCGCCCGCTGTGGATCACTATTTGGCAGCCCCCGTTGTTTCCGATAGGTCACTATTTGGTGCCTCCCCCTTGGATCACTATTTGGCAGCCCCATTGTTTCCGATAGCTCACTATTTGGCGCCCCGGTTGAATCACTGTTTGGCAGCCGCCATTGTTTCCTACAGGTCACTATTTGGCAGCCGCCATTGTTTC
>VZRS01002209.1:64068-281079 GCA_013398055.1 Ifrita kowaldi | reverse complement strand
ATAGTTCACTATTTGCCAGCCGCCATTGTTTCTAATACATCACTATTTGGCGCCCCCCTTTGAATCACTATTTGGCAGCCGCCATTGTTTCTAATGGGTCACTATTTGGTGCCCCCCCTCGAGGTCACTATTTGGCAGCCCCCATTGTTTCCTATAGGTCACTATTTGGTGCCCCCGTTTAGATCACTGTTTGGCAGCCCCATTGTTTCTAAGGGATCACTATTTGGCAGCTCCCATTGTTTCCTAGAGAGCACTATTTGGCACCCCCCTTTGGATCACTATTTGGCAGCCGCCATTGTTTCGTATGGGTCACTATTTGGCATCCCCGTAGGGATCAGTGTTTGGCAGTCCCATTGTTTTAGATGGGTCACTATTTGGCACCCCCCCCGGATCACTATTTGGATTATTTCCTTCACGTTTTCTCTGCAGAAGATACACACAAAGCTGTGCATACACTACAAGCTTTGCAGGACCACTGATGTTATTTCTCTGTTTATTAAAGAACACATTTTTCCGCCCGTTTCATGCATTTTAAAACATCTCTCCGATGAGCTCACATGAATTGTGACCCATAGGAAACAATGGGGGCTGCAAAAGTGACCCCGGGGGGGTGCCGAAAGAGCACATTTTCTCTGCAGAAGATGCTCCTCTAGGTACTGTACGTGGTTATGGATGACCAGGAAATGCCACCCTGGAGTGAACCGTGTAACACTGAAAGGCCCCTTACCTCTGCTCTGTGGCCTCTCAAACACTTCCACCTGCACTGTCCCATTCCCTGCCCAACCACAGAGCTCCTGTGTTGGGGTTAGGGCCGAATGCCAGCTGTCACTCAGTCCCTGCACCCCTGTGACCCTCTCCTGCACTCCCTGTGCTTCCAAATTGATTGCTTTCCACAGCAAAAATTCCCAGAGCGGGGACAGGTGGCCAGCCAGGTAGAACTGTCTGTGAGAGGACAGAGCACAGAACTAACTGGTGTGTTAACATTGTGGTCTCTGAGGAGAAAGCAACCAAAAGTGATGCTAAAAAATTTAAGAAGCCAGGGACTGCAAACATTTTGTGTCAGGTTGTTTAGCTTAGACTGCACAATATTTAAACCTGCCCAGAGAGGTCTCTACTATGGAAATATTCGTGATTCTGCAAAGGCAAGTGCTTTGCATGCTAAATCTCAGGGAGCAACAGGGCACCGCAAGCTGTTGACTCCCCTTCCCCTCTTCATGAGCTAGGCTGGCACTCCAGGAAAACCCCTGATAAAACACAGGCTGAATTATGCATGGGGTGTCCACAGACAGTGTGTTTGGAATGCATGGCAGCACAGAGAGACACTTCACAGTGCACACACAGCACCATGGACACCCTCATTGCTCTCAGACTGAGCCAGAAATGGCACAGAGGCACAACCAAGTACTCCTGTGCTCATCATTACAGCAGCAGCAGCAACATATTTCTTAATTATCAGACCTTCAGTGCAACATGACATATGACACAAGATTCAGTTTGACACAGCTAATGGAAAAGTGTTGAAAGAAATATGAATGCTTCGTATGTGAACTCATTAGAGAAATGTTTTAAAATGCATGAAATGAGGGGAAAATGTGTTCTTTAATGAACAGAGGAATAAAACCAGTGGTCCTGCAAGGCTTGTAGTGTACAAACAGCTTTGTGTATGCAAGTCATTTGTCAGGAGAGTGACAATGTTTTTGTGCAGAATCACCCTGCAAAGCAGAGGCACTGATGGAAATAATGCCAGGTGTCTGCACAGGAGGGAGTCGGGCAAGTTGCTTTAACTGTACAGTCATGACAAGGGTAGGTGATGGGTTCATCTTAACACTGAGACCCTTTAGGATGATAAATGTACTGTTAGAAAGAGTAACAGAAATTTAAAAAAAAACCCTAGTGTTAGAGTTTCAAAACTGTACCTGATTGAAAGAGTGTGTCAAAAATCATGTATAGCCTTTGGGGAAGGATTTTTCTTTTTAGAAACAACAAAAATAACAACAAGAAAATGCTGTTGTTTTGAGATGCAGTACCTTTCCCTGGAGGTTGAGAGTACTGAGCTTGGTAGGGGAAGCAAGCCTTGCACATCCAGAAGGGAGAGAAAGTGGCAGGGAAACATTTCAGCCCCGTTTCCACGTTGTTTTCCGTGCTGCGTGGGTGAGCTTTCAAAGGTCTGGCAGCCCTCTGGAGTCAGTAGCAGCATAGCTGGGAAAGATGTTCCCTGGAAAGATTACTTTTCATTAAATTTCTCCTGTGACTCACTTGCAACAAATCAGCATTTTCTAACAGAGGAGTTCCACAGGGTTGCTGCAGTTGCATAATTCAGGAGCTGTGGGTGATGACAGTCCATAGGTTGGACTGGAGTGACTCAGTAAATTCCCATTATTCAGCGCTTGTTTGGAAGGAGGTGTTGCCAAGAGAACGTGGAGTGTGACTAAGCACCAAAACTGCAGCTCTGTACCTGAAAATGATCTCTTTTGTGGAGTCCCAGAGATGTGTAAGCTTTGTGTGGAATAAATGGATGTGCCTGCAAAGGGGAGGCCTAATCCAGACGTGGATAGATCAGGAGCCCTGACTCCAGGAAGGTCAAGGCAATATTTAAACTTTTTAATGTTATCTTTTAACATTGTAACTAAGTCTTGTAACATTGAGTTTGCCAAGTCATGAGGGTGGTGAAAATTCATGAGGATGGTGTTCTTTTTACCGTACTCTCTAAAAAAAATGAAAGAAAAAGCAGTTTTGATGTTCATGTGATAGAAAAATTCTTCTTTTTAACCCTACTGAGTATGGCCAGGAAATCTCAGCCTTGGTTCATTCAGTCAACTTTGCAACTCTCCAGACTGGCCCCAGGTTTATAGAAATGAAGTCATTCACTAAAGAAGGTTATCAGGCATAATGTTGCCCTGCTGATAATGGAAGGAGGTTTCTCAGCCTTTTTTATTTCTCCTTTTTTCTATTTCCGCACTTTACTCCATTTTACCTGCTCTCCTAGTTGTCCTTCTCCACCTTGCATCAAGCTTCTTTTGACAGTATGTAATTTCTTTCTCCTACTCTTGCTATAGACTTTATTTACTTATACTTCATCCTCCCTCCTCCTCTTTGCCATCACTTGCTGCTATTATATTCCAAGGAGTATCTCCAAGTACCTGTGGGAATGGCATCTCTTGCAGATCAAAAAGCTCATTTGAAGGAGCAGCCTGAAGGGGAGAGGTGTTAAAGAGGTGCCATGACGTGGTCTGCATATTTGTGAGCTTAACTGGGGAAATCTTCCATCAGATAAAAGAGATAATACACAGGTTACAAAGATGTGTGGAAAATATTCCAGGCATAGAACAGCTCCATTTCCACAGACAGGGAGCTGCCTAATCCTGGTCAGCCCATTTCAGAGTGGCTGGGCCACTTTTCCACTGCACAGGAGGTGACTTAGTCTCATCAGGCAGAGCCCAAGCTGAATATCCTGGGCACAAAAGCGTTGGGAAAAGGCTCCCCACTGCTGTGCTTTGGTTTTCAGGGGGCCAAACACACACAAAGGGTGTTTGGAGAGTAAAGACCGAATTTCATCAAATGCAAAACTTTTTAGCTTATATTTTCAGCATGCCTAAATCTATAAACGTCTTTATATCAAATTCCTTCACTGTATGTTTGGGTTTTTTTTTCTTTTCAGACCTGATCAGCTATTCACACAGTCCTATTCATCGTCAAAGAGAGTCTCCAGTAATATTCTACATTTCCTTTGATTTCTTTAACTCATTTCTTAAAGCAAGGTGACTGCTGACAAGCAATTACATGCCAGTTTTAGTGCAACAAACACCCTTGATTTATACATCAAGGAAGCCCAGGCCTCACTTGGCAACAGAAACAGCCCTCAATTAGGAAGAGATAAAACGAGGAAAGCTGATTTCTGTGGTACCGTAACATCACCCACTTTCTTTTTCCCTTGCAAAATGTGCTCTGCAAATGCACATTATAGAACAGACAAAATATATGTAGGAATGTGCAGACAGCCTAAAGCACATCACAACAGCAGTGTTTTACAGGGCATCCGATAGCCAGTTACACTGAGAATTACGTCTTCAAAGATGCTGAATGGGCCCACAGGATTGTGATCCAGGACACTGAGACCTGGTCCCCACAGGGCAGATAAAAGTGTCTTCTGCCATCTGAAGATTAATAAATGGAGCATTACTTAGGAGCCAAGCTGTTACCTGTAACCTCACTAACCCCTCCTGGCCAGCAGGAATTTTAATCACATTTTGAGGAAATGGAGTAGATATAATCCTTTTGTTTATGTTGATGAATAAATGTGGTTTTATATATGTAATAGTAAATATTTGGCTATGTGTGCATATGCACACATGCTCACTAGCTAAATTAAGGACATGCATATGCTGTAATTTTAGAGATTTAGTTTGATATGTACGTTTTGGATGCATCTGTTAAACTGCAGTTATTCACAGCCTTGCAGGATGGAAAATTCAGTATCACAAAATTACATTAGTGATTTTCAAACTGGCATGATCACCTCTCTGTTAATTACAGTATGATGCAAACCTTTTTTTTTACTTTCTTTCTTTTTTTTCCCCTGTCCTGTAAAATTGCCTGCTTAATATTCTGGTTCCCTTCTGGAAAGACAATAAACGAGGAACAAATTTTGCCTGCCCGTTGGGAGCCTTCCTTGGCTGTGAACACAGCAAAATGGCACAAGGAAAGGGACCTCAGGCAATTGATGGGAATCAAAGGTTTGGTCAAGAGAAGGCAACACAGAACACTGAACATGCTTTTCACAGCTCAGGAAGGAGCTGTGCTGGAGCATGTCTGGGGTAGCAGCTGAGCAGTGATTCATGGACTCATCTCCTTCCTTCCACCCTGTAGAAAACACAGAGTATCTGTGTACCAACCTTCCAGCTCCAGTAACAGGACTTACCATCATCCCTGCTTATCTCTTATGAAACTGTCCTAATGCTCCTTGAATTATATTGGGGCTTTGTTAGGTTAAGCACATTGAAGATTTTGAGGTGTTCAGATAATAAGGGCTATATAAATGCAAATTAGACAGTAAATATAGGAGGAAGTCATGGAGGGTTTCACTAAGCATTATCTGCTAGATAAATTCTCTTCTCAGCAAACTGCAGTGGCTCTTCCCTCCAAGGAGAGGCTCTTTGCAGTGCTTAACAGGTACCTGCTTCTCAGAAAGGGCTCCAACAGATTTATCTCCTCATCCCAAAGATTAACACATCGTCAGTAGTGACAGATTGCAAAGCAGAGAGGTGGATTGGCAGGAGAGAAGACAAGTGAAGCATCAAAATGTCATCCTGCATTTGTTATGTCTGTGGCTTCCCAATTAATGCACAGAATCTCCTCTCTTAATGGAATCCTTACCTCTAGAGCTGCATAAACCATTCTGCCTAACACTGTTTATTTTTTCCCTCCTGTTCATTGTGAAACAAATGTTCCCTTTCTCCCCATCACATTCCTCTTCCATTTTTCTAATTGGAAATGACATTTTTAATTTGCCTTCATGTTTATTATTCCAGCATTCCTGCTTCCTGGGATTATCTGGATGCCTTTGCGTCCCCACCTGCCCCACCTGGTGTGGGGGATAGGGAAAGCTCCATCACTGAGAGCTTCTTGTACCAAAGTTGAGATTAACAGTGATAGTTTCACAGTTCCTCACTCTTCGTTGTGTTGATACAGTAATGAAACATTTTCTGTTCCTGCACTGAGTTTTCTGCTACATTCTGCTATGTTCTGGTGGGCAATTCTTGCTCGTGCAGACAAGATGTACTGACTGCTTGCTGTCCCAGCTGTGTAATTACTCTGTATCCACCAGCCCTTGCTCAGCTGTAGAGTTGAGTAAGTACACTTACAGACTGATCAACACCCTCTAGTGATTTGAACTCCTGTGTTTTCCTTTGATTTTTATCTTTTCCTGAAGGACACCGTCCCAACATTTTATCTTCTTTACACATGGAGTACAAAAGCTTTGTAACAATCACCTTGGCTGTAATGCTGCTGTGACAGTGCTCCCCCAGCCACCCTTCCCTCACCCATTTCAATCAGATTCACTCGCTGTTTGGTGTATCATAAAAAAATAATGTGACTTTCTAGCTCAGACAAATTGTTACATTTAGAGCTGATAACATATTGTGAGAAAATACATTTTGTATTGGTTTGTTGGGTTCATTGTCTGCCTCGCTTGCAGATGATGTTACTCACTGGGCAGAGGGCACTGAGGAATGTCCTTTCTGTCCTGACTTGCCGATTGTTTTCCACCACAAGCAGTGTTCTCCAATAACTTTTGTGGTGGCTTTTCAGGTCAAGGCTTCTGTTTTTCCCTCCGAGAGCTGGGCAGTTACTGTCTGGTGCACAGGCCTGTGACAAGATGCAATATTAATAACACAGCAGGGAAAATCAGAAGTGTATTATTCATGT
Source organism: Ifrita kowaldi (assembly GCA_013398055.1). Classification (NCBI taxonomy): domain Eukaryota; kingdom Metazoa; phylum Chordata; class Aves; order Passeriformes; family Cinclosomatidae; genus Ifrita; species Ifrita kowaldi. The sequence continues at coordinate 274,653 of VZRS01002209.1, read as the reverse complement.
CATGTGAAGAGTCGCAGCTTGGCCTGTGTTTTATATGAAAAGCTGCCTTCGCAGCAGTAACTGATCCCACTCCATGTTTTGTCTTACCAAATTTACATTTTCCTGAGCAAGTATTTGGATAAGATGATCTCTACTATCCCATACTCTGTGCAGCCCACTATTACTGTGATATGTGAACCACAAATTGCTCTTATTCAATACCTCCATTTCCCTCTCAGGAGTTCCCTCGCAGCAGACACAGGATTCCACGACATTCCTCAGCTGGCCCTCTCAGTCCTATCTGCAGCTCTTGCTGCTCTTCCTGTCACTCACACTCGAGTCCTTCATCCACAAACCATATTTTTCCTGAGTGCCTGTGCAGTCCTGACTCAGTTACCACAAGGCTCTTGGGACACCAGCTCTCAGGGGAGCCTTCCCCCAGCATCCTGTCATGCTTCTCATCCCAGCTCAGGAGGAAAGGGAGCGATATCCAGCAGCAGTTCCACATTATATATTTCTTACTCATTTCACATCATAGCTTTTAGAAATGTTTTAAACACTTAGCAGCTTCTGTTGCAGTTATGGGGGTCCTTAATATGCAATTAGACGCAGAATTTTGGGGCATTCTTTGTCTCTTGAGCCTGTTAATTAGTAAAGAAACAAAACTGCTAACCCATCTTTTAACCTGCCTCTTAACTGACTTTTAACCCACAATTGTGTCATGTCTCCCCTCCTTTTTTGCCCTGTGTGTTGCACTTCCCACTTTGATTCAGAATACAGTGTTGGAATTCACACCAAAATGTTGTCCTTGACCTCCCTGTGACTCCTTAATTCCACTGAAATTGCTTACTTGTTGTTGTTGGGTTTCAGTTTCTCTTATCCACTCATAAAAGCCTAGGGTTCAATTCCCTGGAAGTGACATTTGGGGATTATTTCTGTGGAGTTATGTTCAGTTATGGCATTGATCCCTAGCAGTTCATTGCATGTTGCAATGTTAACATTTGGGATCAGCCGTGGCCTGAATAGAAAGCAGCGCTTTCTGGGGGCTCACCACTGAGACAGAACGTGGTGGTTTCCCTCTCTCCTTTACCTGCTCTGCAGACATTTCTTTTCCAATGCATTTTCCTGAAGGATTTTCTGTCCCTGGCCTGTGCTTCCTCAGGACACTCAGCCAGAGGCACCAGACGGCCCCAGTGCCTGAGTGAAGCTGCTCTGCCTCGTTCGCAGAGCTCAGAGCAGCCTGAGCTTTCCCTGGATCTCGGCCCATCAGATGAAGCAGTTTCTCTTCTGAGCTGCCAGAAGTCAGGCTTTCCCAGTTTCCACTTTTTCCTTGTTCTTCCCCAATTTGTACTTTTTCACTGCCAAGCTCTCTTGGCAGCTCGAGGTGAAGTGCTGTTGAAACGTCTCTCTGTTGTTACAGGCCCCATGGAGTGGTTTGGGTTTGCCTCTGTCACAGTTCAGCAGCAGAAAAGTTTCGATCATTTTCAGGCTGTTCTTGATCCCTGCAGCTGGTGCTTCCTGCCTTGCAGGGACATCTGAACAGGCCACAGGGATTTCTCAAATAACAGTAACAGGACAAGTAGTGTGAATGAGGAAAAGCTGCTGGAATAAGGAGACCTAAATGGCAGCAATTTCTCCTGGTTTTTCTGTTTTTGCATAGAATATTTGATGAGGGGGATGTTAATTTTTTTTAATTAATATTTGGGGATAGAAGTTTTCTCTTTTTTACTCTAAATTGCTGAAAAAGCGCAGTAACTTTCAAGCTGGTATCTGTCTTTTTAATACACTGAGCTTTCATATTTGTTGGTTTAGGCTACTATGCTTTAAAAACATCCAACATATCAAATCAATCTTTTAGAACAGTTGGGTATTTGGGCTTATTTAGACTGAAAATTTGATTTCTAACACCATAAACTAAAGAATATGGTGCATAGTTCACCATGTAGGTCATTATGTGGTCAGAAGTGCTTCGTTTTCCTAATGAATCCATCATAGCATAGAGACCTGTAGAGTTCCTAAATAGAGAAAGGTAAAATTCTAAACTCAAATACCACCTTTGAAGTACTTCAGTGAGTTATGCCCTTTTGCAAATGTTACCTGTAATGACATCCAGATTCTCCATGAGGTGTTACCCCATATAGCTTTCTGGTTGTTGAATATTCACCCTTTTTATAATTCAAAATTCATCTGGTGTCACAAACAGCAGACAGCTGTGGGCTGTAATCATCCCATTCTGCATTTCTGAAAGGTTTTATTTTATTTTAGTTAGTGGCTGAAATCACACCATCTTCTTTTTCTCATTTTGTTTTATTTTGTGGCATTCTTGGGACACTGATAGACATCATCAGTGTCTTTGATGAAAATGGCTGTTACTTAACCTGTGCTTTTGTGCCAGGGTTTCCTTCATCTTCCTTGCTTGAAAAAAAGACTGTTGCAACCTCAGAGACAGACTGAGTTTTGGCATAAAGACAACATTTCACTGCCCTGTGGGGTTTTTGGGTCTCAGTCTCGCACTTACATGAAGTGTAGAGTGTTCTGCAGCTCATTTGTTAAAGTTTAATGCTGCTGCTAACTGGCAGTGCAGGAGTATTGCCATCCTGGGAATATTTCACCCTATTCACCTTTTCCTACTTTTGGGTGGATTTGTGCAAATGTGATGAGTGCCAGCTGAAGAACCGGTCAAGTGGGATGCTCTAATTGCATTTCCTCAGACTTTCCATTTCCAAGACTTTCATCTTTCCACATTGCTGTGCTGTTTAATTCACTTGAATTAGATGATGAGTCCTAAAGTGAATTTTTATGAATTAAAGGGGCCATGAAATAATGGAGCTGAAAAATACTCCAAGGGCAATAGGTGCAGGACTGGAGGTAAGGCTCATCTGCTCTGAATTTAGATACCTACAAGAAACCTGGTCAGGTCTCAAGTCCTTCAAGGGAAGGAAATTATGCTGGGAAGTACTCAAATAACCTATTTTTTGGGCTGGCTCTGTGAGAAGACCAACACAGAACTCACAGAGATTCCAGCAGGACCTATGACACACATTTTGATTAAAAATTAGACTGAGGGTGAGGATTTTAAATGGTGTCAGCAGAACTGGCTTGAACTTCTCTAATGAAAGAGACAGGCATTACATTTCTGAAGCAAAGGATGAATTGAGATTAACTCTTCTGACAGGTGTGAAGCTTTCTTGGTGCACGAGAAAACAAACATGGGATACCCTCCAAATTGCTGCACCTAATTTTTGTCTGTGAAATGAGTCTCCTTAGGAGAATAATTGTCGTGGTTTAGATTAGCTGTTAAAGAAGGTTCTTAAATGGCTCTTTACAACAAAAAAGTGATTTATCTTGGCTGGGTTTTTTTCTCTAAATGAATACAGTAGCACTAGATTGCAGTAATTTCAAGCTTTTCAATAAACCCCACAAGGGCTCTCTGGTCCCCAGTGTCCCCTTCTAAATGGCCACCTAGGTCAGGTTTAGGCTATTCCAAGGTAGTTTCAATTACCCCAGACTGGTGAGTCTAAGGTTTAAATAAGATTTCTGAGTGGCACTGCATGCCTTCAAGTCAGAACGAGTAATAGTGAGTACTGCTGCATTCCTTGCAGATACACATACATCTTTATATTCATATTTAATAACAAAAAGCAAGGAAAAATTGTGAAAGTTCAGACTAAATGTTTTACATTTGTATTTCATTAATTCGGGAATATTTATTTTAAAAACTAAAATTTTAAAAGAGAAATTTAGACTGTAATCATGATGATAAATTATAAGCCAACCCTCTTTTAAAGAGTGAAATTTGACATTCTAGGAACCACTCATCTGCAGAAACAAGTGAATTTTACCTTGCGTACCATCAGCTGAAATTATTTTATAAGACTTACTATGAGAAGAATGATTCAATTTGCACAAAAGGCTCTTGGATATATTGAGGTGTTTCCTGACAGACAGACAAAGGTTTATGCTACAGAAGTGTGTTTATTCGTTCACATCTGAGCTTTACTGGTGGCCATTTCTGTTGCATTCCTTTAGCATGGAACAGCTCCGTGTTTTGATCAGTCAGGTATCTCTACTAAGATTTTAAATCTAAAATTTGAAGAGTAACTAAGTAAGGGAGGGTGGGTTTTATTGTCAGTTATTGTCAAGAAGAAAGGCAGGTTGTATTTCATCTGTGATTTTGCTTGTGAAAGCAAGTTAAAGCTAGGTATAAATTCAAGTTGTGCTTTTTAATGCTGTAAGAACAAGGTTGAGTTTGTGTTGCTCACTGTCTGCTTCACCTATAAACTGGATGAAGAAGGTTTTACTCAGAGAAAAAAAAAAACAACTTAGAAAAACTTCAACTGCCTTTGCTGCTAATCCGTGGAAAATTAGGCAGCATTGCTTTACCAGCAAAGCAAAGAGAAGGGCTGGGATGTGGAAGCGTAAAATGGCTCTGGAAACTTGCTCGCAGTCCTCAGAGTTTCAGTTTCCCAGCAGCACAGGTCCATCCCTGGGAAGAGCTGTCCTGCAGCCTGCTTGGTACATTGGACAGCGCTGGGACGTGCGTGGGTCTCTCCCTGCGGGTCCCTCCCGCTGGCCCCGTGGCTGTGCAAAGACCCAAATCAAGGCCATTCTCCTTGGCTTGTGAAGAGAAACATTCCCTGCTTCCCTGAGCAGAGCTGTGCAGGGTGATCCATCACGCCGGCTCACAGCTCATGGGAAATGACAAGGTGTGAGAGGGGAGGGAAGTGTTCTGTGATTACAGGTGAAACCTGCCTGGTGCTGGTGCTTGTAGGGACACAGTCACAGCGCTGTCAGTTCCCTGGGAATAGCAGAGAGACAAAGCAAGAGGAATCTTAAAGTAGTGCTTATGACTTAAAAAAACCACATGGTACACAGGCCACATCTTCTAGTTCTATAACCATCACAGAGAGAAGAAAGAACTCCTCCTGTTGATCTTCCCACTTGCCTTTATCTTTCACTATCCTATGGTTTTTAAGGATTTTTGCAGACTCACTAAACTGTACTCTCTCCAGGCACATGCTCCCAGGCACTGGGTTTGATTGTGTCCCTGTTCTCAGCCATTTCCAAATTGGGAACTGTTTGAAATTCCTGCTACTCGGCTATGGGACTTGGGGCACTTTTTTTTCCCCTTTTGGCTTATTCTTCACTATAACCCTAAAAGCACATCCAAACTTGTGGTCAAGGGAGCAGTTCTGAGCAGAGCTGGCATCAGGCGTGACAGCTCCGGAGCAGTTGTCACTGGAGTCAGGAATCTGGGAAGAGCTGTTTATCTCCAGTGTGATTAACAGGGTGATGCCATGGACTGCGTGCCCAAGCAAACGTTTTGGATACTATAAATTTTTTTGCCCCTATGACTTAATTTAGACATTCCATGTGGCACTTGAAAATAAAGAATTCCCTAGAGCACCATTATGGAAACAGAGTTTCTCTTGGCCTTTGCCCAGTGTTACACCAAGGGATCACTTCTAAGGACATCTATTGTAGCTATTGCCTAGAAAAAGCAGTTCAGCCATAATAGGTTGGTTGAGTACACTTGCAGCAAACCTTTAAATATTTATACTTTCTAATTTATGGTGTGTGCTCCTTTCCTTAAATAAAGAGCTATCCTGAATATTATCCATCTAGCTCTTCCAAAAAAACAAAGCAGAGCATTAACCCAAACAAAACTCTTCAATTGTATTGCTATTCTTAGTTTACCCCAGTTCCATACTATTTAAGAGATTTTTTCCCTTTTGTGATTGTTCAGTGCAGGCGAAGCAGTTGCAAACTCTTGTTTGAAGGATCTAAAGAGCAAGCAAGGATGAGTTTTACTAAATTTATCTCTTTTCTTTAGAAGACAGACTTGCCCCCAAAAAGACCTTTTTGTTCAAAGTATTGTTAATGTAACGGTAGCAACTTGTGTTTTCTATGAAAGATAATTAATTCCTAAGTTGAACCAAAGAGAAAAAAACCATCCATGGACTTGACAGCAGAAGGATCAGGGGATGTAACTTCTAATGAAGCATCTCTGTTTACTCTGTTCTCATTTAAGGAAGCTCTCTTCAATTATGTTTGTTTTTTGTGGCATCTTGCTTATAAACTGCAGCCTGTACCAAGAGCAAACAATTTCCCAGCACAGCACAGTGCCACAGGCACCTTGGCCCCTTTCCCTCACAACAGCAAATCAAACAGACACTTTGCCCCCTCCACAGACTTTTAAGTTGAAAAACAATCAGGCCCAGCAGAGGAGGGAGATGTTCTCTGCTAAGCAGCCCAGGAGAGCCTCTTTGATTCACTCAGCGGGTGCTGTCAGGGCTGGGATGTGTTTGTGACGCCACTGCTCAGCCCTAATGGACACAAGGCACTGGGAGGTTTAATCCAGTGAAGTGTTATGTATCCTGTGGTATGGTGTCCAACAACTACAAAAATACTACTGTGTGCTTGCAGTAGGGCTGTTCCTGCAGGAAGGTCAGGTCAGCTCTGGTTCTTTGGGCAGTCTCTGTCTCTGCAGAGCTATGGGAAGCTTCGCTGTGGGTTGAGGGCAAGAAGGGACCTTCAGTTTGCATCTGGGTCACTGCCCAAACCAGGCTCCAGATGTGCACTGGGTGCCTGTAAGTGAAGACATTCGGTACAAAAAGGTTTATGTGGAACAGGAGCTGTGGGATCAGGTCCACCAGATGGACACAGTGATGGAGTTTATACCTGTGCCATGAGGATCAGCTTTTTCCAGAGTGTGAGGCTGATGTACTGCTCAGAAAAAAGACACTTGTGTCTGATGTGATACAGTACTCCTAATATTATATTAAACTTCATACAAATACTTAATAAGTGTGTTTAGAACAAGCTATTGTTCTGTGGATAGTAAAAGCTCCAATTTACACGTGAAGATTTGGCTTAAAATCTGTGTTTGAGCTTCCTTTGATTTAAAAGGAAGAAGGGATTTCTCTGATTTTTTTTTAAGAAGTGGTGCCTGGTATTTTTTCCAGAACTGTTGTGCTTTTCTCAATAATGACATAAATGCTAATTTTTTGCTACTTCCTTTGGATTATTTTGTCTCTCCAAACTTAATTTATGGCAAAGGAACAGAACTTTACAACATATCACTTTCCAATGTAGATCTTTTCTGTAAAGCATAAAAGAGAAAGTAACAGATACAAACTCATGAGCTTCTTTTTTCTGTTTGTTTTGATTATAAAATATTTCTGTTTTCTGTTCCATCCACAACTGGAATATCCGTTCTAGTCGTCTTCCCAGTCCTGGGAACTTCTTGGTGAAAATAACACCATGTGTGGCACACAGATAATGCAATGATCTATCCTGAGTGAAGCCCTGCAAGTCTTTATGCAATAATAAAATATTTCGGGTTTTTTTTTTAGTCAGTGTCCTGCCAATTATTTTGACTTACTCTGCTACCTACAATCACCTCATTAGCAGTGCCTACACTGTGATACAACTTAGCTTTCCCTTCTCATTTTCCCCCAAGTAAATATTATTAATTTGTGATGGGATGATTTCCAACCAGGATCTGTCACCTCCTCCTCAGTGTAAAGTATGTCAGACTTGCTTCTCTGCAGGCTTTTTGGGTTCTGTTTTCTCATGGCCTGAAGGATTTGTGTTTTAACAAGCATTCTGTTTTCATTTAGGAGAGTTACTGAGCTGTGTGTGCCCAGATTCACACACCATTGAACTCTCTGAGGGTCTGGTGGTGAACTTTCACAAGAGGAGCTGCTGAGCACTTGAGACTTTTAGCAGTTCCACTTCATTTACTGGTGCCAAGCCCTTGAAAAATCTGTCAAAAGCTGAAGAGATTCAAAATGGGATTAGAGACCACTTCAGAAATTAAATGTTTTCTCCATTGAAGTTCTTGTTGACTGATACTTCGACAGGAACTAAAACTTTACTAAAACTCAAACTGCAGGACTTAGGCCAGGGTTCAAGTACTAGAGATCAGGACCAGGAAGGTGTGCTTGAAGGTGGGAATTGTTTCATCTCTGTCTGCTCTAGAACTCTTTTGCTTCTGGACAGCATCTGGTGCCAGCCAAGGGCAGAGGCAGGGTGCAGGTCTCAGTCAGCCGTGGGTGTGTGCCAGCCTGGCAATCGTGGCACTCCTAAAGCCCTTAGCAATTTGGGGAATCTGGCCTACAATGACTAGATGTCACTTCCATTATTCTCACATGCCTTCACACCGGAGTTAATAATTGCAGAAGTTCTGTAGTCCTGCTGATCCTGTAAAAATATATGTGACTTTGAGCACGGACAGAGAGTTTCCCCATGACTTTCCATGGATTTGATTAGGAACCCTGCATGAATTTCGTCTGTATCGTGTCTTTATTCTCCTTCTCTAGAGCAGACACATTACTGCAGTCATTATTTCTTTATGTGCTGCCAGCGTGAGAGGGTCTGGCTCTTCGTTAGCTGTCCATATGTAAACCAACAACTTGTAATTACTTTTGAGAGTGCCTTTAGGAAATGAGGAAGTGACACTTACACATTCACAGGCCCTGTTTCAGAAGGAAGTCGGAGGCATCACGCGACTGCCCTGCTGGAGCAGATATATCTGGGATGCAAAATGTACATGCCACATGTGGGCCAACTATGAAACAAAATTAAAATTTTAATCAAAGTCTCCGTGCATTTCCCAAGTATTAGGCAGCAGATTGGTGGGAGTGTAAGTAGGTCACACGTTGTGTTGAGCGATTGTGCTTTGTCCTTTGCCATCTGGCAACATGAATCAACGTCAGCTGGATGCAAATAGAACTCTGCAAAGGTGACCTTGGCAACAGGAGCGGCCCGCTGAGCCGGCACTGCAGGAGGCTCACCTGCAGTCACAGCAATCCTGGCAGGGAGAACCCAAAAGGAAGGGGGGGTTGGTTCTAGGAGCTCTTACGGGCACCGCTGCCAGTTTGGGAGTCAGTTGTTTGGCAGTGGAGCCCACGGAGTTCCAAGTCATGGATTGCTTTAATCTCTCTGTGGATACTCACATTTCAGTGAATGGCCAAGAACCCACTGGAGTTCAGAGCAGGTGTAAGTGAGATGGAAGATGCCAAAAAACCCCTGGTCATTGTGGTCAATTATTCCTAGAAAGAGAGATTCCAGACATTTATTACCCTAGGATATGTTTTTGAGGAAACATAGCTTTTGAAGCACTCTGCTTTTAGAAGTCTCTGAAGCTTAACCCAGCAAACAGAAGATATTTGTAGCTCAGTTGAAATGACACTGTCAAGACAAATTTAGCTGTGAGTTTTAAATGTGTGGGTCTGAAAAAAAAATCAATAGACCATTCCAAAAAGGAAAACGATGTATGATAAAACTTCCTTGTGGTGCTTCCAACTCAAACCAGTACCACATTTTTTGTGTGTTGAAGGCTTTGCTTGGTTAACTTGCATTTGGTGCCTTACTTCAGGTGTCAATGTTTGAAATCTTTGGCTTAAGCATCCTTCAGAGTAAATTATCTGCATGACAGAATTAGAATCCAGTTCTGATGGTTCCCAGTCCTGTTTTGAAACCACCAGTCCCAGAAAGGAGGTTTGTGGTCTACTCAAGTTTTCCTAGTTGACTGCAGTAACAATGAAGTCAGAGTTTCCCCTGTATGGAAAATGAGAAAGGGGAAAGGCAGATTTATGGATTCCCAGTTCCGTGCTATCTGCAAAATGGATTTAACACATGCCAAACCTACAGCAGAGAGGTTCCCTCGTACCTTGTCCTGGACAGAAGCAGCATTTTTCCTCTGACACGAGGAAATGCTGTGGAGCATGGAAGCCATCAGGTTTCCTCAGCTGCCTTCCCAAGCTGTGACTCATGCGGTTAAAAACACCACTACAAAATCAGAATACAATGCTGCTGTCTGCACACAAACACACTAATTTAAAATGTGTGGGGACTGATTGTCTTCAAAATCCAGAGGCGTTTGGTTTCTCCCGTTACAGCCAGGCCCTACTGGAGTTTACAGCTTCTTTTGTTATCATTGTTATTATTATTGTCACTATTATTTGTGAAAGCATTTTATGGGAACATAGAAACTACTCTTCCTGCACAGCAGATATATCAAAGCACATTTATCTGTTTCTTCAGTACTAAAGCAGGGAAAAGTGCTGCTTTAAAGTGCGTGGGAAGCTGTTGTAAGACAGGGTGTGAGCAGGAGGTAGCCAGGTGTTTATACCTGCTAAATATATGGGAAATATATTCCCATGTATTTTCAATATATAAGAAAAAATGCTGTTTTAGTACTGGAACTGCTAAGAAGTACATTCTTCCAAATTACTGTGTCTCAGAGAAAGCTTGCAATAACTCACAGCATATGGCCACGAAATATGGGGCAAGTAGAACATCTAATTTTGCTTTAAGCTTATTTTATTTTTTATTTTACATAAGTATTATAAATTGATCTGCGACTCCAGGCTGTCTTGGGTATATCTAGATTTGTGATCAGTGCACAGCATAAGTTATTTTTAGATGTGAAATGCTCTTGCATCCACAAAGAGTGTGGTTATTCACTGCCATAAATGCGCTGGGGAAATAAGTTATTTCAGGGCTTTAAAGTGGTTTGCAACCATCTTCTTTGACTGTATGGGATTTAAATATTTTCCCAGTTCTAGTGAACTATGCAGTGGGGTGAGTCTGTTTCTAATTGATCACCAAGTCAGACATGACAATGTCGTCTCTAGGTTCCAATTCCTGTGTCTGGTTTAACTTCAAAGACCGAGTTTGAAAGCCTTACACAAACTTCCTTAAGGGGACTCAAAATCGTGGTGCCTCCTGAAACTGAATTCTTTCTAAAGTTCTCAGTCTGAATGGCAGAGGTTTGAATCAGTGCAGCACCAGGCATTTCCTGGGATATTACAGAATTCTTGCACAAATTCCTGAAATTGGATCACGGCAGAGACTCTTGTTCCACATTGATATTCAGAGCAGAGCTCCAAACTCATTAAAGCCCATGGTCTGAAGTGCAAGCTTCCATGTGAGTGTTTGCTCACAGCACTGTCTAACAGGAACCAAAGGGAGCAGCAATTCCCTAAGAATGTTACAAACTTTGGAGCAAATGGCATTGTTTCCAAAGCAGGCAGGAAAGGAGCAGAGGTTCAGAATGCCACACAAGGTCTGTGACACCTGGAGATGGAAGATGGGCAACGTTTCTGATCCTGATTGTGTAGGCGTATTCTCACTCATTTCCCAGAATCTATTCATTTGGGGGGGTTTAGATAATGCTATTTACAAACCAGTTGAGTCTAACTTTTACTTTTAATTAAGAAAGTTAATTGGAAAATGTCCTTAGAAATTAGGTTTCTCCCTTGACATGCTGTAAATAAATAAGTTATGTTGCAAAACAAGATGAAGATAAACAAAGGGCTGTTTCAAGCTTGCAGAAAACAGGAGCAGCTTAGTTCTCTGAACAACAAAACTACATTTCATCATCTAAATATCAACATCCCTCCCACTGGGACTTCTCTTGGGGTAGTATTTTTGAATTTTGGGGTTCACACGTGCAAGTGGAACGCCCAGTTGTTGTTAACTGCTTCTTTCTAGTAAAGAAGGCTGGGCCTTCTTGGCTAGAAGGAGCTTCAGATGTTGAATCTTCAAGTGAGGAAGATGGCAGGTCATCAATATCAATTCTTACTTCATTTGAGTTTTCAGTTCCAGTTGGGCAACTCGGAGTTAAGGACTCTACAACTTTAGTTCTGGTTTCAGTGTGATGTACAGTAACAGGAGGGAGTACATTCAGGGGATCCCACTTTGGTTGATTAGATTTCTTTTTGTCTGCTTCTTTTTTATCTTCTAAGAGATGAAAAATTTCTTTAGGTTCTTTTTTGTCTTTTGTCCAATGTTTTAGCCAAATCTCTGCATAATCCCTTTCTTCCAAATTAACTGGTGTCTTGTAGGAAACATATGAATACAATGCTTTACAGAGCCAGGCCTCTGTGGACCCATGCTTGGGCCAATAAAGCCCATCAGTTTGAATTTTTCTTTTTGGCCATTTAAGCATACAATATTTAATCATTTTGCATTGATCCTTTTCACGAGTTAGAGAATTATCATCCCATTGTTTAAACATAATCCTTAAGAGACTATCTGGGAAGGTGTTTTTCCCTTTGTTCCCCTTTTTGCTGCTTGTTTGTCCCGTTTCCCTTTGATGGAGGAACAGGCAATCAAGCAGATTAAATTAGAATGTCAGTGCTGAGAAACTGAATCAACCAAAATGGCGGCCGCGTGGCAACCAAAACAAAATGGCAGCCACACGGGAACAAAACCAAAATGGCGGCCTTGTGGGGGTCAAGACAAAATGGCGGCCTCGAGACTAAAACAAAATGGTTGCTACAACTATTATTGTTAAAATAGAAACACTAGAACAAAAATAATAATTATACTTGCAAGATACCAAATTGGTATCTTAGTATTAAAGTAAACAAAGCAAAGCACTAAAGTAATCCACCAAATAACACTATTAATTGCAAAAAAAAGAATACATGAACTCACTAAGACCGACCACAAAATTTCAATTAAAAGACAATCATACATGCAACTGAAACAAAATGGAATCTAATACAAAATGGCGTCCAACCTTTCTTTCCTGACAGGTCGTTCTGAGACTGTCAGTTTACTCTCTCTAATAAAACTACTTCATTCTGTCTCTCTTGGTCAGAGAACAACCTCAGACCAGCACCTTGCACAGAACAGCACAGACAGCACCTCACAGGTTCCTCACAGAATCCTGTGAGGTTTGGGGCGCGATACAAAACTACAAACTCAGGGCCCTCTAATGGTCACTCGAGGACCCTCTCACATGGTACCTCCTCCTCCCCCACTGGAGCCACAGCTGCCCTCGATCCCCTCCTCTGCCCCACAGGAGCGATCCCTCACAGCGTGCTGCACTTCACGAGCCTGCTGCACACACACACACACTCTGAGGATGGCCTTTCCTCACACTCACACCCCACAGCAAGCTCTGCTGGGAGCTCACCCCAAACTAAAAGATTTTTGGCCCTAAATAGGGTTTACCTAACTTAATACCCTTAATAGGGGATAGGCCTTACCAGGTCTTTGGGTTGGGTGGTCTCCTCTCAGCTGCTGGTAAATCCATGGATGTTATGGACGACGATCCAGGGAAAAAAGAAAATTCCAAAAGGTTCAAAAATTTCCCTAAATCGTGGGCCAGAAGTGTGGGTCCCGGCCTGAGCCCTCAACGCTCAAGAGCTGTCAGGAATGATGCCACATTCTTTTTAAAGTTTAAAAACTGATTAAACAAAAACGGCCAAATTCCTTAATTAAAAAAACCCCTCACCCGGATCCTCAGTGGTTGGAGATACTTGTAGCCAAAAAGGCTATAAACCCAAAACAGAGACCTACAATGCTGGGTCTTGCTTGGGCTAGCCCCAAGCACAAACAGTTTAACAGGTAGGCCTGGGATCCCCAGCACCGGGCTCTGCCCAGGCTAATCCCTAGCAAGGTGTTGCAAAGGCAAAATTGTAACATCCAAAGCAGGCAAAAAGAGCACTCTCCACTCTGTCTTCCATCTTTCATACCCCTCCCGGCTCCTCTCATCACTGCCTATTGTCCCTCCTCCAAAGTAGGAGATGATTGGTGGAGTTCTTGTAAAATTCAGTTCATTGATCCTGATTCAGGAGATGGATGTGAGGCCTTTGAGGCAATGGCTCGCTGGTTACTGGGGCTGCAGTCTCTGGGTGGTGTCTTCTGAGTTGTTGGAGGGAAGCTTCCTCATTAAAATTCATGGATGCCATGGAGCTTGGTGACAGGTTATTGGCCATGGGTGGGGGTTCTCTCTCTCTGGAACACAGCTAAACTTGGAGATGATTTTAGAAGCTATCATGGGATTTTTCAATGTAATTTAAGCTCTGGAACTTTCCTTGGAACTTAGAAATACTACTTAGCACTTAAACATTAAGAAACATGAACTACAAACTCTCTTAATCAATTAGCAACTTAATCAATTAACAATTAACTCTCAACAACATTCATATTCTAAATTAATTACTCATCATTCCATGAATGCAAAAGCCAAACCTTTTGTTTTATGTATGACATTATTATTTATATTTGTCATTATTAATTTGATTGCATTCTTTTAATAAGACATGCAGATAGAATAAGTGTTACTGCAAATATTTGCTTGCATTCCTATCACTTCTCATTATTTCTGCATGTTGTCAGTGGTTTGTGCTGCTGAGCAGCTCAGAACTGACCCCAGCTGGGGCAGCTCCCCAGAGTCTGGGGAAAGTTGTCATTAAACAGCTTCAGACTTCCAGCCTTTCTCCAGCAGGGCTCAGGTTTGCCTCAGGGGGAGGGAACTGCCCCTGGCACTTCAGAATTCCCTTTTTGACAGTATCAGCACTGCTGGTTTTATCAGCTTGCCAGGCAGGTTGAACTAGTGGAATAAATGAGACTGAAGGGAACCAAAATGTTGCTTTTTGGTCAGAAGTGACTAGCAATCTGCAGGTTCTGGTTCCTTGATCCTCAGAGAATGTGTCCCAAGTGAGCTGGGTCCAACACCCACCTCAGCTTTCTGCCCTTCCCTCCCCTGCAGTGAGATAAGTAACCCCAGCTTTCTTCCTTATTTGTGGTCCTGCCTGTTAATGTAAGTTCCACTTGGCAGCAGATTACATTCATGCACTTAATTAATTTAGGCTACAGCAGCTAACAAGCAGATGCAGAATTTGGTCAGCCATGCCTGCAAGAATGGCATCATCTTGGGGAGAGAAAAGGAGGATTGCTAAGGATGCTGTCTGCTTTAGCTACACCAATTCAAGTTACCCATAAATTTGAACTGAAGTCCTCCATCTGTAAAAAATCTGGGCCCTGAGTCAATTGGAAATACAAGAGCATTTCAGCCTCCTTATGTTTTTCCAGGTATTAGTAGGATTCCATCTCTTCAAGAAATTATAATGTTCATGAATTTGCAGTAGCTCAGTGCAGGAACAGAGACCCTAAAACCCTTGGCTGGTTCTGCAGGGGCCTCTCACAAACAGTCCCTGCCTGGTTGCTTCTTGAACACAGGTTTCAACCAAAAGAATTATATAAATATTTGAGCAGGAATTAGATACTTGTACAGTGAAAGACAACTTGAAATACTTCTCACTTATTGAATGTAGTAAATACGTATTCAGCACAATTATTTCATTAATTATACACCTATTCTGCTTTTTGCAATGTTATTAATATCACCAAGCACTGTTTAAAAAAAATAATCTAACTAAGAAATGAATAAGAGACAAACTGGGAAAGCTGTTTGAATAAATATTCTTGGGGTGTCAAAGAAAATGCTAGTAACAGAGTTGGACACTAATAATTGCTTTTGGATGTCACTTCCAGACTAGATCTTCCAGAATGATCTTTGGTATCTCTCAAAAAATAGAAAAACAAAGGACCGCATTAACAAAAGTTCATGTTATTTTTCATAGCAGTTAATGGTTTCAGTTTAAAACTGAACATGTGCAGTGTTCAGGCAGCTAACTTATCTGGGGGCATGAAGTAAAACTTTAAAGGAGGGGGATCTCTGTCTCACTGAGGTTTTGCTGGATTTGGTGCCAATAACGAAGCATTTGTTGGCACCTGGTTTGCCAAAGCTCTGGAGAGATGCCTGTCCTGAGGTCTGCAGGGCTCCTTCCTAGAGGGCTTTTACCTTTCTGTGTCCCTTTTGACATGTCCTAAACTCAAACTTCTGAGTGGAAATGCAGTCCAGGCTGCTGTGAGTGATTAAATCACCCAAGATGAGCCTGAGCAGATTTTAGGCTCTTGGAGTGGGAATGAGGCAAAGATTTTTGGAGGAAAAACAAAGAAGGTTGATCTATTAATAAGCATTTTCCTGCTGTAAGTGCATCTTCTGTCAGTTCATGTGGATTAGGGAGACAGGGATGGCCCAGCCCTTCTCTGTACCCTCTGGAAGTTTGGTATCACAGTGGAGCCCAGCAGGTGCTGCTTTCCTGGGAACTGTGCAGTTGAGGCAGTCTCAAATCTCAGGGTGTGAATGCTCTGGAGCAATGTACTGAAAGCACTGGGTGGCATCGTCCTTAATTCAGGACCACTCCAATATTCCCATTTTTCATAGCTGTTCCCAAGCTTGTGTGCTTTCCTGGCTGAACTGTGTTCCAGAAAAGAAAGAATTGGCCTGTGTCTGCCCAGCACAATCAGTTGAAAACATTTTTGTATGGGCCTGACAAGAGAAGTGTGGGTGGGTAAGGTTAAGCCCAGATGCCACCTGCAGATATCCCCTTGGCACACAGCTGGAGTATTATTCTCTCCAAGGCCGGAAAGGGCTGGAATTGAGGCAGAAAGGCTGGGTGGTCCCCAGATTTAATGTGCCAAGGGAGAGTTCCAGTCTGTGTGCTCTTGGTACCTCAGGCTGCAGAGAAAAGCACAGCTGAGCCATTCTGCACTTTGTAACATTGAGAAGACAAATCTCAGCCACTGTCTCCTGGTTTCCCTCCTCACCTGACCGCCCTCTGGCTGATTTGTCATTCCTGAGAATAGTTGTTCTTATAAACCTCGGAATGAGGTGGTAAATCTAGATCTAATGCCCCAGCTGAGTCAATAGCACGCTGGGCTGGAGCTAATTTTTCAGGCTTATATGCTGTTTGGAGCAGGAAATCCGTGATTTTAATTAGCAATAAATAGGAAATAGTCTGCCACGAATTGATCTTAAACAGGTACTGCTGTACTGAATTAGTTCAAAATAAGCAGGATTTTCCATTCAGCAAATTGATATTAAGACATCTCGGGTTTATTAGCAGCAGCTACATTATCTGTCTGAGGCTAACTTTGGTTTCAGAAAGAAACGAAGCTGAAAATCTGTTCTTAGACACAAACAAATGAGCTTGTCATAGAGTACAGAGCATCGGGACAGAAGGGATTTCCCCCATGTAGTCATTTGAAGAACTAATTGTCATATGCATTCTGTCTTACCAAGTAAATGGAACTAACAACAATTTGTCAGAAAAAATCCCAACATTTTTTACTTGTGTAATTCAGAGTCATTTAATGTTTAATGAAAGTTTGGGAGATGACGTTTTCTTGATGTGTTTGTGCAGAAGATCCTTTCATCTGACACTTCATTAGGGAAAGGATTTGGATTTTGAATGTTCTTAGGAAATAAATCTCCTTTTACTGCAGAGAAAACTGTGCAATCTGCTATATTTAATACAGAGAAAGCCCTAAAATTGCCTAAGCTATCAGGCTTGTCTGTAAGACAAGACCATGCTATTGCTTTCAGATTCTAATAGTATTAAAATTTGAACCAGTAACTTGTATTTCATGCAGTTTTACAGATGGGAGAGCTGAGATGTTGGCAGTGAAATGAGTTGGGGAAGTTGCAAACGAAATCCCAGTTTGTGGGATAAGACAACTAAACTATTTCATTTGTACGAGGTGCTGAATCAGTGAGATGTCCATTCTCAGCCTGATGCTTATCTCAGTTGCTCTGGCATTTGCTCATAATCTTTTCAGAGATGTTACTGGAATCACTTTGAATAGGTACTGGTGTAATTTAGAATGATATTTTGGGATAGGATGAGAATTTTCTTTAATTTGCAGTCCTCCAATTTTCAGTATCATTTCCAGAAAGGCAATTTGTGAGACAGGGAGCTACTGAGGCCACAAAGATAATGAGGGGTCTGTTTTGAGAAGAGACTGGGCCTGTTTAGTCTGGAGAAAAGAGAACTGAGAGGGCCTCATATGAGTCCACATAAATATCTCAAGGGGGAGCCAAGGGAGGTGCCAGACACTTTTCAGTGGTGCCCAGCGACAGGACAAGGAGCGATGGCCATAAACTGAAACACAAAAAGCTTCACCTCAATGTGAAGAAGAACTTCTTTACATTGAGGGTAGCAGAGCCCTGGAACAGCTGCCCAGGGAGGTTGTGGAATCTCCCTCTCTGGAGACACCCCAAACCCACCTGGATGCGTTCCTGTGCCACCTGCTCCAGGTTCCCCTGCCTTGGAAGGGGTGTGGGACTGGATGATCTCCAGAGGTCCCTTCAAACTCGAGCTATTGTGTGATTCTGTCTCACCATCAAGATCAGAGGACCAGGTCCTTTACATCCCCTGAAGATAATTTAATTTCACAATCAGTGTTACTGCTTTACACTTTAAAGCACTGAAATGCAGTGGAACATTTGCTGAATTGGGGCAATGAATACGTTTCACTGGAAAGCTTTCAGGCTTTCCTCCCTGTGACCTGTTTATTCTGAGGACACAGGGAAGGGGGAGCATGGCAGGACACTGCTGCAGGCTGTGTTCTTGCAGAAATAACTGGGTTAGCTCATGCTTAGCTCAGCCATCAGACAAGCAGCTCCAGCTTTGGGTACTGGGTACCTTATTTTAAATTGATGCACTGTGTGGACAGAAGGCTGGGTTTAAGGTGGAGCTAAGCTGATCTCTCTTTATTTTATGGTTCACCTCAGAGGCCAGAGGTCCTCCCTGGTCCCTGCTACGTTTTTGGACATATACATATATAAATGTCTTCGTAACACTCAAATTTTAAATGCCAAGTGAGAATTTGGCACTGCTTACCTTCAAATGTTGAGAGCCTTCACCTGTACCAAAGGAATATTGGAATTTGTGCCTAGACATTCCCAGGCTTTATGAGGGGAGAAGTGTCCTCAGTAATGCAGATTCCTGCAGGAAGTGTTGGACAGCTGAGTGCTGTCCTGTGATGAAGCAGGTTTGCGGAACACTGGCTGCTTTCTGCACAGCAGCCTTGGCACTCGAGCTTTACAGTAACAGGGCCATTACAGGACAACTGAAAGGTTTCATTGTCATATAAGGGAGCAGTCAGTAGTTCCTAAAGCTCTTGGTGGCCGTGTCCCCATGGCCAGGGAAAGAACTTCGCTTATTTTAGTGCTTATTGAATAATAACAAAAAATGTTTCTGCCTAGTGAAAATACAAAATGCTTCTGTGTTGCCTTTCTTTCTTTAGCCTGCTCCCAGTGGTAAGCTAAGTCCCTTTGATCCTTTCATTCCCTTTAGTTGACCAGATTGGAATGCCTGCTTTCAAAACTGCCCTAAAATAATCCCTTGCCAATCTGCTGTACTGGATTAGCTGTAGAAATATTGGCTCCCCTCGCATTCTTTCAATTTTTAAAGTAATTTTTACTCCTTTGATGAGTAGCTGATTCAAAGGGGTTGCTGAGCTACCTCTCAGACAAAGGCAATGTGCCAAATGCATCCGTGGAATGGGGAGCATACTTTTAATGTGCTCTGACTGGTATCAGTAGCAAAATTCAGACTGACTTCAGTGGAGTAAACCTGTGTCCTGAATGAGTAAACCTTTGAGACTTTCAATTCATGTCCTCCAATGAGACTTCCACAAAAATCTGGTGGCCTCATAACCACAGGGGATTAACTCTTCCTGCTGGACCAGAGGAACACAAACTCTGGGTAAGAGCCCCAGACTGGACTTTTTGTGTCTAACATTCTTTGTATTAATGGAAATACATTTCTGAGAAATAAACTCCATTCTCTTGATCTCTGTCTAGCTTACAAGTTAGTAAATGCTCCACTACATACGGTAAAGGTGGTAAATAAAATTTCTTGTACAGACAGAATTTCAGTGATGCTCTGCTTGGACCTTGTATTGAGGTTTGAGAGTTTTGTTTTGAGCTGAAAGATGCATATTCTGGCTTAGTCTTCTGGCATTTATGGAGCTGCTGTATAATAGTTGATTTTTAAAAAAGATTATATCTAAAGTAATCAATGGGAAGCAGGAATGGGAATGTTCTTTGCCCAGGATGAGAAACAGGAGTGCATCTGAAGACTGTTCTTGCTGCAGTTGGATTTTGTGTGTAATTTAAGGGTGGAATTGCACAGGGATGGGTTCCACACAACTGTGGAACCAGTGTTGCTGTTAAATCAGTGATTTTCACTGACATGCAGTAGAATTAATCTGAATAATTTTTTTTACTGCTTTGCTGAGTAAGATCAAAGCCAGGACCAAGCTCTTCCTCCTGCATTTTTTCCTGTGCCTACTACACAATCAGTCTTGGATCAGCAAACCTAGATCTGTGTTGTCTCTGTGATAGGGATGTGAAGGATCTTTTCTGATCCAGGGAAGATGAGAATATAACTGGATTTCACAGCTTGCAAAATATGAATACAAGTTGCTGCCTTAAATGTTTTTGTACTGTTTCTGTGTTGCCATGAGGTAGATTTTGTCCTAAGTGTCTGTTAGTGCCACTCTGCTGCAGATGACACCCATGGGAAAGCACATCCCCTGCCCCTGGCTTTTCTGTTTTCTTGGTCTGGCAATTCATCTTCTCTTAGTAGATACCTACAGAAAAAGAGCCTAAAGCACATCTGGCACATTCTATTGAAGATGAACTCCACAACACACAACACAGCTGGAAACAAAGTTTGAAAAGGAGTCATGGCTTAGGAATTTAGGCCAGGGCTGCTTCCATAAAGAGCAAGAAAGCTTTGCTTGGTCCATTGGAGAGAATGTGCTGTTTTCCAGAGGGCTTGGGCTTTCCCCCAGTTTAGTGGCCAGTGAGCACTGCTTACTTCTCCTTCAGCTGGCCAGAGTGTCAGAAGAGTTGCCCCCAGAGAAGAGGAATCCTTTAATTAGCTGGACCCTTGGTGGGAGCAATACAGTACAGAAAAACGAGAAGGCACTAGGCAGGAATGTTTCATTTCTAAAAATCATAACTCATTTTGATTGCTTAAAACTTTTCCATTTCCCCTCAAACTATTCTTACAAATCTTTCCCACTCTCTTGAGTGTGGTGGCTTTGTGCTGCTGTGGTCTCAGAAAACCCTGTGTGTGTCTGCCAAAGGCAGAGCCAGCAGCAGCATCACGTGTGAGTCACTGAGAGGTGTGTGAATTATTGAGGGAACTGAACGATGTGCTGTGGGGCAGCTCCTGTGGATAAGCACTATTCCCTTTTTCTTCTCCCTGATACACATTTCTTCATTGTGGTTTTAAAGGCTCAGAATGGATAATTTTGAAGAGCAGTTATGTTAACAACAGTTGATTGGAGGTGTTTGATCAGCACAATTTATTGTGGTGATTGACAAGATTCTGTGCCCCATTTCTATGTGCCAGCAAGAAGAGAAGTCCTGACTAATTATGCTGTAGTTCTTTATAGTAATGGCACAATAACTGAGAACACAACACAGCTTTTTATGACAGCTTAGAAACCAGAAATACAAAGTGCAGCTTTTTTTGTGGCCCTTTGCACAAGTGAGGACACGTCCAGGACCATCAGATAAATCAGATTGTATTCAAGTTCAATATTTTAAAAGCTTAAACTTTTACTGGATTGATTTCTGGACTTTCTGATGTCTCCAGAAAGCTTCTGGGAAACCAGCATTAGGTACACAGTGACTATGAATAGCAGATAGTGCTTTAACACTCTCCCCTGCCATCAGTGTTCTACAGTCTGGTTTCTGTGTGTGTCTTCCCTAAAATGTTGTCTCAGCACCAATAAAAGCAACAGATACTTGGCTGCTTTCTGATTTGCGAACGTGTATGTATTTTCTGTGTTTTAGCACCTCTGTGTTAGAGATTTCACAAAGAGCTGCTTAATGCAATGTCTGTACCAACAGAAAGATTCTGCTCACACTGGAATCAAGTTGCTGAGGCATTTTCAAAACCATGCAATTCCAGCAAGTACAGTCATGACCATCAGAACAGAAAAGAGCTTGAAATTCAGTGTTTGTTTTAATCCCTGTGTTTCTCTCTGACTTTCTGATGCTGCAAGGCCATGCCTGGAGCTCCCAAACTAGTGAGCACTCGTGTGGGAAATATCTGATAGATGTCTGCTGCACACCACCATTTGGATCAGGAGCATCCCAGTGGTGCAAGTGCACAGACTATGTTGTTAAAAGCTCAGTAAAAAATACAGGTTTGAGTGGTGCATACCCTACTCACAGCTAAGTGGTTGTATCTGGTAACCCTGTAATTGCCTCTGCCTGTGGGATTCATGCTACCCAGATATCTCTTGTTACTTTCCGTGGACTGTGTTTTGATAAATAATCAAGGGGAAAATCCTCAGTTTGGTTAAGTTGGAGGGGGGTTTGTTACCATTTTTGAATGTTGCTTTTGTTGAAATGTTTACTTATTTCTGCTGTTCATCCTGCAGGTAGGTAAAGTCTGGATACTGGCAAATGTGTGCCTCCTTTGCACACCCAAATCCCGGTGTGTGAGCACAACACACCTGCACACAAAGTGCACACACCTCTTCCCAAACCAAAATGTGTCCTTTAGCAGGGAGGCTGGCTAAAAACGGTGCCAAAAGAAAGGAAAAGTATTCATGTTGCACAAACTAAGGAATCTAGCAAGAGGATGCTTAGTAGTGTTTTCCAAGACTGGTTTTAAGGGAATTTTTAATCAAATCTTAACTTGCTTGCAGTAGTTACAAACCTCACTGAAGTAACTAGGCCAACATCCCCAGCAACAACATGTTTGTGTGCTGCAAACTTATATGTAATTTTGTAAAAATTGCCAATTTTCTGTGAGTTGCTTTATCTGATTTGTCTGTCCGTGGGAGCACAGAAGCAGTGAAGTGCATAGATCAGAGGGACAGAAAAGTGAAGTGCATCAGGAGGAGTGATAAGGAACTGTGCAAAACAAAGTAGCTTTCTTATTTCACTTTACATTTCACCTTCTTGCTGCTACCTTTTTTTCTGCTACAAACTGTCACCCTCTGCTTCCTCAGCTAATATTTTAGGTTCATTTTGCATGTCAAGATGGTGCAAGCTGCCACAGCCAGTGGCACCCATTCCCTGGGCATCTTATGCCCCATGTGTATCTCCTAACACCATATGGGCCAGTGTTAATGCTGTAGCTTTACAGCCCACTGCTGCCAAGGTGAGAAAATAAATAAAATTCTTCAAGGAGAAAATTAATAAAATTCATTTCATTCATTTGCTGTAACGCAACATAAGAAGGTGGCATAGGTTCCCTTACACAGAATTTCAGTCAAATCCAGCCAGTTGTTAGCTAATGATATTTTCTGCCTGCATTGTGACTCAATTAGAAGGCATTTATGAATCTGCATGAAAGTAAAATGAGGACACAGTGCTCAGACATATTGTTCTGCTTCTTCATCCATTACCGAGGAAGTGACTCAATAATTGTATTCAGTTTAAGAAAATGTTTTGAGGAAATGTTTTGTAACAAATATTAAAAGTACTACCTCGCTTTCTAAGCTATTTCATCTTTACATATTAAATGAAAAGCTTTATTTTGTGTTATTGTCTGTTTCTATTTATTTTTAAAGGTTTCCATTTTCAGTTTCATTTGTAATAAACCTGACACCTAAGACAAAGCACAGGTTACCTCAGTGAGCTCACATGCAATTATTCCATGGCTGGCTGTCACCTGCGTGTCACCTGCGTGTGACAGGGGATGCCACTGCAGCTCTGGCTCCTGGACAATGCAGATACAATACTGTCCAGAATACATGATAAAGTATAAAGTAGATGATGTGAGAAGTGTCAAGATTTTGGTGGCACCAACCCTGTCATGACAGAGCTGTGATTTAATTTCTGCAAACAGAACCAAGTTCAGCGATAGACTCACGCGATTGCTACCGTATGGAGCAGTAAATACTTAATGCTGAAATAACACTGATTTTAGAGTGAGGCAAGACAGTTACCACACTAATTTAACACGACAGAGAAGGAAACGTGCTGCAGCCATGAAAATGGCAGGGCAGTGATGTTTAAGGACTGCACTTAGCAACAACCAAAAAGTCACCCATTTTTTTCACTTCCTGGCTATAATTTCATAGCCATCTTCTAGTAACTGCAAAAACTAAGGAACAAACTTAAGTCTTTTTGGTTGCTGCTGGATTACCTTCAGGATTTCTCTGCTCCAGACCTTAGACCTCTCCAAGAGAGAGTTTGAGTTCAGGATACTCAGAGTGGTGCATGATGCTGTCTCAGTGAGTCGGCTCCAAGCAGCTCAGAGCACATCAGGAGCTTTGGGCCAATCTGACAATCCTAGAGCACATCAGGGGCTGCAGGCCAATCTGACAATCCTGCTGCTCCTTGAACTGCCAAACACAAGTTTCAGCTCCAGAAATAAACAGCAGCTCGGGACGAAGGTGAGAGAACAGTGGTAACACCTCCAGGAGCAGCGTGTCCCGCACATTTCCTGCTCAGGTACTCGTGCGAGACTGACTCCAAGGGAATAGGCTGGAGCAGCACCACTCCTGTAAGCACTTGGGGATGTCCTCGGAGGCTTTCCTTCCAGACTGCCCCGAGTTCATGACATTAGGCATGACTGCAGTCTAAGGCCAGAGGTCTCTCTTCCAGCACACACTTCAGGTGGCATGGCTGATGCTCATTTCTTCCTTCAGACACGCTTCCTTCCCTTTCCCAGAAAAAAAGTGACACTTCCTGCAACCTGTGTGAGCTGCCACTTCAACTAAAGCTGGATCTCCCTCCCTAACACAGTTGGAATATTGTCCTCTTGCAGCATGGAGTGACAGGTTGTGATAAATAGACTGTTTCTCTGACTAATGTGTACCTAGTCAAATATTAATGAGCCGGCACACAGAAGCATGAAGTAATCTTTTGTTTTTCATTAAGTGCATAGATTAAAGAGATGTTGCTTTACTGTAATGCACAGAATTATGTCATTTCAGCTTAGAGTAATTGTTAATCACCTCAAATTGAAATGATCCTTGATTTTGTTTTAAAGAGCATAGAAGAACAAGAAGTAGAGGAAAAACAGAAGTAGAAATGGAATGTGAGACTATAGTGAAAGTGAGTGAAAAATTCCCCTTTTTATCTAGTAATGCTGATGTTGTTTTCATTTTACATGTCCAAACTAAGTCAGGATCATCCACAATTTACTGCCTGGTGGTTTTTCTGAAATCCTTGAGCAATTCTAGCCCTGATTATTACCTGCTAGCTGCATAACATGAGCTGCCACTGACCATTACATCCCTTCGATACCGTGAAAGCGATTTGTGCCTTCTTCGGATCATACCCCACCCCATTGTCTCCCTGCCTGTTTTATTTATTGCTGCTTCTGCCCCACCTCAGTGCAGCCATCAGGGGCTGTGTGTAACAGCATGATTGTCTCAGCTTTCTTGCCACAGCCCTCTGGGTCATCGGGATATCCTCTGTTCTCTGCTCACAGTAGCTGCAGTACTCTCAGATCAGAACACCAGGCACTATGAAATTTCTCACTGAAGTGGTAAAGAAGATTGATTAATGTGGGGGTAGGAATTCAGAGCATCTGAATGTAGAAGTGGGAGGTGGGGAAAGGTGTTGAAGGTAGGAATTCTGGGTACCTCTGAAGATTAAGCTTACCAAGTAGATAAATTCGGGATTTGTCATCTGGGACACCAGAGTACGGGATAAAGAAGGGATTAACCAGGGCATCACAGCAGAAGGAAGAATTGGGGTACAAAGAGAAAGAATTGATGAATGTGGATCAGTAAAACAGGATTAGTGAAGCCTAAAGGGGAAGATTTAAAGGTAAGAGAGTGAGTTTTTCAGGGAGGAGGAAGAGAACAGAAGACAACTGGGGAAAGGCAGGCAAAGCCTGGAAGAAAGATGAACGTAGAATAAAGTAAGGGAGTTTTTTTCATTGCTTTATGGAAGGGCTAATGATGACAAGATGGTGATGGAATGAAGTACTATTTCAGGTGTGTCTGCTATCAGGAGACACAATTATGTACAAATAAACTTCTGTATCCTCCTTCAGCCATGCCACAAGGTCTTGGGCTTTCACTGTTGAGGAGGTAGCAATAAGCCCCACACCTTTGTCACTAAATCAGGGAAGCCTGCTTGCTTTGTATTTTTGTTTACTATTTCACCTTCCACTCCTTTCTTCTGGATTGCCTTGATATGCTTTGCATGTTTGGGGAGAGAACTGCCATGGTCCTCAGTGAGGGCTGTATTTGCTCTCTTAGCCTGTGTGGGGTGGTTGTTTGGTTTTTTAAATACTTATCATGTCCTTTTCCATGGACATGCACTGGCAAGGAGGAAGGAACCAACTCTGGGTGTTTGATCTGTGCCTTGCACAGTACAGATTGACTTCTATGCTCTGCAGAAAGGCAAAGTTTGATTTATGAAGTGACTATAACTTGGTTTGTCAGGGGATTTTTGCTGTGAATCACCTGCCTCTGCTCACACAGACCCCAACATATTCCTCACATATCAATTCACATCATTATGTGCTTACAGTTTATTTAAAGGTTTTTGCTGTTGCATAATAAGTGAACATTTTTTTCAAATCCTTGTTAAAAATAACACAAGTGCAAGTATTGTTTAATTCTCTTACCGTGGCAGGGTTAGAGATTAAAACTGAGGTGGGGCCTTGATTTCATGAGTGCTGTTTTCCTCTTGGACACAGGCAAGGGAACTAAATGTGTGTTTCCTGAGCACAGTGGTTGTGACAAAAGAAAGCAGAGCCCATAATGAATATGTTGGCACCTCCACAGTATTCAAAGGAGTGACTTACTGAAGATGGCAAGATTAAACTGGCAATTGCACACTAGGGGACTGGGATTTCTTTGTTGTTAGTGTTTAAGTGACAGGAGAATATTGATTTCTGTTCCTGAGGGATGTGCTGTCTTCCTTTCCTGAAAAGCAGGAGGATGGGAATAGAGATGAGCTGCCTTGAAACAGCTCACTGAACATTTGAAAAAAACCAGAAGAACTTGTTTTAACTCTGTTCTTGTCATACATCACTTATATTTTAAATAATAAATACGAGGCCAACCTCCTATCACCTGCCTGGGTCAAATTAGGATATCTTGGGAGGATGCTGGGAACCTTGGCAAATCCAACTGCTCCTGCACAGTTAAAAGGAAATCAGACCCCAGAGAAGAACCTCCTGTGGTGGCAAGTAACCACTTAGACACCACTGGAATTATTCTTTCTTTGGCTTCATCCTGCTCTCAGGACTTCAGCTTCAGAGACTATGTAAAGGGAGTGGTATTAGGAGAAGCTGTGTGTGGTGGAATTGTGTACCCTACTTGTGCATGAAAACTGGGAAACAAAATGAATTGGTACTGAGGACTCAGGGAGTTCCAAAATGGGTGAAGGAATCCATCACACCAAAGCAAACATGAGAAGGATGTGATGTGAAGAAACATTTGGTTTCACCCCTTTCTGCTCTCACTGCTGCATCCACAGGACAAGGCATTTGGGATGCTCTGAAGGACCGGGATAGCGGAGGGCAGGCAGAGCAGGAGAGAGTCAGTTTTTCCTGCAGGCCAGAAGGGAGTATCTCAGCTCCTGCTCTGGTGGAGTAAACCACTGGCTTTGGGCTGAACAAAACTGATCACCTTAGAGAATATTTCTGCACAGGAGAGGCACAGAATCCTTCTAAGCCACAATAAAAGCTATGCAGAAATCCAGAGAAATTACCTACATTACAGCTTCATTCAGGAGCTGTTTGAATCCTCTAGTGACTGAATGTTAGACAGCTACAGGAAGAACTCCCATGTAGTTCACAGTTTTGTTTGTCAGCAGTAGATAAAATTTTGGAACAGAAAGAAAAGAATGCAGACTTACAAATCCAGTCTGAACCTGCAGCCTTTTTTAAATTCTGCTTTTGCACTAGGATGTTTTTGCTGGATAGGGATGGCTCTTAAGAACTCTAAAAAGTAGGACCTAAAAGCTACTGCTGCACTTTTCCCATCCTTTAAGCTGTGTTTCAAATGGCCACTTAAGTGCATGAGAGAGTTTTTCAGTGAGGCTTCAGCCATATGCAAGTGTTGTCTAGGATCAAGCTGTCCTTTTTCCTAAACCTGGAATTTTGTAAGTCTTTTGGTAGCTGTTGAACATATCCAGAATTCCGCACAGTACAACTTCAGCCTCCAGGTTCAGCTCCTGCATGGCCTGTGGGAATGATACTGCACCATGGTGCCTCTCATCCTGACAGCTTCATTTTCACAAAGTAGCTGTTAATGCCTGAATAAAACACACGGTGTGGAGCTTATAGGGAAGTGATTTCACAGCCTGCTGATACTGAAGGTCAGCATTTCTAGAAACGGCTTACAGTCACTCATCTGTGGTCCTCCTCGAGATTGTTTCTATTAGTAGATGTAGAAGTGCCTGTTTGGGTCAGGTTTATTCTGCAGGGTGTTACATAGGTCGCTGAGATCTCAGTGTAGTATTTCTGCTCTCAAAATGCTCCTTTCTGCTGAAGATTTTGCGGGTTCAGTTTTCAGAGCAGAGGTCAAGTTTCAGAAGTCGGTATTCCTGATGGGATTGACTTGCAGCAATGAAATGTTTCCCTGTTACTTCAGTAATCCACCTTACACCACATAGCCTGGATGCTGCTGGAGCTGGGAGAGACCAGCCTGTAATGCCAAGTGGCATATGGAAACTGTAGGAGCTCCTGGGAATGATAACTCACTGTCAGTCTTTCTGGCAGGGATCATTGTCATTCCGAGCAGGAGCTCGTGCTTTCCATGCCATAAAGGAATAAATTCTGTGGTGACTTCTCCCCAGATTCGTGTCAGTGTTAACGCCTCCTCTTGGCCTGGAGTACTCTTCATTCCCATTTGTATTCAGACAGGCACTACTGCAGCTCCCACTTGAAAATACTAATTGGCTGAAAATGAATTCCAATTTTTAAATTATTACTTAGCTTTTTTACTTTTGAAGTGATCTTTTTTTTTAAGACTGGAGTTAATTTCTTGTAATATCAGCTGCCATGTAATGGTTGCAACTCATAGGCAGATTTAATTCAGTGATATAAACCATGCTTGAGGATGTGCATAGGCCAGGATCCTCACTGTTGGCTACTGCAGGAATGGATTTAATGTGGAAGGAGCAGTAAGCCTGCTCACAGGTCCACATCCTTTATGGGAAGAGGTGTCTGTTTTCCCATCCCATCACCAGTAGAGAGGACAGATTGTAAATATGGATGTTGCCTGCTCAGAGGGTGAAATATTCTGTGCCCTCCTGAATTCCTTTCTGAAAAGTTTTCTGGGCAAGTAAGTACAGCTTCAGCACCCAGTCATCCATCAGAGTGCCCACAGTGTGTTTTCATGTCCAATTCTGCCCAGAGACCCTGAGCAGGTCCCTCTCCACAGTGTGCTGGCGATCACAAAACAATACAGATGTTTGATAAATATCCCACCAAAGATCCTCTTTGTACCTGTCCTCCCTGAACAAACTGCATCTTTTGTATGAATATTTCAGTAACATGATTTTTTTCCCACAACACCCATGTTTATGCCAGTGGAGTCATGATACTGATGTACTTAAAAATACTCAGATGTCTTCCCTTTTTCGTGTGTGTGTATATGCATCCACAAGCACACAGACCTATCACAAGAGGATTGACTCAGTATTCACCCTCGTCTGCTCCCTACAGCTTATTAATATTAGTAGGAGGATGCTGTGCCTTTCCTTATTTAAAAGTACAATTAACCGTAGGATGCAGGAGACAGGGAGCTGCAGGTGCAGCAGGCAGAGGCTGACACGGAGTGAGCTGCTGATTTAAAGAAGTCTCTCTCCCAGCTATGGTTCCCTCCATCCAAATATTTCAGCTGCTTTTATTCTAATTTCTGTGGCAGAAAGGTGCCATTCCCAAGATCTCTTTGAACCAGCTGAGCGTTATCTTTGACTCATCTGCGCTGCAGGCATGGAGGATTTGGGAAAACAACATCTACCAAGGAATGGCTGCATTTTCTAAAGTAGCCCCCTTCCCTTGGTCAGTGCTGCTGTGCCAGATGTGGCAGTTCCTGCTGTGCCTCTGACAGGTGCCAGCAGGAACCAGCCCAAATGGGACAAATGCCAAAGTGTAGCTTCAGTGTGTCCATGAAGCAAAATAAGACCAGACGAGAGAAATTCAGTTGACCTTAGATCTGCTCTGCAAAGACTGGAAGACTTAAAAGCGTGGGTTGGAGGCTTCTTGGAGAGCCTCGAGCCATAACAGCAAGGGGAACTAAAATTGGTGTCTTCTCCTGATGTATGGACCAGATATTCCTCTGCAAGCTGCCTCCCCCTGACTTCTGAAAGAGTAACTTAACAATTTAAATTCCCCACTGGTTGCATTTGTAATTATCCTGTACAGAATCTCCTGAAGTAGCTCTCCTCCAGGTTCTGTATGGTGCTGCCTTTCCTTTGCATTAATCACGGGAGCTCTTTTCCCTTTCGCCTGAGAGCAGCCGTGCCAATCGATCCGAAAATGGATGCACTGGAAAAGCAACACTGCAAGTTAAACACAGGGATTTTTAAGCTTGTGGCTTCCACAGTCTGTGTCAATGTGTGACAGGAGAGAATTGTAAACTGAGAAGGAGTTCTCCTGTGAATTCAGTGCCCCCATTATCTCCTTCTTTATCCGAAGGGCTGAGGAAATCTTTTTTGTTAGCCAAGACAGCTTGGTGCTTCAGCTTAATTTTCATTGCATAATTTTAAATACAGATCATGCCAACAGTGCTGCAATTAATGGATAGCCTAAAGACTTATTATTTCAAACTAATTGATATGTAAGAAAGTTTAAATAACATAAGTGATAAGAATTTTTTAGGAATATTTCTGTAACTAAGAATAATCTTTTTACTGTTATTTAGAGTAGCAGATGACTTTATTAGTCACTCATCATTGCTAAATCTAATGTCTGTCTGTATTTCTCTAGTTCTAAATAGATTTCCATGAGATGCGGAAAAGATGACATTTTATAGTCCTTGTTCTAAAAGTTGTTTTTGCAAGTTAATAATCTCATTCATTTCTGATACTTGTCTACAATAATTTGAAATAAATACTCCTGAAGTTCCAGATGAATTTCTGTTATCCCCAACAGAGGTGTGTACTCTACACATTTTTAAAATAGGGCTCTAAAGCGAGAAATGCATGTTTTTAAAGTACTCTTTTTGCTTCTTCACATCACTTGATCACTTATGAAAGGCCTTTATTTTTCTAGTGTTCATTAAACTTATCTTCAACTAGATCGTGATCAGAATTGGCATCAGAGAATACACTGTAAAGCTGTAAGACCTCTCAAGAACTTTTTAATGCTTTTGGAAGATGTCAAGTACCAAAATAATAATAAAACACTGATGGAGCATTAAAAAGATAAGTTCTTGTGATAGAAAGAGGTTTTGTTCTACTGCCAATGTTTTTTTCTTAAATAAGGTTTTGCATGGTGCAAAACTTTTCCAAGAGAGAAGCTACCGATAGTGATACACATAAATGAAATCAGATTAAAAACAAAGTGGAGCTCATGGGGGATCACGTTAGGCACTTTGATGGCATGCCTCTCAGTGGAAAAAAAAGCAAAGGGCTTAGTGAAGTTCCATAACAGTCATCTCAGTTCAGGCTTGACCCTCTGGTGAACTAAACTTTGATGAACTGTATTAAGTTCAGGAGGAGAGAAGCCAGGGACCAGATCCAGCTCACAGTGATGTCAGTGGAAAAGCTCATGGTTCCTGTAGTGGGCTTGAGTGTGACCTCCTCGTGCCCACTGAGCTCGGTGGGGACAGGAGGCACCAGAGGAACTGATTCTCTAGGTAGCTTTACGTTGTGGTGTCCCTTATCCTCCTGCCTCTGCTGCCTTCTAGGGAATTAGTGTATCCCTTTTCCTGGCAACGGCAATGTCTGGCCACAGAAGTCAATGGCAGTATCTTTAAGAGATGAGTTCAAGAGGACTTTCAGATGTCCGGCTGCTTGGCAAGATGAAAAGTGTTCCATGGCACAGACTCACACACAGGCACTGTGACACCCATTTTCTGTCACAGTGGCTCACTGAGCATATCCCACCACACCTGAGAAGAGGGTGTGAGGCTGCTTGGGCTGCAGCATGAGCGGGGAGGCAGTTCCTCACCCAGAATAAGCATTAGGAGGGAGAAACACCTTCAGCAGTTTCCCTTCCTCAAGGAGCTCAGGTGCTGGACAGAAACCCAGATCAGGTTGTACACAAAGTGAGCAAGGTCTGGACAAGAGAAAGCATTTGCCCTTCTCTGTGGGGAGTTGTTATCTCTTGTCTGTTGGAGCAGGCTTGGATTTAAAGCAGCAACCTGGTCCCTTTTCATAGACTCCTTCATGCCTTGCAGTTTGCTTAAATTGAAGAACAGAGTGATTTTAAGGGGAAAAACCCTGAGCCACTGAAGCACAACTTTTGCACCTCTTACTTTGAGGCAGTTTATTCCCAGATCTCTGCTGAGTGAGTAGCAAGCCCTTCATGCCCTTTTGTGCCAGCAGTTCCTTCACTTGATCTGGTCAGTTTGCATCTGTCCTTGCATGGTTGTAGACCCAAACTGTAGCTCCAAACCCCATTAAAGCCAGTCCCTGTGCTGTAGACTGAAGTGAACTTTGGGTATGTGCTTTACCAGGCATGAGTTCAAGCTGCTCTGGGCAGCAGTGGGATGGGCTTTGTCCTGTTGATCTGGCTTGATGAAATTACCTTATATGTCAGTTTTTGCATTGTGGGATGCTTGCTGAACATCACTGAAATAAAGTTTTCTGCATGGGTCATTTAAACTTGATGGGTAATGAGAGAGTTGCCTAAGTTTGCAGCAGTCAGCGTTAATATGAACTTTGGAGAAAATGTTTAAATGAAAACAACTGAACTGAAATATTAATCCCTTGAACTTAATCATGAGGATGGCTCCATTAACCTCCCATTGCATAGTACTGCTTAATCCAGTAACAGCAATACAGACAACAAGAGGAGGGTTTTTCCTTTAAAGCTCATTGTAGTATCAGGAAGGAAAAACCTTCAGGCTGTTTTTAATTAGGTTGAACCTCTGGGCAGAGTGACTCTTACATTAAGCTCTAAAGTTTGTAATAGTTGCAGTTAAAATTCTACACTAACTTTGCTTCTCAAGTAAAAAAAAACCAAGTGTGTTGTGTAATACAGAATGAAACGATGAGAAGTGTGGATATATGGATGAAGTCATGGTGGAAGTAGAGGGATAGGAAGATAATCACAGTATATAAACAGAGAGCAGCCATGAACTTACTAGACTCAGAGTCCCCAGCAGCAATGATACATCTCCTTTTGATGGTCATTAGATAATAATGAACATATACATCAGCATGAAAGTTTGAATTGGGTCCCAGCTTTTTGTCATTGTTAAACTCAGCCTCAAAACTTCCCTGACACTTCTAAGTACAAAGGTCAAAATACTGAGCCATCATTTCTGAAAGATGGAAAATGAGGGATAGTGGCTCTGTCTCTGCTGTTTAACTTCTGCCAGGTTCTGAATGGATTTTTTTTCATTAGCCTGGTATGTTAAAAAATAATGGGTTGGTCACTAAATTGGCTCATTATTTGGGGAGAGTCAATGCAAAAGTTCCTGCAAATAGTAAAGAGAAAGTCAGATTCATGTTGTTAATGAGTTAGGAAATATTTTGGAATAGCCTTCATTGTTACGAGGGATTACAGAACTGCAACTACTTGAAAAGATTTTCAAAGAAACTTCTAAGGCTTTGATCTTTATTCAGAGTGTGCTTGCTTTCTAGTCTAAAAACATTCATTTTTAACACGATATTAGGAGAAGGACTGACTGCTCAGTAATTTTCCAAGCAGACTTTTCAGTGAGGCTCCATCCTGCAGAAGCTCTCTCGCATAGAGAGCTACAGTCAGTGCAAGGTAAACTTCAGAGTGCAGCAGAGGCTTTATGAGTGTGATTATTTCTGAGCTAATGGTGGCTTGCTTCTAAACCTCCGTGCAGCTCCCTGACAGTTACTAGTGACAGGGAAATTACAGTGAGTGTGTACCTTAAGAAAGGTGCTGTCTCCAGATGCACAGCCCTCAGCGTGTTTGGAGCTCTTATTACTCGAAACAGGCTCGAGAGTCAGGGCCGAGCAGGAAGGGTAGAGCAGGATATGGCATTGAAAGGAGGTGCCAGACTTAATCACAGGTGAACTGTTCCTTTTTTCTTTGAGGAGCACAGTGATGCCCCTGGAGAGAGAGAGAGAAACAGTTACTTATTTCCTTTTCATTGTCGTATTGGAGGAGAAACCTCTGTGCTCAGAGGGAATTTTCTGTGATAATGATGGGACCTGTTAGAGATGTCCTGCCAAGAGTCAGACACAGGCAAAGCTGTAATTATCTGTTAGCAAGCTGGATATAAGAGACTGGACAGTGCTTTGTTAAACTGAATCCAGAGTTCAGTTTAGGTGAGGATCCAAAAGCTGTGCTGGGGGTTCCACCACCTTCTTTTTCAGATCTGTACTTCAGCAGCTCCTGAGCCCTCACACAGGAGGCCTTAAGCACCTGAAACTTTCCTTTCTTGTCTCTCCTCTTGCAAAAATTGCCAGAATCTCTCACTTTGAGGGACAACACCACTTTTAGGCAAAACACAATATATATTAAGTGGCCCTGCAGGTTCCATGGCCCGTTGGGGACATCCTGCTCTGCTGCCGTGGTGCTGCACAGCTCCGAGTCCTGCGTTCTCTGGTCCATCCGGGGTTTGAAATATTTCTGGAATATACTGTTGCTGTTGTAACCTCAAGATTTCATTTAAAATGAGTTTCTGAGGGACTGTCATGACCTCTTGAGATGAGAATTACAGTACTGCTACTCTTGGAAGGCCTGTGCTGTTGGACAGTCAGCTCTGTTTACAGGCTGCCTTGGAGGCATTGTGGAAGTGGAAAAAAATCACTTGTTGGAAGGTAATGGCTGCACTGATTTCTTTTTGTTGTTTGTTTTGCAGTATCCAAAATATGGACAGCACTTTAAGAAAGGACCAGTTAAGAAGCTCTCTTTGAGCTCTGTCACTCAAGTTATTTACCCTGGATCCACCCCAATAAACTAAGGGCAGTATCTGCTGATAGATGAGACTTCAGGGGAATTTCTCTGGATTTACTGCCTTGAAACTGAGCAGATTCTCCTTTGCTTACAGTGAAGATAACTTACTCTAGTGATTATGAAAAAGAACAGAATCTCAGAATCTAACTTTAAAATGCCCATAGAAAGGAGATTTTTTTCCTGTTCATTCTAGCTCAAATTATTTTTATTCATATGCATCATGAGGTGCACAGGTCACGCATTTATGGAGTCATCTAAGAGCCACTTGACAGCTTAAGAAAGCATTTTATCCAAAAAAGCAAACTCTTCCATGAAATAATCATCAGAACGAGGAGTAATTCCAAGTATGCAGCTTACAAGGCACAGAGCAGGGCTTTGCATGAGAATAAACTGCTGTACTTTTGAAGAAACGGGAAACAACAGTTACTGTGAAGAAAATCCTCCCATAGAATTCAGTACAAGCTATTTCTCTAAATAATTTCTTTAAAGAAAACACAAGAGATCTGAAATTGCTGCTAATAATACAATTGCCAGAAGTTTAGGTTTTACAGTTTAGGCTTTTGCTGTAAGGACCTTCTCTAACCCAGCAGGTTTCAGCAGAGATACTGTACAGGTGTATGTGTGTTTAACATGTGTATAACCTGGGCAGCACTGATGGCCATCTCACCACCCAAACACTAATTTTGAATCAGTTATTGGAACAAATGTTGGTTTTCTATACAGAAGGTAGATACGAGTTGCCTTATGGGAGTGTTAAAATCCAGGAGCCCGGGTCCCAGGTTTCCTCGCAGTCCCATTGGTTTAATTGAGGTTGCAGTTAATAAAGGTGGAGACACAGATTGATGGAAGCCCCAAGGTTACAGTCTGGTGCCTTGAGACAGCAGA
Organism: Ifrita kowaldi; assembly: GCA_013398055.1. Taxonomy (NCBI): domain Eukaryota; kingdom Metazoa; phylum Chordata; class Aves; order Passeriformes; family Cinclosomatidae; genus Ifrita; species Ifrita kowaldi. The sequence continues at coordinate 239,137 of VZRS01002209.1, read as the reverse complement.
TATTACAGGGACTCATTTATGTGGGGACTTCTTGTACCCTCGGGGAGGCAGAGCAAATCACCTTTGCTTTAACAGGAGGAGACACTGAGCTGAAACATGGCAGATAAGGGAGGCGGTGGGAGGGGGAGTGTCTGTACAAGGGGAGGATGTGTTATCCACTCCATGGCTTGTGACACGCTGCAGGTGACTGCTGGTGATTTTTTCCAAGGAGGGTGTCTGGACTGTGCAGCCTGTTGGCTTGGGAAGGCAGAGGGGCAGTAGCTGATCAGTCACAACTATGGCTGAGCCAGCGCCCCTGGTCTCAGGAAAACAGCACGGAGACTTTGTGGGGTGGGGAGATCGGCCTGATGGGTTTGACCTTGTGGGAAGAGCTAGGGGAGCATCACCTTCAGGTGGGGAGGCAGAGAAGGAGTCTGGGAATTGGTGTGCCTGGTGTCTCTCATGGTCTGCAAAGTAACCATTGTTTGAAAATGCAGAGATGTCCTTGTCTGAGGACAGGAATCATTAACTGGAGCTTTCCAGTCAGCAGGAAGACATTGCCTGCTGTTGTTCACCTGGTGCCATGCTGTTCCTCCTGCCACCTCAGATACCAAGTGCCCTCAGGCTCTCCTTAAGGATTCCACACTCCCACATCTCCTGAGATAAAACCCTGTCTACCTGAGTAGAGGGTTAGCAGTGTTGTCCCTAAGCTGTGTTAAGCCCCAGTGTTAACGTGGTGGTAGGTCCCTTTATGCACTGCTTGATGTCACTGGGAGAAAAAAGGAGCATTTAGGTGCCCTCTGCACATGCGAGGTTAACTCCTTTCCCAGGCCTGGGCAAGCAGCTTCCTGAGAACCTGCTGTTGCCAGCTGCTGTCTTAGGGCCATTCTGACAGAGGGCAGAGATGGCCATGCCAGTTGTGGCAGGGTCCTGCAGGGGAGTCCTGGATCCCCTCAAGCCCCACATTGTCACCTGAAGTCCCTGTCTCCAGCCAAGTGCTGCAGAGGAACTGTGGCCTTGAGGCATGAGGACATCTGAGCAGTGGTTACTCCTTTGCCTTCCCAGCAGAAATCTGCTTAGTGGAGGGAATAACATGGTCCTTAATAAGGAACTCCTACTGTTTCCAATTAAACAAAAATTGCTGCCTATAAATCACTTGATCCCTGAACTCTGTTCCTCAATTTCACTCTCCCTGTTACTGAGCCTCCATCTGCTTTTAACAGTTATTGCTGCTCATATGTCTTTTAATGCTGTATCCCTCCAGAATGGCTTTCTAATTAAGTAAGCTCTGAAAATGAAAAGCAGAGGAACAGCAGCCTTTTTGCTCTGTACCCTTAATCTGGGAGTCCTCTATGTGCTATTTTGGAAGCTAAATTGAGGTCGCTGACATTATGCATATTTGTTGTCTGATGCAGGCTTAAAAGCCCTAAATCCTCTATTTAAAATTATCTTTAGGCACATGGGTCAAATATTTGCAGGAAGAAAAATAAGTATTTGTAGCTTTATCAGATTTAGAGAAGGAGGGGAGGAGTGAGAAAGGGGCCCCAATCTCAGCCCAGCGTTGCTGTTGCAATGTGGATTCACTGCCCACTGAAAATATCAGTGTTGCTGGTGTTAACAAAATAAACATTTCCAATGACATGTGATAAGGAAAACGGGAGCTCTGCTAAACAGAAATTCCCTGGAGAGGTTGCAGCCCCCCTTTTGTTACAAATGGTGTAGTGACCAGTTACTGCCTCTTGTCAAAATACATTCTGCTGAAATTGCACAGAGGAAATTAATGCAGTGAGTTTCTCATCAGGAAAACAAAAAGAACAGGCACTGTCTATGTGGAATTAAATAATATCCTGCCATGTGGGTAGTGCCACAGTAATTATGGATACAAATGAGTATTACATTTCAACTGGTGAATAAATGCAACAATCAAATACCAAAATGAGTAATTTTTTATATGTTTTGCTGTGCTCTGCCTCAAGGGGAAATAACACAACTTTAAAACGCCTCACATTTGAAATCTTAAGTCAAAAATAGTGAAAAAAGCTTGAGTATAAAGAGTTTGCTGTTGGAAATGTCAGAGATGGTTGGAGATACTGAACTTTTTAGTCCTCGGAGTCTATTTTTACCTAAATTGTTGAGCCAGGATATTTGAATAATTTTCCATTCATAATTCACTGCATCATTCAGGGAAAGAAAGTGATCATGAAAACAAAACAAGATAAATTTAAAAGGAGATATAACAGAAACACAAAACTCAAAAAGCTGCCCTTAGAGAAGAATTCCTAGCGGAATGGAAAAATCTGAGACTTAAAAAAGTGACTGATTTGGAGTCATATCAAATTTTTGCAGTGGAAGAACTTCATCAAAATAAATAGGGCCATAATTACTGTTTTTGATTCAACAAAATTGTATTTTGGTGGGGTTTTCTCACCAAAATGTGTAACCAGTTGTATTTCGTACGTAACTTTTTCAAAACATTTTTGGCTGAAGATAATTCTCGAGATGCTTTTTAAGTAGTGACCCTTACGTTATTTTTGAGTTGCAGATATATTTTTAAAAAACCATGTGAGCTGGAATGAATCCCAGTGAGGGTGGAAGTGGGTTGGTTTTGCATCAGTTAAGATGTTACAGCAGGAGAAGGATGCTACGAGGTCACAGGCCAGGCATGCGGTGTCCCAAGCTGTGTGGGGACGGAAGAGAGGGAACACTGTTTGGAAAGGCCTTGCATTGGTGACTTCCAAAAGGCCACTCTGAGGGTACAACAGGAAGGAACAGCAGTGTTCACCGTAAGGACTTCAAAGGTGTTGCAGGAAGGGAGACGGGCTGGACGTGCTTCCCCGCGGTTTCCCCTTCCCTTGGGCTGCTGGAGTGTGGGGAGGAGGTGAGGTGGAAGTGGGGCTGTGTGAGCCAGCGGGGTGTCCACCTCTTGCCTTGAAGCCCTCGTGGTCGCTCGTGCTGGCAGCACACCGTGTTTCCCCCATGACCGCTTTATTTTATCTAATGAACAGAAGTTCATTAGATCACACTGCAAGCATGCGAGAGTGTACGGGGGCTTGGGCAGGAGCGTCTAAACCCACAACCTCTGCTGCTAATTATCCTTTATTGATCACGGTCTCTGCTATTAGTGCTATTCATGCTGTTCACTTGGTAGTTCTAATAATAACAGCTATGTATAAATATAAATGTAAACAGTTTCAATAACACCATCTGTTTTCTTTTCTGAGCGTGTTTTCCTTGCTTTAAGCTGAACAACCATAATCATTTTCCCCTCCCACATTCCAAGGAAGGGCTGCAAGGCCTTTCCCTGACTGATGACCCTTTTTGGACAGCGGCTGTAGCCGAGGATGCCGAAGCGCCCTTTGAATTGGGAGGGAACGTGAGCCCATGGGCTGGGCAGCTGGCTGGCCACCAGGAGCTCTGCTCACTTGTAAAGCCCTGCTCATGTCCTATGCCTCGGCTCAGGGCTGTGTTGGCTGTACTCGAGGTGCAGATGGTGGTGTTTGTCCAGGGCAGTTTTTGTGCAAAGCTGATGTGAGCATCACCTGGCATTTTTTAACTTGCGCTGTCAGGTAAAAAAATACAGGGCGGGTAGATGGAAGCACTCATTGAAGAGCTTCTGGCCACAGCCATCAAGAGTGACTGACACATTAATCTCCTGTCCCCAAGGACCCCACTGCAAACACCTAACGATGGCTCTGAATTTTAAAGTATTCACTGCCTGTCAGTATATGGGGGTGAGATCTACCAGAGCAAGAAATTGTGTCCAACGGTGGGACACTAAAGCTATGTGGTGACATTCATGTTGTTTTTGTTGTGGGTTAGAGAGAGGACAGAGGATCTGTAAGAGGGCAGGTAGTGAGATAACAGAAGGAAGAAGGTTGTTACATGTTAATGAGGACAGTGGTCCAGATAACAATCTGCCTGTCTAATCATCGGTCTCATTCCCCCCCTTGTGTGACTCCACAATCCTAACACTAAGTGTAGGTCACCTTGTTTAGTAGCTAGAGAGCAGAGGAATTGGGATAGGTGGACTTGTGATGGGAAGCTATCCAAGGGGACAGCAAACTGAGCAGGGAGGCCACCCTGGGGTGGGGTCTGGTGAGGAGCTGGTTGGGCAGAGAGGTTTTGACTTTCACACTAACATGGCACCTTGTCTTGCCATCAGCAAGCCAAGTGAGAGATGTGTGTGGCTACTGCTGCTGGTGGGAGGGCAGCTTTCCATTCCCTGCCATGAACCGTAATGTCCCTGTAAAGCCACAGAATAAATAGAAGGACACTGAGGCTTTTAAAAGAAAAACAGCTGGATTTTTTTAGGCCAGCTGGTTTTAAGCAGGCAACCTGTTTCTTTAACCTTGTGTAGTAGCTCGGGGGTCAGGGAATGGATGGGATGTGAGGGGCTTGTTGGATGCTGAGCAAGGGGAAGAACTGACAGTGCCTTTGGAATCGAAAAGAAGGCTAATTTTTACACACTGATGCAGTTTTAATCAACCCTCCTTGTCTGCTGTCTGCTCTTTCTCAACTAACTTCAACCTTCTCATGATTAGATGTCTATATAGACTGTCTCTGGAGTCAGAAAGGTAGCTCCAGATTCATGTCATTTCTATTAAACACTCGACTTAGGGGGGATTAGCCACTGGAGGCGCTTTAGGAGGAGAGTATTAGACACAGTTGTTATCTAACAACATGCTTATGGTTGCACTGGGTTCAGATAACGTTCAGTTTCTGAGGGATTTCAAGTATTTCTTTTGCTCTTAAACCTAATTAAGCAAATCGAGGTTCTGAAGGAAGTTGAGAGCCAGGAGACTTTTCCCTGACTTACGATATTACCCAGCTTCTCCTATACCTGAGGTGCCCAAAATTCACAAATTCAGTAATGCCGTGTACAACAAGGTGGGGGAAATGCAGCAGCTCATCGCTGGCTTGGACACTGCTGCTTTTTAAGCAGTGCAGGTATTTAGCCATGAGCTGTAACCCCAAACACGACTGCACCATGAAGGAAGACCTTTTGCCTAGAATTTAATCTTGGGGTTTGCAGTATGACCTACGGGAGTGCCGCGCTGCCGACGCTCCAGCCAGTGGGGATGTGATCTCTCGGGAGTGAGGAGCTCCCTGGGCAGCACGAGTGGAGTCCTGGGGCTGTTCTGAGCAGGGCAGTGAGGGATGATCAGCATCATTTTTCAGTTTCCTCCACCAGCCACCCTATGGCACTGTTCCTCTGATGATGCCTGTACTTGTGGAAGTGTTTGCAAAAGGGAGACAAAAGGAGGATCCCTTCAGAAATTTGCCTCTAGACATAAAGCCAGGAAACAAAGGGGTTCAGGAAAAGAAGAAGGGTGTTATTATAATGATTAACTACCACAGTGACAACGATGTATTTCTGGTTGATAGAAATATATATTTTAGAGGCAGGGTGTGTTTTAATGGAACCGTTTGTGCCTCAGACTTGATTTTTATCTGAGGTGGAAAACTGAGGCCAGGACATCAGGAAAATTGCCAGAAAGAAGGCAGGAAAAGGGCTTTAGCAGGGAAGCCAAAAGGAAAAAGACAGATCTTAGATCTTGAGGAAGAAAAGCTGCAGAATTTGTCTAATTAAGGAATGTAGAACTAGACCGGGTGAGCTAAGGACATTGATTTGCACATCAGGAGAAAGGAGAAGAGGCCTCATAGAAATAAAGTCAGAGATGCAGGATGAAAACCAGGACAGAAGCATGGGGAATGGGATTGGAAGGGCTCAGAGGGAGGGGTACTGATGAAGTCACACGGTGTGTGTGGACAGGTCAAGGATGGTAAGACTAGGATAGGACCTAATGTTCAAGTGAAAATTTGTGTTGTCTGTTGAGAGCTGTTGCAGTGGGATGAAGGAGACCTGAAACTGCATAGGATAGACTCAGGTCTAGAGCTGAAGGATCAGAACTCCTAGCACCTTTATCCTGGAAACCCTGGAAAAATACATAGCTGAGAACACAATTGCCTAAGAAACTATTGCAAAACTGCTGCAGCTACAGTTAGCAGAACCTGACTCACTGTTTTTAAGAAGGTGGGTAGATGGATGGATGGATGGACGGACAGATGGAGCGGGTCTGGCTTTGGAACTCACCCTTTTTGCTTCCTGCTGTGCTCATACTGGTCATGATGAAAAAATTGGCTTTGTCTTCAGTTGAAACTTTGATACACATTGATGTTTTTTAAATAATGGATCGTGCAGATCCTAATATGGGCACTAAAAACAAAGGCCGTACAAATAAATACTGGGAAAGGACCCACTGCTTCCTGAAGACTGATAGCCAGATTTCTTTCTGCATGCCTTTTGCATCCTGTTGATGATATGACACTTTTTCCCCAGTAATGTCCAAGACACATTCTGCATTAATCCGATAATGTAACTTTCCATGATGTAGCCCTAAAAAATGCAATTTAACTTGTTTTCCCTCCCTCTCTGACTCCCTTTGACAACTGACTTTTTCCTAATGGTTTCTCCAACCCAAGAAATCTGGCAAAAGTTGTTTTATTGTTCTCAGAGCAATGTTTGTGGTGTGTTTGATGTGTGATTAACTACCTGAAGCTCAATGAAGGCTTTGCTCTTTCAGAGGCTTATCCGTGATCCATACTACACCTGAACGGGATCTTGTCAAAGCCAGTGGGAGTATGGACACCAGTATGGTTAAATCCACATGTATTTGAAGGATTTGGGTACCCAAGGGTGGTACCCAAAACCAGCCTTATGACTGCACGTTCCTTCAGCTTTGCAATGACTGCATGGAAATTAATAGGCACTTTGGATGCGTGGTGCTAATACGGGAAAGAAGGGAATACATTCTTGAATTGTGCAGAAATGCCTTGTGATTCCCCTCCTGCCTGGTGTGGTACTTCCCCCATCCTGTAGCGCTGGTCACATTAGATACACCTGAAGACAGCTTTGTCTCTTTTGTTGTAGTTGCAGGTGGAACTTGATCAGGAATATCAAGACAAATTCAAAAGACTGCCTTTGGAAATTCTGGAGTTCGTACAGGAAGCCATGAAAGGGAAAATCAGTGAAGATGGAGACCACAGTTCTGCCCCCTCTTCCCTGGCATCTGACAGTGGAAAAGCAAATCATAAACCTCCACAAAGTGAAGAGGAATTGGAAGAAGATAATCAAGAGAAAGTGTTTGATACTACTTTTTAACTGCCCAAGAAACAATCAGTGCGCCGGGGCGCACCATTCCCAACTGCCCGTCTCCGCTCTCCCGGGGTAAGCTGCCGCCAGAGCGCTTTGGGAGGCAGGAGGAATCTGCATTCAAGTGCACATTTCCCCAAAGAAACATTTTATAAAAAGTATTCTGCAAAGGTCTTCATTCTCATTCTTCATCTGATTATTATTCTAGAGCATAGTGCAGTTGTAATGGGAAAATTAATATGTTAACCTCCCTTTTCTCTTTATTTTTCTTTTTTTGGTTTTTTTTTGGCCAATTTACAATGGGTGATTTTCTGGCCGTGTTCACTGTTAAGAATGTTTAATGAAGACCAGTGTATTGTACAGAGACAAATGTGTGCAGATTCCCTTTTGGAGTGCCAGTGCAAAGTGCTCCAAACTAATAGAGATCCTGGCGAATATTACCACAGTACTTAATCATATTTGTTTCCTTCTTTATAACTGCACCTTGACAGCTGTACCATCCTTTTACATTTGCACTGAAACATTGGATCCTTTTTAGCTCTGCAAGCACTGGTGGCTTGCTGTCTTGAAATTATGTTTATCACATGGAGAGACATATATTTGCTGCTGAAAATTCTTGGAACTGTGGGGACGAGAGGAAAACGGAGCGAAGAATCCGCGTGGAGGTTGTCGGTGTCTGTGTACGTCTGTGTCTGTTACACCGTGTGAGTGCATATATGTTTGTATATATATATAGAGCTATATGTGCACACACATCTGTCTATATACACACACAGCATGTTTCTATTTGAAGTTGATGTGGTCTCTTGGCCAAATGGAATGTTTCAGGGATTCGCGAGTAGAGAGAATCTTTCTGAGAGCTAACATCTGGGTTTTACTGCTATAGAATAATCATGGAATCATAGAATTCTTTTTGTGGTGTTAGTGTTGTAAATCAAAGTAGTTTTAGAATATAAATTTGATATATATTTTGCAGACTCAAAAGTATTGATTTTAAGTATCATATTTTAAGCTTACTGAATTTGATAGGATTATAAAATGTTTAGGACTACAGTATTTGAAATCTAACAGAATCTTCCATTATTTTTAAGACTGAGGTTCAGTTTTACTAAGGTCTAAAATTTAAAAGCAAAGTATAAAAACCTGACCACTGTTATTTAAAAATGTATATTAATCTGTTTAACTGACTTGTTAAAATAAGAACAATCAAAGCTAGTGTACTGTATGGTATGCATGAGAGAAGTAACAGCACATTCTGGGAAATTTCTATCAGACGACAGAGAGACCTTGTGAAAGTCAAGATATTTGAAAAAGTGAAGACATGCTGTTCTCTGGATTCCCACCCTAACAGAAATAGGAGTTACGAAACATCTCAGACAGATTCGGATTCGTACTGGGGCCAGTGCACGATCCTTCCCTCGGCCATTGGTGGAGGTTCCTTAGGGCAAAGGAGAAACCAGCTCAGGAGCCCCAGCTTGGCCTCGAGACATTTGATCCTGCAAAGTTGTGTTTTCCTGCACCGCTGGGCTCAGGAGCTGGGCTGGGAGTAGCATTCACATTCACGTTTGCAAGATCGGGGCCTTACTTAGGATTAAACAGCAATTGGAGAAAGCAATCAGTTAATAGGGAGGCATCTTAACACATCGTAACAGTTAAGTTACCTTACTTCCATTCCCTCAGGATTTTAGTACTTAAAGTAACTTATTTTATTTAAATTTAAGCAATAAAATACAAATCAAGCTTAAGTTTTCAGTTAAATAATGGTGTGTATATATATATAAGTTCAAATCTTGGAAAACAAACAGTATTTTGATGTTTCCTTTTTAAACTTAGAGCAGAAAGAAAGAAAAATTGCACATTGTTTGGAGATCATATTTTGAATTAAACTGTTCTGGTTTATGATGATGAAATCAGTGCACATGAAATTCAAAAATCTGACTTTCATCTTAACGCTAGGAAAGGTGACTCCTCTGCTAATCCTAGTTTTGCACTTTGAAATCAATCTTAATCACTCATTGAAAATGTAGAGTCGAGATTTAATGCTGCATTTTATAAAGTTAAAATGACGTATTGTCTAAATTATTACAAGAATAAACTGATAGCAGTGTTCATGCTAAAACTGAAACTATTGCATTATAGAAACCGTTGTACAGCGCAGGCTTTGTGGTAAAATCCTGGCTCCTCTGAATCTCAGTGCCACGTTCCCATGGACTTCAGGGGAGCCAGGACTTCACCACAGTCTTCAAAGAAACTTGGGCAAATAAATACCAATTAACCTTTTATTTATATTTAATAAGAAATAAATATACTGGTTGGGTTAAATATACTATCAGCTGTAGTCATTTTACAGTACGTTTGTATTTGACCATTTCCTGTACTCACATTTTTTTATATCTGTACAGTGCCACTTTCTGCAGGTGTAAGGTAGTGTGTAATCCTGTACATCTTGCATCGTTCAAACTATTTCAGTGAAACCGATATCATTTAATATTGATATTACTTGAACTAGAGTAAGATAATGAAAAAAGGGTCTTTATGATGTGCAAGTCTTGTGCCTTTTATGTATTTGCCTTGTTCTGTGTTGAATGTGTGGAAATGCTGTATCGTGGACTTTCTGCTGTATAGAATAGAGCTGTCTATATTAAACTAGGTCGTGCACTTCAGATATCTTTACACTACTGAAAATAGCTTGGTTTTGGCAGTATAAACAGAATTTTAAAAATTCTAATGAAGGCCAGACATTTTAGATTTAACATGTTCATAATTATGTTAATTAATGCTCATGTATTAGCTAAACATTCACTGACAGATAACTAAAGGGACATCATTGCTTGCCTTTCTTTGAAATCAGTGTTGCTCTTGTACATTGTATTAATAGTGTCTGTGATTGATTAGTCCTTGATGATTTGCTTTCAGAGTAGGATGAAATAATTCCAGTTAACATGTACATATTTTTTCGGTTCCTCAATCTATGATTGTTTCAGAGGCATAATTCACATTTTTGTAAAAATTCTATGCAATTTTGTGGCATGATGTTTCTTCCACTTGTAATTTTATGTGCTTACATTACAGATCCAAAGGACAAATAAAAATTTCTTAACACAAGACCAGTTTTCTCTGTTCATTGACTCGAGAGCCTCAGTTGACTCGGGAGACCTTACCCTGACCCCTTCGCTGACGGGAGAGGCAGCGCCGGGAGAAGGCAGGGAAATTTCCCTGCAGGCTTTTGTGTTCACACCAAGAACAAGAAAAGGCACATGCCTGTGCTTCCAGCCCCTGCCCCTCCCAGCACAATGTGCATTTGCTGGTGCTGTGAAACAATGGGAAACAAAAAGCAGTGTGCAGGAGCCAATGAACTGCTAAGAAAATGTGTTGGTTTACAGGAAGGCTTTTGCAGAAGAGCTGGGAAGTGATTTCCAGCCATACCAGTAAACTGCCTCGACAAATTTTACAGCACCTTCACTTCTGTTCCACTGCCCCAGCTGTTTCACTCATGATCTGTTCAATTATATACGTGCTGTCAAATGTACCTGTGCAGGGCCTTCCACAGAGAGCATTGAAAAACAAATCTATTCCTTTGGCTTTTGACTTCCCTTCCCCTGTTTAATTTACCATGTACAAAATTATCTCTGGGAGAAGAGATAAGCAGGTATATTAATCCACTGTACTGAGGGATATACCTGTTAAAATAAATAGTCTCCGAGGCAGCTGGATTCAAATCGCCCACTAGAAGGGAAACAGGGTCTGACACATGGGATGAGGGCAGGCAAGGAGGGGAGGAACAGAGCTGAAAGCAGAGCCATGAGTCTGACAGACTGGGATGGAAATGGGGAAGTGGGGGGAATAAAAAAAATGGATACATTTCCTTCCCCAAAGAGGAGCAGTGGGGTGTGAAATCAAGAGCGAGGTTTGTGGAGGCCCCATTAGTCAGTCCCACCGGGCAGTGACACAGGTGAGGGGAGGCAGATGGAGCCACAGGGCAGGAGGGCAGTCTGGCTCCAAGAAACTTGGGGACCAGGCAGAGATGGTGATGGTGAGCGCAGAGGGAAAAGCCAAGACACCATGGGAAGGATTGGGAAACAACCCTTGGCTCCTGCAGGGCTCAGTGAGGTAGGATTCTCACAGCTGGCTGGGCAGGCGACCTTGGTGCTTGTACTTGGGCCACAGGAGACTGACTTGGCTGCTGGGGGGAGAGAGGAACAGGTTGGGATGTGTGGAAAAGCTGTTTGGAGGCTGAGCACAGGGAGGTTGGTGCTGCAGAGGCCAGGCAGTGGGACCTGAGCTGCTTTGAGAAGCCCAGTGGGCTGTTGAACTTCAGGTGGGTTCTGCAAATGCTCCTGGTGATGGCCAGAAGAAAACCAGTCCCACCACAGCAGCAGAAGTCTGCTACTGCCAGGTGGGGAAGGTGGCTGAAGACTTCATTTTGCCCTCAGACTTTATGCTTTGAGAATTAGTGCCAGTGCCAGGTTCTGCCAGGAGTAACTCTACCTCAGCTTCCTGACCTTACACTGTTTCCTTCACTGTGGGGCAGCTTCCAGGAGAGGGCTAGAGGGTGCCAGATCCAACTGAGATGTTGGGATGAGCACTGGGGAACATTGCTGAGGGAGGCAGAAAGAGTTTGGAGTGGGTGAGCAGGCTGAAGGGCTGGACAACCAGGCCCCCTAAAACCTGGGTGTGCACTTGAACCCAAGGAGGTAATTTTGAGGTAAGCAGCTGTGCCTTTGAAAGATGTGAGTGGGGGTTTAAACCCCCAAGGACTACATCATACCCTTGGATTTTGGGAGAGCTCTGTGTGCAGGAGCTGCGCATCAAATCTGCCAGCCTAAATGCACACAGCAGGATTCTCCTGGCCATCACCAGACCTGGTCCCTCCTCAGAGCGCTGGCCCTGCCCTTACTCTTCTTTTCAAGGGCTCAGCAGGGGAAGGAAGGGCTGCTCAGCAAACGGGCCAATGCAGGAAATTAAAGCCACGTGCAAAAAGCAGCAGGTGATGGTCACTAGTGAAGTTAAGGAAGCCAACTGCAATAAGGCAGCCTGGGCTTAGAAAGGGCCCTCTGAAGAGAAGGTATCTGCCAGACAGCTGGAAAGGCTTGGGGTTTGTGCTGCTTTCCCAAGTGCAGCTCCATTGTACTTTTTCTCAGTGGGATGGTTTAGAGGCTCAGTTTAGAGGTTCCTCAGGATCAGTGTCATGGGGGTAGCATGATCAAAGGGAGGATCTGAAGGAAAAAACACTGAAGAAATGAAAGATCCAAGTGTTCAGCCTGCAGACAGTAAAGAAGAAAATACTGGAGGTAATCTATTAACTACTATATAATTGATATGATTCTGTAAGGCTGGGTTTTTTGGAATGCTGGGCTCCAAAACATGGTGGGAAGACTGTGGCAAGAGGTGCTAATCCTTATGGCTGGATTGCCCTCCAGGTAGAAGGGTTTAAGTAGCACTGGGGAAGCCAAGCTCTAATTCAGAGCAAATTGAAGCCAACCAGATGAATGTGAAGAAATGTAAAGCCTGCTGCTGTATCAATGGAGGAAGCCTGGCTAATGAGCAAGAGAGCTTGGCAACTTCCACTGCTGAGAACTGTAATGTAGTTAGTGTCATGAGCTGCTGTGGGATAATTGGCCTGTTCAAATAAGTGATTACAGGCTGGGTAAAGGGGACCAAATAGATTAAAAAGAAAAAAAAAGGTGGGGAGGGGAGAGGTGTGAATCAAACTTTGCTTTGGTCTTGGGAAAGATGAAATTTAGCTGGCAAGTGTTGCTGCACTGATCTGACCCACGGATGGCAGAGGCTGTGAGCAGGGCAGGTGAGTTGCCCTCAGCTGGGAAACACCTTGTCCAGGTTTTGTACCACATTTTTGGGAAAATGCAGAGAAAAACTGGCCCTGTACAGTCCCTGGGCTATAGAGCAGTAGCTGAAAGCTGGGCTTCACAGGAAAACCACCAGAGGCATAACACCAGGTGCCAGATGGGCACTGGAGGCAATAGAGTTAGAGACACACCAAAATCTTTATTTTCTTCCTTTCTGCATCCACACAGCAGAGATGATGACTGCAAGCACTGACAGGAAGAGGGGATGATGCACTGCACGGGATGCTGCCACACCAGGTACTCACACCCAGTGGTCAGTGTGGATGCAGCAGAGGGGACTGTGATGGACAGGCCAGACCAGATGATCTCACAGCCTCTCCTGGCCTTCAGATCTGTTGCTCTTAGTATAATGTTCTTTTCTTTGCGTGTTTTTTCCCCCCAGGAGGGCACTTTCCCATGTGATCACCCAAGGCTGTGATTCCCTTTGGAAAGGCTTTCTAATGTCCTCTTAATTGCCAGGGTCAGTAAAGTAACCCTGAGCGTGGTGATTCAGCCTTATGGGATGTCTCCCAGAAAACGAGTCACCTCTCTCCAAGGGTGTAAATCAGTAAAATTGTGGCATCCCAGGAGCCCTCAGCAATAAATAAACTCAACCCAAGTGCTCTTGCAGCTCGCAACCAGCTGAGCAGAGCAGATGAACTCCTTGGCTGGAAGCAAACCCAAGCTGTAAAGCCTGTGGTAAGATGCATCTCTGACTCATGGAGTGCAGCCTGTCAGCCTCGGGGCAACAGCTGGAGACAGAGCTCCATCGAGGAGCAGGCAGTGGCTGTGGTGTGCCACAGTTCCCATCCAAGAGTGCAATGATCTCAGCAGAGAGCTCGGTTCCTCCAGCTAGGTGAAAAGCTTCTCCTGATGAGAAGGGACTTGTAGAAGTAGGAAACAGCCTGTATTCCTTTCAGTAAATAAATATTACACTCTGCTTTCACTTTGCTGCTGCAGAGTGCTCCCTCTGATCGTTAAGCCCGAGACCGCAGCCCGGCCGTCAGCAGGGCTGTTTGCTGCCCTGATTTATGGGCTGGAAGAGACCACAGAGCCCCTTCATGCCACTGCTGCCTTCCACGCCGTGCTCAGAAACCTGCAGGCAGCTGCCAGGCCCGGCTGGAGAGGAGGGGAGGGAGAGAAGTCCTTTCCTGCTCCCCAGGAGGGGTTTTCCTGCCCCTGTGGAAGTGCATGGCTGGCAGCGGGGCTGGGGACCCCTGGGCAGGGCTGGGGGTGGTGCAGAATGGTACACGCTGTCCCGTGTAACCTGGCTGGTAGCACACGTGGAGTGATGCCATGAAATGCCACTGTGCTGTGGCACCCCAGGCCTCTGCTCTGCACTGCTGAGAAACCCTGCGCGGCCTCTCTCGCCCAGGAGCCGATTTAGCTCGGTGCATTAGAGCGTTCACCAGTGGGTGTCTCCTACATCTTGCTGCTATTAGCTCCTTTTATTATATTAGGGGACTAGAAATAGGAAGAAAACACCCTGGTATCGCCTTGGTAGCAACAAAATAATTGCTCTGCTTTCCCTGAGGAAATTCAGCTTTGGGCGTTCGCTCTCGCTTTCCATAAAAAGCAACTGTTTTCTGTTGCCATAATTTAGAACCCCTATCTGGCTTTACAAATTCCTGTTCCCTCAGACCAGTGACAGACTGGGGAGCTGTGATAACTTTCTTGTGTCAAGGTAACTAATGAGTAGGAAATTATCTATCTCTCCATGGAAATGCTGCTGCTCTCAGCTATTTGAGGAAAGCTGCAGCTCCTCACCTGTACACCCATACTGGGACTGGCTGTGGACAGGGGGTGCCAGCCGGGGTCCAAGGCACAGGGACAGGCATTTCCTGATGATGGTAAAAATCCTGGGGTTTAATTGGCCCTGCTTCACTATGGGTTAAGGTGAATTTGAGACAATTATCATTTTCTTGCTTCATGGAGTTAATACAGTTCAATATCTCTTCTATGCATATTCCAATCACTTGCAAGCACTGAGATCGTTGCAGCAAAGCCCTATTTGTCAGAACACAGCACTGCCGTAAAAACAGTTGTATGAAAACCAGCACACGACCTGCATGTGAAATGAGGAGTTTGTTTCTATACAAACTGATTTCTCCAGCAGGTTCCTGCCTTCCCCTCGGGTTGCACTTTCATTTTCCCAGCCTTTCCCACCCACTGGCACTAGCTGCCGCTCTGCAGCAGCCTCGGCAAACACCAGGCTGGAGGGGATGAGGGGCAGCCTTGACTGTCCCCAGCAGAGGACACGCATCAGGCAGGACCAGGCAGATCCAGTGGTCCCCGGTCCTGCTCTGCCCACAGGCAGGGGATCTACTCACGCCCTCTGCCTGAGTGGCTGTTCTCAGCTCATCCCAAAATGCATGAGAACTGTCTGGTGTTTGATCTCGTCTGTTTGCAATAATGCCAGTGCACAGTGCACATCCTATTTCTTCCCTGTTCACTTGGTTTTTCAGCACTGCCAGAAGTAAAGAACCAGCTCTACAAAATAACAGAGCTTTTAGTTCCAGAAGGCAAGTTCTTCAATATCTCTTAAAGAAATACAAAGGGTAGTTCTTGAGCAGTCTGTCTAATCCAATGCACACATCAAGGTGCTCTCCATCCCCTCATTAGCTCCACAGCAATTAGTACACAGTGCTGTGAGCTCTTTGTGCTACAAACTTCTTTAAGTGTCAGAATTCACTAGCCAGGTATTAATATTGACTTTTAGCCTATGTGGAATAAAGAGTGAAAAATCCAATACTGTTTTTTATGAAGAGCCATTTCATACTTTCATAATAGATGTCATAAAATTCCATCAATTACTGGGGTCTCTTCAGGGGAACTAATTATTGTGCTATGCATACCTAGTCTGAAAACTTAATAATATCTCCAGATGCTGCCAAAAGTCCTTTGGAGGTCTTATATTCCACGAGGGAACCCTCTGCTCTGTTTGGGTTTTTTTCTTTCTTTTAAATGAACTATCAAATGTTCAGTGAGGGAGACGAACCGGAAACCCTGCATTCACTTGAATCCAGGGTGGTATTGTTCCTGTAAGGCAGGGAGGGACAGAAGGTATTTACTTTATTTTTTAAAAACTTAATCATCTTGGATTTGCCTTAGGTCAACTATTTGATGGTGACTGCCCAGTGTCACATGCTCAGGGAACTGCATAGATCCCTCCATTCCTGTAGGAATTGTCACTGCTGTAGCAATTAATAGGCAGCTTTGGGGTTGCTTTTTTGGGGGGAGAGGTTATTCTAGCAGAAGGTGAATGCCAACAGAGGCAAAGCTATCTTAGTGATGCCTTGCATGAAAGCAACAAGATCCTGGGGGAACACTGGGAATTTTGTTCATGGGACTGCTTGACAAACGCCCAGCAGAGCAGCAGTTCCACCCCAGCACAAAAGCATTTTGGATGATTGTGATCACAGCAGGTAAGGCGTTCCTGGAGTATTCCCCTCTTTCAGAGCTCCGGCACTGAGGCCTGCTGCAGTCCATGGCACTGCGTGTCGGAGAGAAACGGGAGTGGTGCAAACTCCCAGCACAAAAGGCAGCACTCAGCCCTCTGCAAAGCCCAAGGTGACATGTGGCCCACAAGAAGACAAACCAGAGCCCTGGAACAAGCTCCCATCTTCCCATTTACCCATCCAGATGGCTGTTATGAAACAAGGAAACATGATGTGCCTGAGTCTGTCTGAGATGATGAAACCATGCTGGTGGATCATGCTAATCCCTTCATGTCAGAACCCCAACTCCTCTTGGGTGCATTACTCATCCCTGGCTCTCCAAAGAGCTAGATTTTCCTTTAGATGTCTGATTTTGCTGAAAGATCTGAGAAATGCTCAAGGGCATAAATTATTCTTTTCATAGCCTATGATAATGTATGATTCTTAAATTGCCACCAGATCTGCCTCCTTCAGATAGTGGAATGAAAATAATGCTGTGCTTACCCCGAGCCAAGAGGAGGATCTGGTCCAAACCACGGCGTCTTTCAGCAACCCAGCAGCATCATGGATGCAGATGGTACGGATGCCTGGAGAAATGCAAGTGTTGGAGGATCAGAATTCAATACCAGCCACTCAAATTAATTTCTTATACCAGTCCTCAGAATTGGGACCAGGTTTGCAAGGATGCTAAGGGTGTCAGCATGGTGTAAATCAGTGTAGCATGTATGCTGCAGGGTGATGGAACACTGGTGTCGAGTAGGGCAGGAGTTGGTTTGTTCCTCTGTACTACCACCCACTCAAAACCTAAACTGGGACATTCATAAAGCCTCATTTAAATAAAATATTCATTTCCATTTGTAATTATAAGAATTATCCCCACTAATATTACTGGTGCTTACAGCAGTTACCAGTTCCATGCATGCACATTCCTTGACCAGCAGCAGATGTGGGGCCATTCCTGAGCTGTGAAATGGAAACTTTTCACATGACTCAAGGAGATGATACTTCCAAAAAAATCAATAAACATCACAGCACCCGCAGTAAAATCAGAGTTAGCAACCCTAAATCAGTGAAGGCCGCAAAACCACTAAGACAGGGAGATGTAGAAGACAGGTAATTGATTTAAAGCATGCAGTATTTCTATAAAATGGGGGGAAAACCAGTTGGAGGATGTTTCTATACAACCATTTTGGGGTTTCTGACTAGCATTCCTTACCAGCAGAAATACAGGCATCAGCCAACAGCGCCTGATCCTGCTTTTCCTGGCAAAATTGCAATTTGCCACCAGTTACAGTGGGAGCGGGACTTGTCTTACAATACAACACATCCATTTCCCAGGCAGCTTTCTATGGGAGCCACACTGTGGCTTTGATTGCAGATGGAGCCTATCCAGGCACACTGACAGCCAGGCACTCGTGATCACAGCGGCTGGATTCAGGCTAAATCCCTGCTCACCCTACAGGAGACTTGTAAGGCAAGAAGCACATGCATCAACACACAGTTTAGGCACAGGTCTGCCAAGACCTTTCTTATTGCCACAAGGATATTTCTGCCATATGTGAGCCAAAAAAAAAAAAAAAAGCATATTAATTTAATAGTGGAGTAGTGATTCTACCCACACTTATTTATTGTAACTGATGAAAAGGCTGTAATGCAGATTGTTGTGCCAAGTTGCCTGTGCTAGCCAACATTTTGGCACGTTACATTCCTATCTAGGCAGCTTTTAATTATTAATAATTTCAAGTGTTTTGAGAGTTGAATTTCAGCAGATTTTAACTGATGGGTTATCATGGATATTAAACACTGAGCCCAAGTCTCAGTGTGAGGGTGTTGGCGGTGATCTCGCACCGTTACTTCTGGCTGTGGATGGCTGCAGAGGATGACAGCTGAGACTGCAAATGTGAGAAGCTCTCAAGTGTGTATCCATATGGGACAGGCCCTGTGGGTTCACATTTGTGCTTTGCTATCCATTATAGGAATTGATTCTTAGCCAGTGTCCTAGGTTAAAACAAAACTTCTGCTTTTCCCACGTTCACTTGTAGAGGTTTTGAGATGTGTGCGATCATTTCCAAGAGTTTATTGTTGTTGGCCAAGTAGGACTTTCCATGGAAGAGAGAAGATACAACTGGAAACAGAGAGCTCCTTGTTCAACACAAAGTGATTCCAATAACATGGGTTAATTTCAAATGGATCTCAGTGTGAGTGAGCCAAAGATCCTGTGCCCGTACCCTGAGACAGTGACTGATCCAAAAAATTATACATCTGTGCAACCCTGGGATCAGAAGTGCTTGCATGAACTATATTTTAAACTATTTGACCAAGTTGAACAACACGAGCTCTAGCAACTATTGATAGAATATGATCATTTCGAAAGAGAAAGATTTTGCAAGTCTTTTATACGTGCTTTAATATTAAATCCTCTGGAAAATTTCAAAATGTGACTTTGCACCGAGTCCCCCGTGACAGGACATCCCCCATGAGAAAGAGCGAGAGGGGAGAATGTAGCTCAGCAAAGCTGACAGTTTAAACATCCCCAGAGAAAAATATAACCACGGAAATTATTTTTGTGTATGTGCTGGGCTTGGGGGAGGAGACTGGGTTTGTTTTATTAAGCAAATGACCCATGGCACTTCTGCAAAGGAGAAGGCAGATTTTAGACAGCAAAACTGTGCATCTTTCTTGGAATCAGTGGTTTATCAAGATTGTTGGAAGTTACCACTTTTAGAAGATGCTTTGGTCCTGTGTTCAGTCCAGCTGAATGACTTGGGCAGTCAACCCTGGCACTTTAACGGATGGATGGATGTCATGAGGAAAAGAGCCTGGACTTATCTACAGAGACTTGGAACATTTGGGGCAAGTGCTCCAAATAAGGAAGAAAACATTCCATGATTTACGTCAAAACTATAAAAATAAGCATTTTGCACAGCTCATGCTCTGACCGAAGTCAGCATCCAAAACACGCAAAAATTACTTTTAATTACTCCAGCTCATGACAAATGAAACTCTCCTTGGTGTTCCGTGGCTGAAATATGTGTCTTGTCTTAATTTTTCCTGTAAGCATTCCCAGACACAAGAGGTGCTGTGTAGAGATTCAGAACAATGCCATGATACCCACAGCAGAGGACACAGGAGAGGGGGAAGGGAGAAAGCAAAAGGCATTATTTGTAGTGGTTACTATATTAACACAATAATATTAATATATACTATGAGCCTCCCACAAAGCTCCAGCTAAGCCTGTGGCCCTAGAGGACTAAGTGCTGCCTTAGAAATATGAGGACAAAAAAGGCAAGGAAGGGACAAGGGCTGTTCCTGTGATGGTGTCCTTGTGAATGTGCTGTTTAAGCACTGAAGTACAACTGCTTGTATCAGTACCACCACTCCAGCTGCAAAATGTGGGCTTGGAAGTCAAAAATGGGCATTGAGCCAACACACACCTGCAGGCAGCTCCTGAGGCCACGTGGTGCAGGGGAGAATGAGTCAGGTGGGACAGGGTGCAAGGATTGACCCTCATCAGCTCCAGATGGGTACAAAAAGGCAGCTCCAAAGCCAGGGTGTGGTCACCACCCCAAGGAGAGATTGGGCTGTTTTGCAGCTGTCATTTATCCTCCATGGCATCATGAAAGCTCCTGGATATGCAACCACACAGCCACATTAATGTGTGGTTTTTAAATAAATGAGGGTACTAATGAATGAAATTGTGTTTTGTTTCAAACTCAAATCATATTCTGCTGGCATCCAGAGTTGTTACGGTAAGATGCAATGTTACTTCCTACACCTGATCTCCTGTGCAAGTGTTCCATGGTATCACTGGTTAGTAAAAGGAAGAAAGAGAGCGGGTATGTCAGTCTGTGCGGTAGTCACAGCTCCTTGAAGCTGCCGGTAAGGATGTCTCCTGCCAGCAGCACTTGGGTGTTGCTCCTCAGGCTGAAAACTTTCCCTTTTGCTGCAAGGGCTCCTCCACAAGAAGTGCCAGGTGCAGAGTGAAGCCCTTGAAGGCATTCCCTTGACAGAAGGGTGATGCTGATTGAGAGCACAGCATCAATTTGCAGTGTACTGCCTAAGAGAAAAGGCACTTCAGCTGGGAGAATCATTTGCAGTAATGAGGGTGAAAGCCAAACTTTGCAGCATACCTCTTGTCAAACAAAAACGTACCAAAGTCTCAGTGCATTTCTGGAATACTTGGCAGGCATTTCTTCTGGGTAGGGCTCCATAACACACTCGCTTCACAAGCCATTTGTTTTGCCTTGCAAACTGTCACTGTTGAGCTAATGCTACCAGAAGCTGGAAGGAAATGTGACTGGAGCTCCTCCATCAGCACTTCTAATTTCCTTCCCCAAGGTGGGAGGAGTGGCACATAAAGAGAAAACTTGTGTGTGTGTCTCTATGGAGAACGCCAACGAGGCAACACAAATGAGCAGGATTGTTTGTGCTGGGTTATCAGATGGTGTTGCTACAAAGTACTATGTGTGGTTAGAAGGAAAAAAAGGAAGAAACTTTATACTGAATTTTTGGTGCTAGAGTGGCTGGGTGTATCTGCTCCTGGCGTGTTGTAGGATTAGGAAGATGCATTCCTAGCATCCACAGGTATGCAGAGCAAAGACCTCTTCTGGTGCCCAAGCCCTCCAGGTGATGCTGCAGGCTCTTGAAGGAGCAGAGCAGTGGGAACACGTGGCTGGGGTCCCAGCAGGGCTGCCCTACTGCAACTTGTGCTGGGCTGAGTGCACGACTCTATTTGCTATTGCAGAGGTGACTCCAGAGGTCCATGCTCTTCTGAGGGCTGCTGTGTTTTCATATGGGATGAGCCTTGGTCTGTACAGGACCTAACACTTCATTAAACCAACAAATGCACCTGCATTCCCAAAATCCCTCACTGAAATCCTGGCATGGACATGCACAGCAAGCAGCAGCTTGGATTTTGTGTCAATGGCACCTGCAGCAGGAAATCACTGTGGCATCTCCACAGTCTGTACAACTTCGTGTGGATGCAGAGTTGTACCTTAGCTCTGAGCACAGCTAGTGATTCCTGGGATAAGCATCTTTGGCCTTTCCCTAAGAAAGGCAGCTTGAGAAAGGGCTGTTCATCCCTTTGCCTCAGCTGGGGCTGAGATCTGCATGCTTGTATGAAAAATGAATTAATCTTCTGGGGGAGAGGGCTGCTATGAAATAAACATCAGATGTGTCACCCACACAGACTTGAGAGGAGGAATAGCTGTTTGGGGGTGATCAATAACCAGCTGTGGCCGAAGAAAGAGCCGGGGAAATATCCCATTGCAGATCTTCATTGGCATCCCATCCTCTAATGCAGTGAAAGCTGGCATATTGCAGGACAGATGATTTCCCTGCCTATTTTTTATAGTGCTTTACACTTCCCAGGAGTTGTTTCTGTATGACTGTAATAGAGCTGTCAAAATAACAGCTTGTGGTGGAGGATGCAGTCGCACCTCTCGGCTCCGTGCTGCCCTTCTCCTGCAGCACCTGCTTTCAGTCAGTGGCTGGAGGACACAGCCTCTGAAGGTGACACTGGCTGTGAGGGCAGGACATGCCTCAGTGCTCATTTGGCTGACCTTCCCAGCAGAGCCATGGCCTCAGGCCTCTCCATGCCTTTTGCACCGTAAGCCTGGCCCCAGCGATGGTCTCCTTTGCCCCATGACCTGCAGAAGGTCTTTTGCACCTTCCAGTCTCGCAGTCCTGCATCCTGCCCTTCCTGCCCAGCGTTTTTGATCTTACCACAGTGTGCAGGCAACACATGGAGCACAGCCCCAGGAGCAGCCAGCTGATGATGTGGGGTTTGGGGAAGTATTATTCCACTGCAGCTTGACAGGGCAATGAAGGTGGAGGTGGGACAAGATCTAGTCCCTATCCACTGCAAAATGGCTGTTGAGTAGGCTATTGGATATATATCAAGGAGGAATTGCCTTAGGACTACCTAGCAAGGACTGCCTGGAGAGAGGCAGCATCTTGGTGCTGGGGTAGTGACAGCTCTCCCATGCCCAGGGAAAAGAGTGTTAGGAAGTGTCCTGGTCAGTCTGGGAATAATGGTGTAAAGTCAAATGGGTGGCAATATGAGAGCAAAACATTAATGAAGGGACTGGAGTTGCCATCCATCAATATCCATTTGCTTGGAGGCATCAGCCTTTTTCTCCCTTCTTTTATCAGACAGCTTCAGTAACCTACAGGTGCCTGCTTGCAAGGTCAGCATTTCCTATGCATGAGAGCACTGGCTCTGCAGGCTGAAGCTGAAGGCTGCATAGATCCAATGCACCAGCTCAATCAGATGTTGAAGTATGTCTGCAGGAATGATCACTGCCATTTAATTTGCTGATTAGTGTTGTCATATCTATTTGTAGAACACAGTATAATTTATGGTGAGATCCCTGGAGGATTTTCAGCAAATGCTACAAGTAATTGAATCTGCTGATTTCTAAAGGTCAGGTGAAAACCGAGCATTATTGTAACACAGATGAGGTGATGATGACACCAGGTAGCTTTACATTCCCAATGTAAAAACTTGTATTTACTGATCATTGCTGTATCCCATCACTGTGGAAGATGAGTGAATAAGACAATCAAGAAACATAATGTCCATTTTCAACCCTGTCAGTAAAGCAATGTAGTTTCTGAAAAGAAAAAGGGACTTCCTTTTTCAAATCAACGGGTGGGAGGGGGAGAAGAATTTTGAGAGAGAGGCGTGATTAGGGAAGCATCAGGAAATTGTTTGGGTGATTTTACTGAAGAAGTGGCTCACTGATGAACTCCGAGGCTGAGTGCTGCTATTTCCAGTCCTGGCTGAGTACGAGCCCCCAAGCTGGCACAGCTACTTCCCGTCTCTCTTCCAGCAAACAAGTGGATTTCCCTTATCAGCAAAACTAATTTTGTCTGGCTGACAAGTTATAAAAATTGAGTCTTTTAATTTGGATTGTACAGTCTGGAGTTCATTTCTGCAGAAATGAGGGAGAAACGGAAGGAAGGTGGTCTGGCAAACGGCAGGGACAATCAGACTAGAGCAGCTCACTGAAGAAATGGTTTGGCCAAAGAACAGCTGATGGAGGGTACCAGTAACACAAAGCTCAAGCTGGGGTGCTGGTTTGCACTAAAAAATCTGTGTGCTGATAATAAGTTGAGATTTTTTCACAATGAAACCAAACTTTTTTTTGTTTAAAGAAGAAAAGTATTTTTTCAGAACTAGATTTTTGTTGTCAAACTTGTCTGGGCCCATTAGAAACTGCCCCAGCCTTCTGGAACAACACTAGTTCCCATCTGCTTCCCTCAAAGCAACAAAGTCAGTGGAGAGCTTGGCAGGAACCAAATTGGCAAGACAAGGAGTAGGTTGACATAGTGACTAAATTTGGGATATGTCTATCCCCAAGAAGCTGCTGCTAACCCAGTACCCTGTATGGTGTCTAGCAGGCATTTATAGGCCATGCACCACTGACTTGTCCTGCAGCAACTCCTGCCTACAGGTGCTCTGCACAGGGCAAAACTCCGCTCAGGCCATAAATTTTGTGGCTGAAGTACCTAATAAAAAGGGTAAATGCATGTTTGCTTGTAAAAGCCCTTCCCCAGAATGGATTAAACAAGTTATCCTGTGCTTTTTCACTGCAGAAATATGTGTATGCTGCAAACTTGCTTCTTTAGCTGCTCTGTAAATCATCAACCTAGAGCACTGCAGGCTACGAGAGCTGCCAGGACAATAAACTGAAGCTTTAAGCCCAGGAAAGACTTAAATACCCACCTTACTTTACATAGCCTGGTGACAGCAATATGGATGTACCTAAGGTCGAGTGCTCCCAGGCTCGGATGGATCAGGGCCTAAATACACATGGACATTTCAAACAGAGGCATCTGTCAGCAAAAACTTCCTCTCCTCGGGAGGAGGCTTCTCTCACAGCTCCTGCGTGGGTGTCGGGGCACAGAAATCCCCCAGACTTTGTTGTTCTGCCAGCAAGCAGGACAGGAGAGCAGTAAAAACCTGCCAGGTCAGTTAGAAACAAGCTGAGTGACAATGCTGCACCAGGGCCACCTGAAAATAAACAGGTCAACAATAAAAGATGCACAAGGGCCCAAGTCAGAAGCCTCACTCTGGGTGGGTGCAGGTTTGTGTGCTGCAGTGGCTCTGGGACTGTGGATGCTCCCTCCTGCTTCCCTGCACGCCTCCCTTTGTGCAAACTCAGGGCACTGGCAGAGCTGGGCACCCCACCACCTGCTGTGTAGCACACAAGTGGAGCTGAATATTTGGAAAAATAACACCAGAGCAAGGACCCTATCTGATACCTTCAGCAAGAACCCTTTGTCCCCAGCATCGTTCCCCTTCGGGTGACAGCGGGCACCACTGATTACAAGGGTATGCCAGCCCACGTGTACCAAATGGGGACCTGTTAGGTTATTTTGGTGCTCTCCGGGGAGAAAGCGAGGGCACGCAAACATGGATAAATAACCGCTGCCGGTTCTGGGTCTCTTATATAAGGCGATGATTATAGAAACTGCGGTGTACGAGGGGGTGGAAAGGGATGCAAAGATCAGAGTTTTTAAAGGAAAGTAGGTCTGGGTGTTGAGGGGGGAAATGGAAGTTACCAGCCTTCCTTGAGGTTTGATAAAACCAAAGAAAGTGGTGCTGTATTGTACCCATGCCTTGGGCGCAGACAAGACACGAGCATCCTGTGCTGGGGAAGAGCCACGCAGAGACTTTATATAGATCTTCTCTTTGGGATGAGCTGATGTATGGGACTGTCAGCTGAGCACAGTGCTGGGAATAAATGATTTAATAGCACAAATGGTTTCCAAAGGGAGCTGGGAGAGTATTGTCCCAAAGTAACCAACACTTCATGTTCCTTCGCAAGCACAAATGATATTTGAATTATTGCAGACACGTAGAAAGCAATTTTGTAGCCATCCTGACACTATTGTTGGTTGGTTGATTGGTTAGTGAAGAATTTTTCACTATATATTTTCCTTTCTTTCAAGCTTCCTGAAGAATGCAGGATTTCTGATTAGGATACTTTTTAATCCTAATCAGAAACGAAGCTGCCTACAAACTAGGTTTAGGCATCTCTAAATCCTTATCGCAGAGGGGCTGAGTTTGGGCTGTGTTAAGGCAGGCTGCAATTTTATTCATAATTGTTTAGAGAAAAATAGGGGAGGGTTTCATAAAGCACTAGACATTACACACAGCTATTTGCCATCTCCTCCTCTTTTAAATACAGAGTGTAACTCGCCAGTTCCCTATGCTGTAATTTATTTTCTTACAGCCAGGTTGTGAGAGCTGTGGGAATGGAAGTGATCCATTGTTCTAATCTGTAATGAGAGTACCAAGCCCCCCTATGTCTTCAGCCTGATTGTGATGGCAACATGTGCATTTACAGATTCATTGGTGAGTGTCTGGAGGTTACTCTTCACTGCGTGCTCTTTATGATCTGATCAGAGTCACACACTAAAAAGGAGACATCTTGCAGCAATGTAATTCTGAGTTACGCTTCCTGAGCTGCGCTTCTCTCCCTGTTGGGCTTCTGATTGCTGTACCAGAAACAGCATCACAACTTCTTTCATGAAGTAGGTTTTGGTGCGCGGTCACTGGGAAGTCTCCTTTGGAAAAATCATTGTGCTAATGTAAGACACTGCCTTGGAGCAGGGCTGTAACACAGCAGGCTGGATCTAGGAAAATAATCAGCATACTGCATGATAGGGATATTGCCTGGATGCCACTCAAACTTCTGTATCTCTCAATCCTAGCACGTATCTATGTTTGGCGTGTACTCCACAGGTGAACTCATGCAAGGACACAATTCCTGCCCTGAGAATCCTCTCACATGTTTTTGGTACATCCCTTCCTTTGGGCCAAGCCTGCTCTCACTGCAATTAGCAGGAAGGAGCTTGTGTTGCAGCTCTTGTGTGTAAGCCTTGCTCAGCCGAGCAGTCTCCCTGACCCCAGCGGGGCTCCTTGTATGCCTAATTTAGGGCTGGAATTTGCCAGTGGGTCGGCACCCACCGGGATGCTGATAAGTAAGACCTACTCAGTCTCTAAACCAGCTATTTTAGATCACCCCAAAGACTGCCCCTGATGGGCACTGCCAGTGGGAGCCCACAACACAGACCAGCTCCAGATCTGCTGGATTGTCCCAGTTGTGTGGTGTATCCCTGGGTATTTAATGGGCCGAAGGGGCATTCATGCTTCTAGTGACAGCAAACAACGACTGAGAGATGAACCTGTGTTTATGGCACGTGTGTTTATGGCATGGCATTTTCAAGAGGCAGGATCGATAAATGAGAAGCAAAAGTCTCTCTGGGGCACAGGTAGAGGTGCACTGACACTGGTTTTACAGGGTATGGGTTGCAAGGACCCTGATTCTCTCCCTTCCCTCCTACAAGGCTGCAAAGGGAAGAGCTAAGGCAGCAAGTCCTGCTCTTGTTTTGACTTCCTTCATGTGCCTGCTAAGGCGTTGCTATGTGAAAATCCTGGCAGGGGGTGGGAAATGCCGTGTCTGTTGGAGCTCAGTAAGTTCCTGTGTGTTTAGCAGCTGTGGCGTCCTTGTTTGCTCTTTCTTGCCAGGCGTGTGAATGGAGACCTTTGTACATCAGGACATGTGGTAGTGCCCAGGTACTCCTTGGATATGAAGGAATTTTTGTGCAGTGGCAGCTGAGCCATGGAGATGGTAGAAGCAGGTGCCTTGTCTACATTTCATAGGGAAAAGGAGTATGTTTTATTGAATAAATCAAGGCTTTGTTAGCTAGGCCACCTTATTCCTGCAGGGAATCCGTAGGAAGAATTTATATTAAATGTTCTCTGATGATAATAATGCTTTTAAAATAGAATTCAGAATATTATGCCACCTAAATCTTGATAGTCCATTCCTTCAGCTCAGAAATACTAATGCAAGGTGTGTCTCGTACTCCATATTTCATGGGTGTTCCAATTTCTTTTCTTTTTGAGCTATATATTAATGTGGAGTTAGAGGCTTTATCTCCACAGCTACACAGTCCCCCTCACAAGCCTCTCCAGACATGCAATTTAGCACAAAAAAAGCTTGCTTTGTTCCTCAGCATTATATGGTGTAATCAGAAGAATGAATAGAGATGCCAGAAAGATTTATGACTTGATTTTTTTCAGAGATGGAGAGGACAACTAATACACAATATTGATTTCATGAGAAACTGGGGATCCTCAGATCAGAGAAGCATTTTTCTCAATATCCTCTTCAGAAATATCACCCTAAATGAAGTGGGTTTTTTGAGAAACCAAAGGATTAATAGGAAAAATTTTCAAGATGGATTGCTTTTTTCTTTTCCAAAACATGAAGATATGCTTTGATAATCTAGAATACAGTAGGATTTGGCATTCATGGAAAGTCCTACCCAATGTTAATCCATCTTTCAGAAAATGTGTCATAACCTCCCTACCCCTGAAGCATCATTTCACTGAAAATGTTGCAAAAACCTTTGCTAGATTTCACCAACTTTTTTTTTTTTAAAAATCACCTAAAAGTGAAGTATTTATGGACACTCATAAAACAAACCAGAACACGGCATTTCAGTTGCAAATCAAACTCGTACCTGGCTTAAACTTTCTCTTTCAACAGTGCAACTGAATACAGTTCTGTCTTTTTAACTATCCCAAATAGAAATGCAACCACTTAGTGACATCTCTTTTTTTGGCTGGGTTTGTGATACTTCTTGAGATCAGCTTTTGGTTCCAAAGGGGTGGTGAACTGCTCTGCTCTCACCCATGAGATACTGAGCCTGAAGTCTAATTACGCTCTTTCCATCTTTCTTGGTTGTTCCCTGCTACACTGGTGACAAATTTAGCAAAAGACCTCCAGCTGTGCTGAGACTGTGGAAGGAGTTGAGGCTTGGAGTTAGATCTTCAACAGCATGTAACCTCTTATTTTCTACCCTGTCTGGCTCTGAATGGCAGCTATGAAAATTATATGCATAAACTTCCTACTGTAGGTTAGTTTTATGGGGGCTTTCACTGCAGTAGATGAACTTTGAACAAATAATTTTAAGCTGGTAACTTTATTCAAAGCAAATTTTTTTTCTCTTTTCTTCCTCATAAATCCAGCTTCTTCGTTGTCTCTTATAATTTGGCACTAGTTAAATACTGTTGGTTTCCTAAGGAAGATCTGCTATTGTTTAAATCAGAAAGGCAAATACAAATATAATGCAATATCCTGTCTACCAAACGTGTGGGACGTGCAGATGAACAACTCGTCAAGCTTCAAATGCAACTTAGTCTCCATTATTCTTCGAATTCCTGGAAAGAAAGATCTGCACAAAGAATGGGGCTCTTAAAATCCCCGTCTGAAACCAGTTGCAATGAAAGTCAGCTACTGCTCTATAGCTCCAGATCTCTGCACCATCAGAAATTAAAAGCCCTGTTCCTATTGATTTTTTTAAATTAATATTTATTAATAGTAAAAGCATGATTTCCATGTCAGAAGAGGGTTTCTTCCTAATGAAACCTTTCTTTTGATGCAACTCAGAGGACTTGCCTATCACTGCTGGATGCTGCCCAGAGGCATTGCCAGACCATAGGATCCTATAGCATCTCATGGCTTCTGGATCCAATTGAGCCACTTGTTCTCCCCCTGGTGTGTGTGTCCTGCATACCCCTTATCCAGCCTCATATCCCAAATCCTGGGGCACCCAGCACCATGGAGTGAGCCAACACACCTTTGTCTCCCAGGGTAAGCACAACTGTAGTAATTTCTGTGGTTTATACCTACTTTCTAAAAATATAAATAACTGCTATCAGCTCCTGGGTCTATAGGGCAGCACAGCAGAGCACTAATGAGACCTGCTCCTTGCTACTAGTTCAGCCCTGCGTGGGCAAAGAGGTGTTAAACTGAATTTTAATCTGCTGGCAATGAACATCTTATTATATAGCTGTGCCTAAGGGCTCGGCAGGCTTGTGCACCACACACAGCATGTTCAGGTGGAAGCTGAGCTTGTGGGTGAGGATTTAGGAGAGAAAAGACAATTCTCAGTTTCTGTTGATGGCTAGCAGTGCAATGGAGACTGAAGCTCTTTTTCTCCAACATCTACATTTATATGTAGTACTACTGGTCTTGCTGGGATGAGCACCAGCTGGAGGATATTTCTGTTTGGACAGAGAAGTGGAGAGAAAGAGAAGAAGAGTCAGCCCCCAAAATGTGTTTCATAAAAATGTGCATACAGCACACACACCAGATGCTTGTACCACAAACTGGTGGTCCTGCCAGCTCT
Organism: Ifrita kowaldi; assembly: GCA_013398055.1. Taxonomy (NCBI): domain Eukaryota; kingdom Metazoa; phylum Chordata; class Aves; order Passeriformes; family Cinclosomatidae; genus Ifrita; species Ifrita kowaldi. The sequence goes on along the minus strand of VZRS01002209.1, from coordinate 209,507 downwards.
CCTTTGCCATCCCAAGGATATCGATTTGAAAGGAAGATGCAAGGGACACAAATCTTTCCTTTTGTTGTCTGTATCAGGCTTATTTTAATCTGCTTGCCTAAATTAGCCAAAGGTGCTGTTAGTCAGCAGCACATTATCAATTTCTGTGAGCAGGGCCTTGGGGCTTTCTGTCCTTTATCTGCAGAAAGGCACATTAGCATGAGAGATACACGGAGTTTATTAGATACTGATACTTCATGGCTCTCTCCCAGCTCTATTAGTAATCCAGTCACCAGCTCCTGTCTCTCCCCTTGTTCTACAATTCCACACACTCCTGCTATTGTGTCTGCTGCATCTCTGATTCACAAAGCTTCTTCCTTCAACTTGAGATCTCTTTTGCAGAGTAACTCCTGGTAAGGAAATCTTTTTAACCTATTTAATAAGACTGTGCCCAGTGCAAGTGTGGGGCAACTGATGTTTAAGGGGAAAGGAATAAAGAAAGTTTTAATATAAAGAGAACCCATCAAAGGTTCTTTAAAAGCAATTGTTAAAAATGTTGCACAAGTGACTCACTGTACACATCTGTGGTTTTTAAAATTGTCTTTTATGTTTTTCAACATCATTTTAATTAAAGCCTTTATTAGCAAGTGGCTCGTTTAAAAAGACTGCCACTTTATTTTCTACTTCATAATTTTTACAAGTGACTTTCTACAAATGTTTTGCTCTAAAAAGGTCATTCTGGGAGAAAGCAAGAAGGAAGTAACAGTGTTAAATCAGTCATGCAAAAGGTGTGATGTGAGGCATAGCTTGTTGTAATGAATTTTGTTCACTAAGTGAGTCTAATTTCTGGTCACAGCGATTTTGGTGTATTGATTTCCAGCCCCACACTTGCCTGGTAAACAAGATCTCATCACAGGCCCTGGTTTGTGTCAGTAAGTCCTTTCTGCTCAGGCAAATCAAATATTTTAATCTCCAGGTCCTCACAGCTTTTGTGCTCAATTGCACGCAAGCCTCTAAATGCAGAGGCTCCGAGCTGCAGATGCAGGGCTGGGGAGGGCAGAGCCTGAAGGTGCTCACGTCCCCATTAACACTTGGGAGCTGCTGGCTCCTTGTCCCAGGTGCCAGCTGTTTGCAGCTGCACAGCTTCTCCTTTGCACCTGGGCAGTGTCAGCCTGAGCTTCTGCCTGGGCTGTAGTACCGGGGGGCAGGAGAAAGGCTGGCTGCAGCAGCAGGGTGCTCAGGGCAGGCCAAGCTGTGTCCTGGCTCCCAGGCTGCTCTAAGGATGGCTCTCCTACCTCCAGCTTACTTTGTGCTCACACCTTGTCTGCTGGGCTGATGAAGTTCTAGCCTTTGCTCTTTCACAACACTCTGAAGACTTTATATCATTTTCAGATATAGCAATCAAGCCACTGAGCAAGTGGACTCAAAATTTTAAATTTAGATCTGATGGGGAAGCAAAATTCTGAATACAAACTGCCTGCCGCTGCTTGGTTGCTTGTGGATTTAGATTGCTGTCTTTAGGTGCCTTTGCAGGTCACTCACAAAGTAACAAAGGCTTTAAGAAAAACCTCCACACAACCTCAAAAATAAGCTCATGTTCTCCCCAGTTTAGCCCATCAGTCACTGCTCTTTACCATCCTTGTGGCCAGCTGTCCCAATGACTATACTGTGTGTACTGAGCCAGTGCTGATGTCTCAGCTGTAAGTAACGCCCAGTAAGGGAGCACTGTACATATTTAAAGAGTGTAAGGACGCAGCAGATGTTGTGCCAAGCTCAGTATATACCATTTCTGTGCCTACCTGAGATCTCCTCCTTGGAGGATTTGTTCTTGAGTGTTGTATAACACCTTTCCTTCAGCACTGACCTCTGAGATAATGTGCATCAGGAACGTCATATTGTCAAGAGAGCCAGGCAGCAGCTTGGGAGTTGGTACAAGGGCACATGAATAATGGCATTATTTCCAATCAGAAAATTGCTAAATTTAAGTCTATTACTGAATCCAACAGAACACTGTGCAGCTTGGCACCTTATGCAGGGTGTGCACCTACATAAGATTATGTTCATAACAAGAATCAATAAGGTTCAAAGAAAAAGCTGGAAAAAATCTCCATGAGCATGTGGAAGGGAACACTAAATGTTTAGTGATATTTTTAGCTGATCTCTTGATTTCAAAGTTCTTTCTACTCCAAATATCCTTCCCTAAAAAAGTGAAATAGTAAGCTACAACCTGAAAAAACCCCACGGGATGGGAAAAATTCATACCAGGTTGGAGCTGGGTTTGCCTTTAGCTGGGATGTTTCATGCAGGGCACGGGGAGCTCCTTACTCCTGCTAGAGCCATAGACCCGTAACAGAAAGGGACAGACACAGTCCTTTATTTAAAACTAGCCCCTGTGAGGCTGTTGGCGTGGAGCAATTGTGTGCAGCTGAACATAAAAGTCCTTAAAATAATCCTTCCTCACACAACTGCCACCAAAAGTACTGTCAGCAAAGGAAACTGCTCTGCTGAGGGGGCATGGTTCCCTCTTCCAGCGTCTGTGAGTAAATGTGGCATCACTGGGTCTGTTGTAAGCAAGCCTGTCAGTACCTGTAAGGTGACTGTCTGTGCCTTAGAACACAGAAGTAATACCCTGCAAAATTAAGACAGTGCAAATCCTAACATTTCCCAGGAGTGTCTGGCTTTGCAGCTTTAGCAGTGCGGGTACAAGGCAGGGCTTTTTTTTCTGTTATGGTAATACATTTGATTCAGCATTTACAATCAGGAAGTTCTAAAAGTAACAATGCTAATTCACTATCAGAAAAAAAAATTAAAATGGGGCTTTCCTGTCCAAACAGCAGGAAGATGAGCCAAAACTAGTAATGACAGTGGTGGTTTCTATCTTGTGTTTCTATGGTGAAAAACAGGAAGCTGTCTGACATTGATAAAACTGCTCTTGAAAAGTTGTCATCAAAGGTCTAAATTATTCATTTGAATGCATCGTTACTAAATGCATACTAAACAGGAGCCAGGCTCTTAAAAGACAAGCTAAAAAATACTGGGTTTGCATGTTTTCTCTTTGTTGATTTTTTCTACAATGGAGAGAAGAAGAGGAATGATGTGCTGGTTTTTATGCTGCATTAACTAATTATAGACATTAAAGGTGAAAAACACCTATTATTTTATTTAAATCTTCCCCTAGCTGTTGTCATGGCTGACAAATCCAGTTCTTTTTAAACACAGTTTTGCAAACTGCTCTCTCCTTGTACGAGCATGCTTCACAGCACAAAACCACCAGAAAATAATGAGTAATGGAATTCCCTTACCTGTCTAGGCCACGTGTCCTTGCAACTTCAAAGGTCACCGAATTGAGAGATCCTCTGTGGGTGATGCTTTCATTTACTGTGAATGTAGTTTTCTCTCGCTCCCGTCCGCAAGCCCCTCTCCATCAGGCTTCTCCCGTGGCGTCTGCAAAACACAATGCATCCAGCGTGAGCACATGCTGTGTTGCAAAGGTAGAATCACATGGAATCACCTGGATTTTGTTAAAAGAGGAGTCCAAGCAGACTCACAGTGATAGAACGCTGCATGTGTGAATGTTTTCGCTTTCGTACTTTACACACTGTGCCAATATTGGGGGGTGGGAGGTGACAAGTAATACATTTTTCACTATCCCAACTGTTTCAGCTCTAAAGGGAAATCACACAAAAAGCAGGCTAGCAGAAGTCACTCATTGCATGAAAGGTATGGAATAAATAATGTAACATACTTAATGACAGCATCAAGAAAGGGCTTTTTACATGCTAAAATCAAAAGAGGATCTGACCTTAGTCTAGGGTGATGAAACATGAGCACAGATCTCACTAAATAACTGAGATCACCAATATGTGCCCATTTGCATGTTCTCAGGGCACCTATGCCCTGATTCCTGCATGTGTATGCAGCTTTCCTGAGGCAGCAGGACAAGCTGGCTGAGAGCAACAAGGTCACCCAAGGCAGTGAGGGAGGTGATCTCTCAGATTACGGGATTAAAACCCGACTGAGAGAAGGGTGATATCAACTATTTCCCAGTTCCCCTCTTCCTTTTCAAGTCCCAGAGGATGAGTTTCTTTCTAAGGGTCAACAACACCCTAAGACCAGTTCAGACAAAACACCAAAGCCAACAGCTCACATAGCCTGGGGATTCATTTTTCCTTTTTGCAGCGTCGATGTGACCTTTTGCATCCATCACCTTGGGTAAGGAAGGGCCAAGATTCACCCCATAACTGAAGCACCCGACTGCTGGCAGCCTTCAGCACTAAAAGCAGGGAGCACGTCCAGAAAGCTTCAATAAACGCAAACAGGCTGCTCTGTTCTGATGGGAAAAAGAAATCTCTGAAGTATTACTGCACCCAAGGTTCCTGAAAACACTTCTTGAAACTATTTACTTGGGCAAGCATGTGGTTGCTTAAGTGAAGATGACACATCAAAGCCTAATTTTGTCAGTCCTTGACTTTTAGTATCTAAGAACCCAGGATGAATTAATACTGTAGTAGAGGAATATGACTTCTGCAATTCTGTGTTTCATTATGTTAGCATAGCATTAAAAGGAATTACTTTCTGGTTTTGATTTAAGGTGTATTCCCTTGTTCCCATGTAAATGTGAGGCAGAACTGCACCATTTAATGGCTAAGAAAAGAAAGGCAACACCAGGAAAGCTGGTTTCTCACCTATGTCTGATTGCCTAGAGTTCTAAATTAATTATCCCTCTTAAGGGAAAATGGATGTTGAATGGGGAATAAAGCACAGCTGTTGAAGCAGGGTATAAAAAGGAAAAGGTTTTAGAAGGGAAAGAAAAGGTGCACTTTCAGCTAGACAGACAGATTGGTAAGGCAGCATTGCTCTTGGATTTGGACTAACGGGATGAATTCAGCACTGAGATAATGGACATATCAGGGCTTGGGTGAGATGCCATGGGACAACCCTGCTCTGCATTCCATGGGACTTCAGAGAGCAATATCCCATATGAACACATACATGTGGTTAGACAGACCATTACTTTGATAATATTCTTGGACAATTCTTCTGGCACTGCACTGTTCCTGTTTAATCTCAGTCAGCACCAACCACTTAAAAAGTCTACAGTTTACCTGAACGGAATTAAAACAGGACTTTTTCATTCTGGGAAAATAGTTTTTGTTTCTCTCTCTGTGTCTCATTAGTCAGAGCCTCTGAAACACCACATGAAAAGAGAATCAAATGTAGGCCAAGCGATTAGCAGAGTTGAGCAACACTGGATTCTTCAATTTATGGCTCCCCAGATATGACAAAAGGAGAGGGAAAGTCTCACAAACAGGGAAAAATTTTTTTTTTTAGGCATGCAAAGTTTGGGAAAAAAAATCTTTTAAGGCTTAAAATGGTCCGTGTACCACTGAGTTTCATACTAACTTCTGAAGCAAATAGAGTTTTCAAAACTGGAAAAGTTCACATTGTTTGTATGTGAGTGTCTCCCTTCCTCTCTGCCTCTCCAATGTTTGCTAATCTATTACCCACCTTAAACAAAGCTTCCTGTTCCTCCTTGGAATCTAAGCAGAAAATCAATTAACTATAGTATTAATGAGGCCTCATTACAGGTTTTCCCCTGCCTGTTGTTGTCTTCACCTCCCTTTACTGCCATTATTTAACTTGGGATTCCGGGCATACGAAAAATCTTACCTATTCCTTTCTTTCATCAAACACTGCTGATTGGAGTTCCCACTTTTATGACTTCCCTGATAAACATAATTTTAGATTAGAGTGTTTGGAACAGGCCACCTTAACTAGGAATTGCTGGGACAGAAGTCCGTACTAGCACTGTCAGTGCTCATTAATGGTGTTTATTCAGGATTATTTGCGATGGAGATAAATTGTAGATTCAGGGGGTTCCTTCTTCCTTATTGGCACACAAAACATCTTCTGTGATATTCCCTCGTGGGATATGTGAAGAAAAATGAGGATTCTCTCCTTAGTGTCTTATGAATCCAGCACAACTCGAAGTCGTCTCCTGGGGTCAGATATCCAAGCCATTCCTTTACTCCATAATGTGGTGGTACCACTTTGCCTCTCAATGCCAGACTGGGAGCATTGTGGCGCCTGCTTGGGAGGGAGCTGGCCAAGGCTGCAGTCTGTTTCAGGCTGTCATTGATCAGCTGCAGCTGAATTACATTCCTGGCTCAGGAGGTGCATTCTTGCTGCTTGACCTCAGGTCTGGCATCTGGACAGTAAATTGTCTCCCACGTAGAAGATAGTATTGGGATGATTTGGGTTATCTATCCTCATACACAGGTCCCAACCTGACTAATATGAATTATCCACACTTTATGCCTCTGGCAGTCTTTCTTCTGCTGAAGGCACAACTGAGTGCCAGCACATCTATACAGGTTGATCAATAAAGGCTTTTGGCACATGAACAGGCTCTGGACAAAGAAAGGAGAGTATTTGTGCTCTAGGCAAAGCCATCCTCTTCCAAACTTTGTGCACGAACCCAGGTCTTTGACTGGAAAATTGCTAAAGCCTGGGCTAAGAGGAGGTGTTAGCACAGATTTGGACCCCCTGGAAGAGCTGAATGAAGCATGAAGAGAAGCAGGGATGGGGAAGGAAGGGAGCAGAGGAATATGTACCAGCACACGAGGATTTCAGGTTGTTTCTTCAGGGAGGCTAGCCAAAGGAGGCAAGCCAAGCCAGCCAGCTCCTGCTACTGCTCCTGAACTGTGAGCTGAAAACCCATGGCATGTTCAAGGCCTCAGGCTGGAAAAGGGTGAAGGACTGAAGAAAACCCCAGTGTGAACAGTATTGTTCTGGCTTTTTGGGACAGGGGTGTCTTTCAAGGCTGTAATTCTGTCAGTGTTCAAGAACTGAAGCAGAGGGCAAGGAAACAGGGAAACAGAGACCAGGGATGCCAGAGGAGGAGGAGGAGGCTGAAGTTTGATGCAGCAAGACTGGGAATTGAGCTGGGAGAGCTCACCCTGGGCAGGAATTACAAGACATCCATGCACTTCCAGAGAACAAATAAACACGACTGCCACCACCCATGAATACCGGCACTTCTTTTCTTCCCCCATGGTGTAAAGACCTTTTGCCACTCTTTAATTTAAACCAGTGAAATTGGAGCAACATAAAATTAATTTCTCTGGGTCCTGTTCTGTAAGCATCAATTATAATGTCTAATCTACATGAAGTGCTGCTAAGTTTAGTAACCAGCTCTTTATTATGCAGCACCCAAAAGCATTCAAATATATTCACATTAAGATGTAAGATCATACAAGCATTAATTGTAGACACATCCAAATGTTAACAGTTGCTTTTTTGCCTCCTAAGGCTATTAACAGCTATTTTGATTGGATTGCCATGTTCCTCCAAAACACACACTTTCAGAGAGAAATGTCTCAATTGGAGCTTTGACAGTGGGCACAAAGCAATGTACTGTCAGAAAGCAAAGATTAGAGGACTCGCCTTTATTTATGACAATGACCTTGGAAATCAAGGTTTGATGCTTGCTGTGAAGGAATTTCACTTGGTGGCAGAGGAAGGAGGGAGGCACTGCTGTGAACATGTAAATCATTTATGCTCTCAATTAAAAATTTACTCAACACCTACAGCTTTTGCCTGAGATATGGCTGGGAAAAAAAAACCCTGAAAACTGCTGCCTCTATTCCAAGGTCATGTATCTTGTCATTTAAAGGAATATTCAGTTTTGTTCTATATTTGACACTTCATTGGCCTCTCAATTGGTTTTCGAATAAAATTGTATATTCTTTTGACTTCCTTTTCCATTTTCTCTGCAGTCCAATGGTTTTCTTCCACCTATAGCAGATTATTGTGTACCTTTTTCTTCAGTAGTACAATTTTTGCCATCTCTTATCTTTCATTGTGTCTTCTCTTTCTTTCTTGTCATTATTTCTTCTTCTGTGTCCTTTCCTTCCTCTGCTTGTGTTGATTTCTTTCCCACAAAAGTCACAGCTTTCCTGTCACAGCTCACTTGTTAGTCTCTCTTTTCATTCACTTTAATTCACGTTCAATTCTCCTGACTCTGTTTTCTTGTTTAGGTGCCACTAAAACAAATCATAACAACAACAAAAACCCCCCACTGTCCAGAAAATGAAAGGAATAAAATGGTACATAAACTCATGTCAGCAAGAATAAATAATAAAAACAAAAATAGGTGTGAACATGGAAAAAATAACCTAATCCCTTACTTAAAGCAGTTTTGATTTTGTATGAAGGCAGAGCTGACACATATTGTAATACATAATGTCATAAGGAACAGTGCACCTGGGCCAGGATCATGGCATATTCCAAAGGATGTTTTCAGAAGGCATTTTGTATCACTACCTCTTTTTCTTTGGGTGATTTGACCTTTTAATAGGTCATGGCTGGTGAGGTTGCTTCTGTCTCTTCTTTTGTACCCTAAGGTTATGACCCTACCCCTCTTTTACAACTTGGAGGTAAGCGAAAAATGACACTACAAGAAACTCTTATGCAAAGAGCATCAGGAAGAAGTAACGGTATGGACCATACCTTGGCATAACCACAAGCCTCATTCATCATTCAGGAATCATTTACTTTTCATAGTGGTGAATTATCCCTGCTTGAGTTGTGCCTTCATCTATTAGTTAAAACTCGTGTTGTAACCTAAAAACTTTAAAATTAAATAAATAACTAAAGTACCCTTACAGTACTGGAATAGCTGAATTGCAAACAAACAAATGAGCAAAAAAAGACTCCAAAGCTTTCCAGATGGCTGGTTCCCACTGATGTACATTTTTTCTCTGGAGCTTCAAAACATGTTTAAATTATGAAATTTGGTGTGATTACAAGAACTTGGCAAGCACTCATTAAGGTTTTAGTCTGAGGAGTGATACTACAGAGCTGGAGAACAGAAGATGAGCAATTGTGGAGCTGCATGCCTGTTCATGTGTGTGCACAGCATTGTCAGTGTGGCTTGCAGGGCTCAGCTCTGTGGTTCCCAGGGTCTGAGGTTTTCATGGGCTGCCCTCCTGCTGCTTCCTTGGGCCAAATCCATCCTCAGCAGAGCTGGTGAAACTGGTGAAATTGCATCAATAATTTATTTGACTTCATTTGCTCAGAACTGCTTACTTGGTATCCCCCGTGCTCTGTCCCCAGCTTCTGCTGAGCCCAGGTGACTTGGTACCTGTCTCTGCTCCTCATAGCCTGGTCTTGCTGCTGCAAATCCCTTTGTGCTGCTGGGGCAGACCCACTGCTCCAAAGGGAGAGCCCGTGCCTTGGCTGGGAGAGCAGAACGTGGGGAAAGGCTTGTGGGAGGCAGCAGTAGCAACAGATGATGGGAAGGAAAGCGAGGGGGAGTGGAGGGTGACAGAAAAAGAAAGACAGAAACAGTGTATTTACTATCTGTTTTGAACACGTTCTGAGGCTAGCAGTGCTGAATTTTAATGAGTCTATCCCACCCTCCAGCTTGGGGCAAGCTGACAAGGAGGATCAGACCTTGTGCTCCAAGTGCAAGGGAAAGACACCCCACTGGGGCAATGGTGAAGATGAAGATTGGTGAAGATTGTGCCTCTCCCAGCAATTTGTACTTGACAGAAGCAGGAACCTCCCTTTGCATGTCAGGTCCTCCTGGCTGCAATCACAAGAGCCTCTTTCCAGCTCCTTCAAGCCCATCCACTGCCAGCTCTTTAGAGCCAGAGGATAAAACCCTGTCACACAGCCTGAGGAGAAATCCAGCACCTCCCTATTGCATGCCTGAACAAAGCTGCTAGTAAGGGCACCACATTTTTTCTGATGCAGCTTGTTGTCCAGGTGATGTTTGAAGGATGTCCCTTACTAGCCTGACACTAGAGACTGCTCCCCTCTTTATGGCAAGGGCAGGTTGATCACTGATACCTCAAGATCCACGGGTATGGGCAGTATTAGCATAGAGGAGGGAGAGATCAAAGAAACCCCAAACCAACCAACCAAAGAAAACCCCAAACGGGGCATTGTAGCAAAAAAGTTACCCTGGAGTTATCAAGAACATTAGCCCATTGTTGTGTATTGTGTGTTGCTGCAGTCATCCCCTGCTCAGCACCAGACAATAGACAATCTGAATAGACTCTGAATTATTCAGCTGTAGTTTAATTATTCAAGATGAGGATGTGGCAACCATTCATGCCAAAAGGAGGGAGGAGCAAGGTAACTGCAGTTCCCCTGTGCTAACCTGGGGGACCTTGTGTGATCCTCACCCCACTGGTCTCCAGGGACTGGCTGCTTTGGCAAGGCACTGATGTTGCATTCGTGCTGCCTGAGTAAGTGCATGCCCTGCAGCAAGCAGGTACATAAGTATTCAAGTGACCAACCTGCTCTGTACCTATCAAAGTGTGGTTTGCTGTCTGCTCCTCGGATTTATTGCCAAAAGACAGTTCCTTTGGGGCTCAACCAGCTGCTGTCTTATGCATTTGTGGACTCCTGCCATGTGTCACTGTCAGTATATGAATTAAAAACAAATGCTGGAAGTACAGTGGAGAGATAAATAACAGCATAGCAGGAGGAGATGTGCTTAAGCCCACGCAGTGGACTTGGTGTGACTCCTTTCTAATAACTGACTGTCCGTCAAGTCGCGTAATAACCTGCAGATGGCTCAGCAGTGGGCGGCATTAATATCCTCGGGCCCCTCTGGCACACAGGTGCCCTGCCCTGTCCTTCCACCCTCTCCTTTCACCAGCAGACAGCCTTGCCCCTTGTTGCCGTCAGGTGAAATGCACAACAGGAACTCACTGTCACACCAAACACGGCTGGCTGGCTCCCAGGGAGCTTGTCCCCCTCCCCTGGGTGGGGAGCAAAGACAGGCGAGTGCACTTGACTTTTTGCAATGGTACCAGAGCAGAAACATGACAAGTGGCAGAAGAATTAAAATATCATGGCTATTCAGAGTGCTGATGTGAATTTTTTGGTTTGTTCACTGTTCTATCCAGAATCACGGTCTGACTACACACACTGCCACTTTCAAGGGCCATCTCTGAGGCTGAAGCAGCACGGAAAGCCTCTAGGTACTATGCATGCACTTAAACTTGCATTGTACAAATACAGACTCAGGTGACATCTAAATGCTTTCTGCACCTTAATAAGATAAATGACATCATCCAACAACTCCAAGAAGTTTTGAGAAAGATAAAACAACCTGAGCCCTGGAAAAGGAAGAACAGGAACATGTCTGTAGGGGGAGAAACATACAGAGTAATGTTACGGGTTAAATTACTTTTCCTAGAAGATCTAATGGAAAATACAGAGAAGCAGATACAGAAAATGTGTACGGACATCTGGAAGGGACCTTCCACGGCAAGCACTGTGTCATACAATCCACGATAAAAACACAAACCCCACAAGCTGAAGAGTCCCTAGATTTCACTGTTTACATTGAAGGGCTAAGGCAAAAACTTTCTGCTGATGTTAGAGAGCAACTTTGGATTCCCCACTGAAATTCGCTGATGGTGAATTTACCTCCATCATTATAAACGAATCACAAGTGATTAGATACTAGGAAAATGGATGTTGAAAGCATCTGATGGGACTGAAAACAAAGGATTGTCAACTACTGAATCAGAAGTCACACAGGAAGGTTGAGGGGTTGGACTGCTTTAGTTTTCTGCGACTTCTTTAAAGTCTTTCTCTAGACAGAAAAATTCTGAACTGAAAAATTCTTGCATTTTGCATTAATATTTAAAGCAGAGTACTTTTGAGTGAGCACAGATTTGTTACAGTTTATTAATAAGTTTTCCTTTACAATTTTCAAAGAGCATTTTTTACATAACCTGCTTGTCTTTCTATCCATCATTTACAACCCTGAGTGCTGTTGTTTCAGCCTGGTTGTGCTGATACTCTCACGATTTCCTTGCAGGCAATGCCAACCCCCTTCAGCTCTCCTGAACACTTACACAAAAGTCAACTTGCTTTGCACCCCTGCAGACACTCAGCTGAGGAGGGGGAGCAGAAGCAGGTTTGAGAGCTCAGCAGGCAGCCTGAGTCTCACTGGCCATGTAAATACATGGAGGGTGAGACTGGAGGTGAAATGCACTCTCTCACTCACTGGGTCAGCGGGGCTTTGTTCTTCTACAGACAGCAATGAGGAATGAGCTCTCAAAAGTGAGAAAGGAGCCCCAGGGCTCCCTCCTTGGGCTGCTGAACCTAGCATGTAGCAAAGTCTGGCAGCAACAAATCTTGTTCAGGTCATGGAAGATGGGGACAGGGATGCTGATGAAGGACAGAGCCCCTTGTCTTGCACACATAAACCACAGACTGGCTCCTTGGCTGAAAGGCTGAGTAGTACTGTGCTATTTTTGATACTGATGCCATTTCTTTGGAAGGTTGAGATACTGGTACCTTAAAAGACACAAAAAGTATTGTTCAATGCTAAATTTAATTTCTTGTCATTAAACCAGGCAAAGAAACTCAACCTTTTTTTTCCCTCTAACATCCAAATGGAAAAACACAATCTTATTAGCACAGCATTACCCTGAAAGCTCTGTTTTCCTCCCTACTGCATTATGCAGCTTCTGGAGGAACTCTTCTCAAGCCCTATGCTTCTGTAGTGCTGCATTCAGAAGACCTGGGGCACAAGCCTGAAGATAAATATATCCCAGCACAATGAAGAGACTAATTAGCATCTTGAATAGATCCACTATGGCACTCTTGATTAGTAATAGTCACTCCTTCTAATAAGAAAGACCTCAAAAATAATAATTGCTGTCTGTCATTAATATTATATTGTGGGCAGAGGAAAAACATTCCCTTTGTTCCCACTCGTTCCTATTATATCAATTGTTGTATGTGTAGCTCCCTGAAAAGCCTAGGAGGACTCTAACAGTCTTTTTGAAAAATGATCACAGATCATTTTATTTTATAATGAATCAAAGATCTGATACTGGAGGAAATTTTGCTTCTTCAGAGAGCCAGCCTTCAGTAAGGTAACCTCAGCTTTTTCTAAATCAAAGCATTTGATGGGATATGGGTGCACAAAACAAAGGCATCACAGCTGATACAAATGATTGGGACCATTAAGGTCTGGAACAGGATGGTATTTACAAGTGTGGAAAATTAACGATCTTGGGCAAAAAACCTACTAAAAAGGACAGCTTCAAGATTAACATCTCTTTCATTTTGCTGTGCCCTGCCTAACCAAAATATTTGTGTAGCTGAACATTTTTCAAGGGAGAGCTGGTAGAGACATCTACAGTTAAAACTGCCAAGACTTCCAGTATTTTGCCAAAATTTTAACTACCAGACTAAAATATTCCAAGCTTGCTGTCTGCCTCAAGCTGCAACAAAATAGCCCAGCAATGTTCACAAAAACAGTCATGAAAAAAATCAAAAGTATTTTTATCAAAATTATTCACCCCAGCTCTTTCTTCAGAAGTAGACCAGAAATTAAATGTTTGTCTACTTCAGTCTGCAATTTGCCCCTCAAGTGACCATCTGATTGCCTTTTTGCATTGCAGATGCTCAGACCTGGCTGCAATGTGAGACCTGGAAAATCACTGCTCTAAGTGGATGCTCTGCTATCGACTCTGCTGAGCCCAGTGTTTTCCCCATCAATACCAACCACAGCACCATTAGTGGCAGATGATAACACATCCAGCAGAGCCTTGTGGCAGCAGGGGCAGCAGCCAAGCTCTCCCTGGGGAGAGTGTGGATGTAAATCCATGTAGCTACATGCACTGGAGCTGCTGTATACAGCACCAAGCCCAGGTTAATAAGCCACACTTATAATGGCAATTAATTATGCACGTGAAACTTACCTTAGTATTCAATGTCAACATATTTAACTAGAACCATCCACGGTGAGAAATAAAAAAATCAATGGCCTGACCAAGAGGTGGCATAAATCAGTGAGAAGCACACATAGGTTATATCAACACAGAATCTGTCAGAGATTGTCTGTGAACTAATGGCATAGAACCACAGCTTCAACATTCTCACTGAATTTTGCAGGTTCAGACTCCAACACCTACCATGTTTCTGTGCCTATTGCCTGCTTTCAATTGCTGCACTGGCTGATGTCCAAGGAAAATTTTGCCTTGCACAGCCCAAAAACAGACCACTGAGAATAAATTCCTTTGGGTGGATATTCTAAGGCCTAGTGGGGCTGTGATTATAAAACGTCCTGCACCCTTGTATCAGAGAAGAAATAACATTGGAGGATCATACTATTTTACCAAAATTTCAATGTCTTTGGAAAAATATTTTTCACTCTGAATATGCTGCAGCTTGAGTGGGTTCCTGTGAAGGCAGCTCAAGTTTGTTGCTGACTATAATCAGGTGAGGTGGCACTCTACCTCTACAAGAGGCAACCATTTTAAATGCACCAGGTTTCAGCTGATTGCTGCAGAGGTTAGGATTGTTCTGCTGTGTTTCCTGGGTCATACTGTTTTCACCTGACATGAACTGTTGGCACAGTTCATCTTTCCCTAAATCTTTTTGCTAAGTCATGAGGGTGAAATCTTTAGCATTTGCATGTATTTATATTTACTGCTCCTAAAGCTATAACTACCAAATGTCCTGTTGGAAGAAAATGAAACAGGACAGCTGCATGTTGTCCACAGCAAGGCAGCAAGTCAAACTAAGAACCAGCTAGAAAATTGGAGGTTCTTGGATTCACTCCCTACTTATCCTAACAAGCTAAGTCACACTGACTGGTGAAGTCAGGAGGAAAACAGTGGAGAAACAAAGATCAAAGTGTTGTCATCAGTTGTGCTGTGTTTAGAAATCCAAACAGTGTAAACAGAGTTGTACCACAACAAAATTCACAGAAGTGGGAATTAATCTCGATATGGGGGCCTGACCCAGCCCTTTACTCCTGTGTGGGGAGTTTCAGACCCTTCATATGGCCCTACTTTCCATGACTTTCAACACCTCTTAGGGTGAAGCACCCTTGCTGTTAAAACTGACAATGTCAGTAGCTCTGTTTCCTTGCAGACGCAGGGTCCTGACACGGGTTCCTTCGATGACTGCCCTTCTTTCAGTGAACAGGCCAGGTCAGGGAGTGACAGCGGAAGTGGAAGGACTGTTTGTGAAAGAACAAAGAGCAGCTTTTTCTAAAGAAACTATACTTCCACTAATTCTGAGATGCCACTCCTTGCCTACATTTCATGCAGTTACCCAAACATTTCAGGTCCCTCCATTTTGCTAAAACTGTTTTAAGAACAATAATGAAGATAATAGGCCTAGTTTTACCCTGGAATAAAATCTCCTTGCACAGGTAGGCAGCCATGACCTATAGTCACACAGAAGCCATTTTTGGGGAAAGGAGATAAGAAACCATGGGAAAAGCCAGATAGAGTTATGGATCAGAATAACAATGTCAGTGCTTACAGACTCTGCAAGCTCTAGAGGTCTGAAGAGAAACCACACAGGGATTCCTAAGGAGAATCCAATACTGTTTGCTAGAGAGTAACTGATTATGCCTCACTGGAATTAAATTTTTTTTTGTTACTACTTATATAATAATATACTTAATTTACATACAGCCCAATGGCAAAAAGAAAAAACAAATTAAAGGAAAAGAAAGCAATGAAAAGGACATGGAACACTTCATTTGCGTACCCACAAATGTATCCATCTCCCATTCGTTTAGAAACAAACACTTTGGAACCACGAACAAAAAACCTCTCCACTAACCCCCGTCCATCTGACATTCAAGCTGATACCCTCCATCTTTAATGGCTGTAATTGCTGCTCCCATATCCTGTTAACTAGATCCCTTTAGCCCTGCCAGCAATACTGGCCTTCATCCAGCTCACGTGCTTCTCATGCAGGTTCCTTTGTTATTTCCTTCCTGCACCTCCTTTGGCGTGATACGCCCACCCCAGCCTTCGCTGCAGCCTTGCTGCCCTGCATGGATTCCTAAAGCCCTCCCTGCCCCTGTGCCCGTGAGGAATTTCTAACTGAGGAGACATAAGCAAACACAAACATCTGCTTAACACAGCACTTGCCTCGGCACAGGAACCCCTCAGACTGCAGGTCTGCTCTGCTGACAGGCTGTCCCTGGAATCACGCGTCATCCTTGCTGTTGTTCTCAGTCCCCCCTTTGCTTACTTCTTTGATAGGAGCACGGTGGCAGCTCTTGAAGGCAGAATTTTTTTTTTTTTAATCACATCCTAGTACTGGTTTTGGGATGGGGGCTCTCATTCCAAGCCTGGATTTGTGCAGTTTATGGTGTAGGATAATACAGCCTGAGATCTTGACTACTGCATTACTGGCTCGAGCAGTTCATGGCAATGCGGCGCCCTTTTTATGACCAGCAAAACTATTTCAGATTTTCTTCCCCTCTTTCCTCAACTCAATCTGGGTAACTTCTTATCTGTAGCTTGCTGCCTCTCCCGACACCAGCTCTCGGTGCCGGTGTCCCCTCAGAGCGGTCCCACATGCCCGAACTCCACAGCTCACTAACGAAGTCCAAGAGGGCGGGCTGCAGGTCAACAGGGATGGGGAACCTGCTTCGGTGTAAAGCTCAGCACTTTGTTTGGTTTTGTGGGCGTTGCACATTTGTTTCTTAACGCGGGGGGAAACATTTCTCGTGAAATCATGAGGAGAGGGGGACAGCTGAGACCGGGCACACGGTGACAGAAACAGGGGAGCACAGGGAGGGCACAAGGCACAAGGGCAGTCCATGGCAGTGGTTTGTAGATAGCTATGAGCTGTGAAAGGGCTGGCCAGGGGATATCGGGAGAGGGAATCCCGCGCTCCAGACCGCCCGTGCTTCCTGTGCGCTGAGCTCCTCCACAGCTCACTCCAAATAAACCTCAAGGAGTCCAACTGTAATTTTGAGACGAAAACTGCGAGACTTTGGGAACCCTCCAGCGGCCTCCGCAACATCCCCTTTCTCCCGTCGGCTGCGTGAAAAGCAGCAGGCCTGGCGGGAGCCCCGGAGCACACGGGGAAAGGGGGATTTCCTCCTCACCCTTTTCCAATACGTGTAGTAAACAGAGGCGCGCCGGCGCGGGCATCCTCCGGGGGCACGTGTGCGGTACCTGAGGGTGCCGGGCAGCGCCGCGGTGCCTTCGCGCCCTTGGCGGGGAGCGGCACTGCCCGGCCCCCCCCGCGCGGGCCGTAGCCTTGGGCTCCCCCGGCCGCGATGGACGCGCGCGAGCGTGAGGGGCTGTCAGACGTGCGGGGCTGCCACCTATGAGGGTCTGTCAGCGTGGGGGTCCCTCACAGCCGTGCGGGGCTGTCATACGTGTGTGTCTGTCACATATGTGTGTCTGTCATGCATGTGGGTCTGTCACACATGGGTGTGTGCCACATAGGTGTGTCTGCGTGTCATACACGTCTGTGTGTGACATACACGTACGGCTGTGCACACACGTATGTGTGTGTGTGTGTGTGTCACATTTACGTATGTCTGTGCTCATAGAGGTGTCCGTGTGTGCCGTGTGTGGATCCGTGTGTGGATCCTGCTGTGTGTGTGCCTGGTTATTGGAGTCTTTCCCTCATCCTCGCTGCTGTAGTTTCTGAGTGTATCCGGATTTTGTCAGTGCTGGGCGGTATGACAAATGTTTCTGTGTAGTTAAGTATAACTTTCTTGCAGTGGGTTTTTTTTTTCTTCCTTTTTTTTCTTTTTTTTTTTTCCTTTTTCTTTGTCTTTTTTTTTTTCCCCTGGGAGGAAGGCAGGCTCACCTTTGAAGATTGTTTGTTTTCTTTCATATATATCCAAAGGTCTCTGGCGATTCAAGTGCTCCTGTTGCCTCTGTCTGTATGGTTATAATTTACAAGACGTTTTTAAATCACTTAATGATAATTTTCAAAGCAAGGTGCAAAAGCAATGTTTCCATTTCCATTCCATAGCCATTCCAAGACTTTGAACTGTATTCCATGCACGACTTTGAATTATGTGCAGTCAGACACCTGTTACTTAATCCTGTTTATCCTTTCCAGTTACAGTTATCCAGCCTTGGCTTCTTTCTTTTTTAATATCTCAAAATAAATTACAAATATTCTTTTATGCTGGCATCTAGTAGAAACCCAGGGATCTAATGCGCTTGTGAGCTTTTAGTGTGTGTTTGTTAGGTAATACTTTCTCAAAGGGAGATGATTTTAAAAAGTTACAGAATAATCTTTATCTCAGGGGGAGTTTATATAATGTTAAAGTGTCCATGGGGATGGATCTGTAGGAAAGGTGGATGGTAGGGGCTACATGGAGTCAAAGTCTTACACAGTATAAGTCTTCAGTAAAGTGCGCATCATCCTCTCTTAATACGTCAACAACATTTGTGTTTCTCAAACTTGGCTTGCTGTTGCACCATGGAAATTTCAGTTTAATAATTGCTGCTAACAAGGGTCCTCGGGAAAACGGCGCATTTTGGATCCTGTGAGAGGATGGAGAAGATTCTTTTGTAACACGTTTGTGTTCAGGGTTGTATTCTGTAGTTTACCTGAGCAGTGTTAGCAAGCTGATACTACTCACTTCAGGTTAATTTCTCCAACTTCTGGAAGTGTTATGGCCACAATACTTGCAGGCTTTCACCAGATCAAGGGTACCTAATAGTGCCATGTACCACAGAATAATTATTGTTATATAGAGCCGAGCAATTTTGTGTTGTACAGAGACAGTTTCTAAATATGAGTTGGGAACAGATTTATTCCTCCCTGCAACTGGTAACTTCGTGAAGTAATTAAAAATAAATTACAGAGCTCTAGGATGAGAATTCTCTTCCACAACCATTAATACCAGTGTGCCTTCACGTGTCACTTTTGATTAATCTCCTGATGATATTGTTAAAAACCAAGTATTGATATGAAAGTCAAACCTCTAGTGAAAATATAACTGCGTGGCTGTCAAAATAAAATGTGAGGATCTGATTTGGTTGCTGTCTGTGGATACGCACTTGGTAGAGTAACAATGCCTTTTATTTTAAAGACATGCACCCACGCACAGGAGCTTTGTTCTAAAATAGTGTTTTCTGTCATGAATTTATGCATAACCTAGACTCTCTGCTTTTTCTTAGAATGCAGGGAAGACAGAACCTTGAAGGGGAAGAGAGAAAGACCAAAAGGGGCAGGAAAGAGAAGTCATTTGAATTTCCCTTACTGACAGAGGACATACTTCTTTGTTGTTTCACACAAAATATTGTGTTGTTTTCACCTTTTCAAAAACAATGGCGAGTTGTTTGGGCTTGAAATACACTGCTGACTTCTGTTGCAGACTTTGGCCATTTGTTCCAGTAATATCTGGCTGTGATGATGAACTTGGGGCTATGCTGGAAGTCTGTCAAGTATTTGTTACAGCTGTGTAGGAACTGATGGCTTCATTTTCACCAGACTTAGATATACTGTGTTGAAAACTTGTAGGGATATAAGTTTTGTGCTTACCAAAATGACTTGTTTTATATTTCTTTTTCAATTTTATCCTGTCATTTTTTGTGGTCTTTTTGAATTGTTCAGTGGTTTGCTTTCCTTGGTGGTTTTAAGAGCTCAATTGCTATTCCTTCCTGTTCATAATTTGCCAGAGACTGAAGTCTGAAACTGCTGGTTTAATATTTTCCTTAAAATTGAATTAATCCCTTTTCGAGAGGAAAGGGAGGAAGGGACAGAGGAGTACTTATGAGAATTTTAGAAATGAGAACCAAAACTTAATGCAGGCATCTTACCTAAGAGAGACTACTTACGAAAATTGTACCTCATTGATTTCGGAGAAGGCTGGTTTCCTCTGTACTTTCAATCATCTGTCCCATTAGATTTTGGGAAGTGTTGTAAATTGGTTTAGAAGTGAAATTTTCCAAGTCATAAAACCTCTGGTTGGTTTTTAGTGGAAATCATTACGAAGGGTTGCGTAAGCATTATTTGTAGGATGGCTAATCAGCAGCCTGGGCTTAGTTCCATTCTCTAATAAATAGATGCATTGTGCTACTTCAAAAATTGCAAAATTGGTGGCTTGAGTGCATTTACTAATTTTGCAAGATATGTAATGCATCTAGTTTGGGGAAGACTCTTTGATGTCTGCAGAAGTTGCACACAGTGGAGGTGTTTATGATCCAGCCTGTTAGCTCTTCAAAAGTTTTTTGATTATACTGTTTAGGACATCTTATTCTTATGAAAGATTCATGCATAGCACCACATCAAAATTACCTATGCGCATGCATCAAAGGCTCAGATAAATTTTATTTGGCAGGACTTTCTGGAAGCAGGTTTTGTGGTCCTCTTGCTTCTGCAGAAACAGAATGTGATTTTTCGGCTTTGTATTCTGAAGAGCTGACCTGTAGAGGGTTAGAATACTTGGGATATCAATGGTATAAATACCAAAGATACTGTGCTTTGGCATTAACCATCCTGCTTTGCTTATGTCTTGCCCTGTGAACACTAAATTATGAACATCTATCTTGTTGGTCCTCACCCATCTTCTTACGGTGGTAGTGGTTTCTGGAAGTTTAGTAAAGATGGGTAAAGAGGCTTGTGAAACTGTGGAAGAAGACAGATTCCCAGCCATTCTGGAATTAATTAATTAGGCCTAGTAGTAAGTTCCTTGTTCCAGAAAGACGTGCTAATGTATCTGAGTGCCTGGAACAGGGTGCCACAACATGGGAAACAGCATCAGGCCAACCCTTTTGGTGCTGTCCTCGGAGCACTAATGCCAGGAATCTGCAATTTGCAGGGCAAGATGCTCCCAGGCGGCTTATGCGAGTCACAGAAATAGATGTTGCAGCACAACCACAGCTTTGGAGGTTCCTCTCCAGCAGGCTTCTGGTGATGGGCTGCTGATATTTTTCTTGCGAGGGATCTTGGAGGAAAATCAGTACTTGCATCCCGTCCTTTTGAAGACCAACATCATCTTGTATGAGGTAGTGAACTGCTGTGGCTTCTTTTGTCAGTTTGCCTTGCAAGTCATTCTGCGTATCGGCTACTGAAAGAAGTACTTGTTAAAGTTGTACCTGTGCAACAGCAAAAGAATCTTGATTTTTGGAGAAGAATGAGACAAAACCTTCGTCTTCCTCTCCTCTGAAGAGCCTCCTAAACTAATATGAAGCCATAGTGTCCTCTTTCCCTTGCTATTAGTCTTGGATACATGGTATCTGCGATAGTTATAATGTTTCATTTCACCCTTGGCATTGTAGGAAGCACCAGTCAGTCTTCCTGTGAGAGAGAGCCTGTTCCTGGGGAGCAGTGCAGGTGTCACTGGAAGGTTGGGTTGCCCTACCGTAGTGTATCTGCTCAGGATAAGGGAGAAGTACAAGGTATCCAGCTGTTAAGGCCACTTGCCTTTTGCACGGTTTAGGTTTCCCTGGCAGATGGGGCTGTTCCTTTGATCTCTCTGTGGGTTCCCGTTCTGTTCCATTGCCAGTCGGTGTTGTTAAGCTCAGTCATGATCCTGTCCCACCTATGACTGATAGCTGGTCATGGAACAGACACCACCAGTCACAAAGACCATGGATATGGTGTGGAGCACCCCTTGTCCTCCCCTGTTACACGACCACCTCGTAGGTGAATCCATAATCTGACTTTATGCAATTGCTCCATGCTGCCTGTTTAAAAAAATCTGTAACCCACAAGTGCTCCTAATTTCTCATAGTGTGTCTCTCACCTTTCTTTTTGCAATAGCCAGGGATTAAAATGTGGGTTAAGAAGTTGGTTGGCAGCTGTCATATATCCAAAGTTAGAGCCTTGCTTTCAGTTTCATAGGGGAGGTATAATTGTACCACCATGAGACCCTACACCTGGAGAGCTGAGAGTCCCTTGTTTGATCTTTCCTCAGAATAAGAGCATGTTCTTTCCTCAGTAACAATAACTGGGAGCTTTAGGCAAATGAGGTGAGACAGCCTGTGTGGAATGTGCTCTATTGTAAGGTCTGTTTGCGGAGTGGTGGAAATTGGTGTTGCTGAAGTAACCACGTGCCTTTGCCCTCTTGATTCTGAATAAACTGGTTCTGTTCAGTTGACTTTGGGGCTCTCAAACTGTAACTTGCTTTGTGAGCCAGCCTTGCAACCTAGAAAACCTTGAGAAGATGTGTAGCATTACAGATGCTGGATTAAAAAGGGACTGTTCAAATTAAATCCTCTGCGTTGTTCCTTCTCAGATGTTGTACCAATAGATCATTTTACTTGAAAAGTCTTCATCTAGGCTTGGTGTTGCTATTCTGTTGTTTTTATGTGTAACACCTTTTGAAATTATGAAGGTAAAAAATTTACAAATGTCATCCACCTATCAAATAGTTACATAAAAGTAATTTATGTCTGCAGTTGGTTTAGCAATACGCCAGCCAAGAGAGAATATATTCAGCTTCAGAAATGTTTGGGTGCACTTTATTAAGGAGGAAATGGATATGAGAAAGGTATTAAAGAGCAGGCTCTTCATTCTTGAAGTTACAGATAAATTTCCTTTTCTAACAATTTCTACGTTCAACTTGAGCACACACACTCCTGCAGACTGGAAGCAATCAGCCAGGAGGTCAGTGACTAATAAAGGGGGCAAAAGATAATAAGGACTTCAAAGGTTAATAAGGAGCATCTCTTGGATTCCAGTGATCTAGAGTTTCCATGATCCTGTGAACTCTGATGATGTGGAAAATAACAAGTAGTAAGGGAGTTTTCTGAGATGTAAGCTGTGGTCTTGAACAAGATAGGTCGGATGAAAGAACTTCTCATACCAAGGTGGCATCGTTTCCCTCCTTGATCTTGCAGACCATTCCAAAAAATTCCACAGGTTTTTCTGTTCTCACTTTTCTACTTCTTGAACCTTTTAGTTTCCCATGCCTGAAATTGCCATGTCTCTGACATTTGCCTTTTGGTTTTCTTTCCCAAACTTTTGGGGATGTTGCTGCATGTGCTGTACTTGTTGCACGTACAGATATTCTGTACTCTCTTCTCAGCTGAGGCTGTGTGCTGGATCCAGGGTGCTTGTCTCCATCTCTGCCATTAGACTGCTGCTGCCACTGCTAAAAGGGAGCAGAGGAAAGAAAGGAATTGATAGCTGCAGTGAGAGCCTGTTTGTTTTGAAATACACAAATTAGGATAATTCATACAGAATTCTTCTCGGTGAAGTGTGAGTTGACATGGAATATGAATGCCTTATTGGGAAGCAGGAAATAGAGCCATGGAGCGGTTACTTTGGCAAGGCTAACGTGATCTGTTGAACCCAACAGAATTGGTATAATTTTTTCTATGAAGAACCGTGATCATGGAAATAAAAGCATTGCTGAAGAAGGCGGGGAGAGAGGCTGCTGAATTCTCTGTAGGTTTGTTTGCAGAGATGAGAAGGAAGCACAGATCTGTTAAAGGAGAGGTTGGGTAGCATGGTGTGGTGACTGCAAGGCAGGCAGGGGCTGTTGGATGCTTTGATTTTACTATTTGTTTTTCAGATATAGTTCTTAAGGATTAGTGCAGATTAATTGGGTGCTCTGGTGGATTTGGAGAGCTGTACTGCATGTCTGACATCAGCAAAGAATAGACTGAGTAATTATTGCTTTCTGGTCTTTCAGCCTGTGTTATTTGTGCACTGCTTCCCTAGCAAAAGATGCTTTGAAATAGTTGTCATACATTAAATGCCGAGGGAAAATGGAATGTGCTTGCAGGTATATCAGAGCAGATTGCAAATGAGGTGCTGCAGTCTGGCACAGGAGCTGTGAGTTGCAGGTAACGTGGATACTTTGGCACCCCTGCCTGGCTTGTCGTTTTCACACTGGAAATCTCCTGTATCCGTGGATGCTGCAGGTGCGGCGAAGCTCTCGGAAATTCCCCTCAGCGTGTCTGCCATCCCTCACATGATGCGCTTATCTGCTTTGATTGGAGAGTTCCCGGGCTGGAGGAGAAGGTGGGGGCTTCGGGGGGCGGGGAGCGGTGTGACCTGGGAGAACAACAGAGGGCTCAAATAGGGCAGCCCGGGCAGGAGGAGGCTCAGCTGCGGCTCGGTGTCCCGGGGGTGCTGCCGGTGCCATATTCCCCCAGGCACAGCAGCTGGGGCTCGGGGACCTTGGTGGCCTCCTCTGCTTGGTCTGGGGCTGGCAGGAGCAGCCCCCGCTGTACATCTGCGTTTGCCCAGGGGAAGGTCCTGGAATCTGTCTGCTGCGACTGAACTGATACAGAGATTCATTTCCTTTTTTCCCCAAGCCCTTCAAATCTGGCAGTATGTAGCAGAGTCTGGCTGTTCTTTTTGCTGATTCTCTCGGTTTTGGCTCTGAAATACAGAGTAGCTTTTTGATGACCTGTGACTGTACCAGGTGGCCGGGAAGAAAAATAACTTCTGAGAAGACCTTGGCCCAGGTGAGGACAAACTGGGCAAAGTTTTTTTCAGTGGTACAGGTTGCTGCTTCCCTGCATTCACACATCACTGGTATAATTTTGCTTTTCTCAAGCAGACTCCTGTCTACTTGGATGCGTCCTGAAGTATTGTGTATGTTTGGCTCTGCATGCTTTTAAATTTTTTTTGTTTGTTTTTCTTTACAAACTGAGAAAGTGCTGGAATTGGCATATGTGCCAAGCCTGGTAAACAGATGTTGATAAAATGGTCTCCTTTGAGATATCCTAATGAGAGCATGAGCTTAACTAGAAAAGCCATTTAAAAATAGTTTGTGTGCCATTTCATCTGTGTGTCTTTATACAAGAAAATACCTTAAATTAGTCTTTGCATCAGGTAGTGGAAGCATTTGCACTGCTTTTATGGGAGTAATACCATCTCTTCCCTGTGGAATGAGTGAAGACTGACACCTTGGAAGAAGCATATGGTGCTTAACTGGCCTTGCCCCAGGGAGAGTGAGTAAGTTGGTGTGGTGCTGGTGGGATCTGTGACCCGTATTGGTGCTTTTGTGAGTGGATGTATGGATTGTGTGTTTGGGAGACAGTACCCCCAATGGCACTCCTGTGACCTCAGCTGCTAATGATGATCACAGCGATGCCTGGATCCAGTAGGGAGTGAAGAAGCATAGAGGCTTAGAGAGGTAAGAAAGGGTAACAGCAGGATCAGCCCTTTACATTTTGCCTTTATCTCTCTGGAGAGCTGGGTGATCATTACTGTGGAGAAATGCTGGGTGTTCTTCCTATTGCACGTTTGTGTTTGCTGGGTATGGAAGGGATAGATCTTCAGCTCTGATGGTCTGGTTGAGTTCATTTGGAAGAATTCTTACTAATGAAGTTTTTACTGCAGAATTGTGGTCCCCGTGTGGATAGAGGAATCACAGGTCACATAGACCTTTATCTGGTAGTCCAAATCATGTGAAAAAATGTAATATTCTCTGCTGCATCTTCATTTTCAGTGCTCATTCTCTGAATTGCAGTCTCAGAAAAAATGAGATCTGTTGGGTTTTGGCTAGAGTGACAGTCTACCAGCTGATTTATTCAGGGTTTTGAGGGACATTTTTTGGGTGTTTTTCTTCTTTTTTCTTTTTTTTAAAGATCTGAAAAAGTTTGTTCTTCTTATTTGTAATGATTCTTTGTTTGTTTTGTGTGGATTCCTGTGTATTAGTTTCTTACAGCTTTCCCATGATGAACTAAAAGCCTCATGTAACCTAATTGCATTTCCAGATGTGGGGAAATCAAAAGTATATGTTTGCACTAATTCTTTGCTATGCAAACACATGTATTTATGTTGTAAATGCTTCTTGTATTTTAAAACACATGAGGTGAAAGCAATACTTTACAGGAGTAGCTGCGAATTGGCATGAAATAGGTTACTTCTGAAAAAAAAGGTGAGCTTTATTGCTGGGGATTTTTTTTTAAATGAAGCCTGTGACACTTCAGTTTTCAAAACTGAAGCAATCTGCCAAGAAATACATGCTCTGATTTGTGTACCTTTGATTTACTTATGCTCAGTTTGTAAACAGTGCCTGGTAATCTTCCCTGATCTCATCCTGCTTTAATTTCTAATTTACCCTTGAAAAGACACTGCTCACTTTAGTCTGGAATAACCACCTCCCCTCCTCACAGTAGAACGACTGCATAATAATATTGTGAAAACAAAGATCTAAGTGCAGCTCTCAGATACCTGACACATTAAAAACATCAATTGAATTGATCTGAAATTATGTGAAAAAACATACAGGTAGTTTTTCAGGTAATTTTGCATCATCAGATGATTGATTTTGCGAGTGGTTTTCCATGATGCAGGTGCTGAGCAATGTGGCAATACTTAAAGGCTTTTGAAAACTGGAAAACAGCTTTTGATACTCACAGGTAGAAATGGCAGAGGAAATTGCATTGCTGTGTTAACAGTTACATTATTTGGTTTTAAGGAATTGGCTCCATCCCACTGTAGTTTAGTGTCAGAATGTTTTCTGGGTATTTTCATTCTCTTGTTTTTAAGTGGAATTGTTTTCTTTGCAGAAGACAATAGTAGTACAAGATATGAGACTTTTTTCTAGTTGTGTGAAACTACATTAGCCTTTTTGCGGGTTTAGTTTTTGAATTTTTTGATTTTCACAGAATCAGTTAGGTTGGGAAAGATCTCTCAGATCATTAAATCCAACCTAGGATGCAACACCACCATGGCACTGAGCGCCACGTCCAGGCTTTCCTTAAACACCTCCAGGGTTGGTGACTCCACCACGTCCCTGGGCAGCCCATTGCAATGTCTAATCAGCCATTCTGTGCCTAAACCTCCCCTGCTGCAGCCTGAGACCATGTCCTCTTGTGCTGCCACTGGTTTCCTGGGAGAAGTGGCTGACCTTCACTTGACTACAGCCCTTTTTTAAGGGAAGTGTATTCCCTTAATATAAAAGGATGCATCTAAAAGAATAGCCCATACCTTTAGCAGCATTTAAATGCTCATGAAGACCTTCATGAATAATTTGAAATTTTAACCAAAACTTGCATCTTGAAGGTGTTGCTTTGCCTGGCTCCTTTAAAAGATCTGTGAAAGTATTTATACAAAGCATTACTGGAAGTAATGATCAGAGCAAGGTGTCGGCTTTGTGTTTGTTTTTTGCGTTTTTTAAAGAGCTACAAAACTATATACCTAAAAAGTTTTAAAATTGTGGACCTGTTTTTTCAGCTGAGCTACCTCTCCTCCTTAAAAAGTGATTGGTAATTTAAATTATAACCACTTTTCTGGTAATATTTCTTGATTTCATAAACCGTTACCTGAAATCTTTCAGTTACTGAAAAGCCAATTTATAGTTTCAATTAAAAAGTCCTTTTGTATACGTGAATAACACATTAATCACATAAATAAATTTCTGGATGCTTTTCTTTTTGTAGA
Source organism: Ifrita kowaldi (assembly GCA_013398055.1). Taxonomy (NCBI): domain Eukaryota; kingdom Metazoa; phylum Chordata; class Aves; order Passeriformes; family Cinclosomatidae; genus Ifrita; species Ifrita kowaldi. Next base: position 182,408 of record VZRS01002209.1, on the reverse strand, counting down.
AGTTGATGAAAAGATAATGCTTCTCAGTAATTTAAAATCATTTAAAGGAAGTCTTATTTAAACACGACTGAAAGTGGATTAATCCTTTTCTTCCTTCCATCTCTTCCTGCTATCATCACATCTTGGGTTTTAGAAACTAAAAAATGTTGTCTAAAGGGCTTTGGCAGGGAATGTTTTGCTTATCTCAGTGGTCTTCAGTCCAGCTGGTAATTAGCACTTCTCTTAGTGACTGAAGCATAATTTTAACAAGCTTTGGCTCTTCTTTTTCAGCACTATCTATTGACAGAGCGTGGGTGTTGCAAACAAGTAACCGGAGTTCATTTGAGCCTTGCATCTCAAAATTCAATTCAAAATCATCGTGCCTCATCTAAGGGGCCTTTTGGATGGTTGTTGAAATCTATCTGTTCTCTCTTACTGTAATACTGTTGTGACTGGGTTTGTGCATCTGCAGTTTTATCAGGGATGATTCATAGGCCAAAATGGTGTTTGTCCACTTAATGGTTCGTTCCTTCCCCCCTTCAAAAGGAAAAGAATGGAAAAAAAGCTATTCTGTCTGATAGATAATAGCTTCTCTTTTATTGTTTGGCAGTGTGTGTTTTATTTATTTTTTTTTTTAATCTTCAAATTTGACCTGATAAAAGAAAGGTAACGAGAATCCAAATAGTGTCAGGACTTGGCAGGGGAATATGCCATGTATAAGAGATAAAACTGACTTGAGTACAGCACACTGCAAGAGCACAAACCCAGCCCTTCAGAGCTGGAGATTGATGAAATCAGTGTGTAGTTTTTGCAGGTGAAATAGTTAATTTGCCTTCAGAACTTTATTTGTTCCCTATGGGTTACACATCCAATGGAGCTCCATCTATCCCTTCCAAAGCAAAGTGTATATCCACAAAGCTGGCCCAAGCCTTCTCGTTTGTAAGATCAGATGTCAAAAGATTTCACTTTTTCAGGATGGAGAGATACTGCTGGAATTCTAGAGGACCATGCTGAGACTAAAAACTAATTTTTAAATTTCAAAGCTAATTTTTAGCTCAATTTCAGCCGAGCATGGAGCGCCTGTTAGGACACATTTGATCCTGTAGGAGGAATGGTAATATTCCTGGGTTAGGGCAGGTAACCCTTTGTGACACAGGAGGAGAGGGGCACAGCCTGAAAGCTCTTTATTTGTTACTTGATATTGTTTTGGTAATTCCACTGCCTAGTCCCCTTTCCCTCTCCCCATGTCTTTTGGACATGGGCATAGCTGGTTGTAGTGCACTTTAAAAATCAGATTTCTTTGTTGTAAAGTGGGACTTGGGTTAAATACAGTAATACACACACCCTCACCCACAGTGTTCTGATTAGGTATTTTTTCAATATCTACCTTAAATGTCGTGATAATGCCTGACATGAAGGCTTATTGTCTTGTGAACCACGAGATCCAGAGCAGCTTTCAGCAGTGCACATCAGAACAAGTGCATGGTTCCAGCCTTGAAAGTATGAACTGAAGTACAGCACAATGTAAATGTCAATTCAGGAATGTTAGGTAGGTTTGGTATGATCCCTTAAGGATTCTTTGTTCCTGGCCTAAATTGCAAGGTTTCTGGGGCAGGGACTATCCTTGCATTATTTATTTTATGGCATTTATTACAATGCAGTCTTTATTATTTTTTATTTAACCTGGTTGGTGCCCATTTGCTGATACCTCAGATGAGAGAATCCACTGCAACACAGCATTTTTAATTAGACTACATACACAAAACTGATTTATGCAGGTTAAAAAGAAATGGCATCCATGTTATTCAGTTCAAAGTGCTGAAGTACCTAAAGGTATAAAGCAGCTTTCAGACAATTTCATCTCTTTATACTCCAGTTGCTGAGACCTTTTTAGCATGGTGAGATGACTTCCCCAAAGCCTGCAGCCCATGTGTGCTAGCAACAGGGATCCTGGTGAATTACTTCTTGACCTTGATTTGGAGATCAAATGTAGCAAATCAGGGACATGGACACGCTCTCCCAGGACAAACTCCCAGGGGTGCAGATTAATGTATGGAGCAAGGCATTGCTTACACTGCTCCCACTGACGTGCCATGCAGTCTTAGAGGCCATTATCTTTAATACCTTTGTTATGCAACAGATCCAGTTTTGATTTGTAGCCCAGAAAGAGCAAAGTTTCAGTTTTAGAAGCACAGTCTGTTATAGGATATTTGTCAAGCAGTCTTTTTGCATATACACATTGACAGCAGCAAAAATGAAAATGTGTTTCTTGGTGTCGTTTCTAAGTTTGAGGATTCCCTGTTTAAATCTTCTAAGTCAGAACATAACTCAGGAACGCTTTTTTTTTTTTTTTTCCTTTGGCAATGGTATGGACATAGTCTGAATCAGCAAAGCTGGCTTAAAGGGACACTCAAGTGAAAACCATATGTATGTGTAAAAAGGAATTTTCTTTTGCAAAGAATCAAAGTAGCTGGGGACATCAGGCCTAACACTGAATGTTTTAAAACTAATTTATATGGGTTGTGTAATTTCTGTTTCCTCCCTCTTTCTTCGTGTACTGTGAAAGGCACCAAACAGCAAACCCTGAACAAGCTCAACTGCACAGTTGGATGAGAAAAGAAATAGAAGAGGCTGGGCAGAAATTGCAATCCTACAAAGCAAAGATCTAGAGAGATGTTTCAGCTATGCTAAAAATTATTTACACTTTGCAGTCTTGAAGCTCTCCGTGATCTAATAGTGCTTCTGGAATCTCTTTTTTAGGCGTTGTACATATTTGTTAAAAATGCTCCTTCACCCAAAGAATTTATTGCACTGGAATAGGAGGAGCCAAAAGCTGAACACAGTTTTTGGTATATAAGCAACAGAATAGAAGTGTGAAACATTTCCAGCTACATGTGGTTAAGATCAGCCTAAAAATTCAAGCTGCATGTTTTAATAATTTTTGATCAAGTGGGACTTCAAAGATTTTGACTTCCCTTTAAAGTGTAAATTTTTGCATTGGACAATGTAGCACAAACCAGCACTGGCTGCCATCAGATGAGGTTTGCTTCAGTGCAGCTGTCAGCATCAGGCCCAGGATGTTTGCACAATGAGGCTTTGTAAACCTCCACTGCAGAGCTGCAATGCTTTGATCTGTTTACTGGACAAATCAAAATTAAACTGATGTCTCCCTTTTTTTTTCCCTTGGGAGAAACTAGCACTCAGGAAATCTGGCTGGCCATATCAGATTTTGCCCCAAGAAATTGCATTAGTTTAAAAAAGGGGCATTGTACTCCCAGCTTAATGTTTAAACTCAGTGTCAAAACGTTGGGGCAGAATAATGCACACCGATAATGCAAATGGTTTTCTTGGGTGGGTTTCAACTCCTGTGCTAGTATCTGGGAGAATATGTTTACTTTCTTGCATTGAAATACCACGCTATTTCCATCACGGTAATGCCACTTTCAGCTAGCTGGTTGCAGCCAGGTTCGGAGATAAGAAATCAAAATTGTTTTGAAATGTATCTCTGTTTATTACAGTGTAACTTTTCTTTTATACTTCATATTATCCAGTGACTAAACATGTTTACTTTAAACGAGCTATGTATTCCAGGTGGGTAGAAGCAAAACAAAAGTGCGTTTGAGCCAGTTGTAATTAAATTTCAGCTCTGTACATTTTGTCAAGACAAGAAAAGCTGCTGGCATTTAAACCTTGCAATGTATTATGGAGTGACTACCATCAGATCCTCCTATGGAATTAAAACAAATTGGAAAGCAGAGTGAGAAAGGGAAAGAGAGGTTTGTGTGAATTAAATGACTACGGCCTGTGGTTTGCCAGGCTCTCTTGCTTTTGTTGATGATGTCTGGTTATGTAAACTTCTTCCCACCACTTTCTTCTTGAACTTGCAGCAAAGCAGTTTTGTGTGGTGTAACATCTGCTGGCATAAAAGTGGTTGTAAATAAAAAAATCTTTACTGTGCAGCCCAGTAGGAAGGAAAGAGAGGGTGGAAAGGAGCGTTCTCTAGAAACACAGATGGCTTTAGATATTAATAATGTTTTATGAAATAATTTTAAAAATATGATTGGCAAAAAAAAGAGATTGTATGAAGACGCTGAGTGCATCTATTTGGTACATTTGGAAGAGTTTGCTGTTAAACTTTCCTGGAGGAGCATGCCCAATGTGATCAGCCATGTACTCTCCCAAGAGTGATGGGACCAAGAGGTTTCCATAAAATGATGGCCCTGTTCTGTGTTATTTTGCACTGTGCAAAATAATCTTGTATTATAGTATGGTATGTAATTATCTCAGTAAATATTCAGGGGGAAAAATAATGCTGCTTAATCCCTTTCTCTTGCTGTTGAGAAGGATTGGGATAATAAAAGCGTAGATCACAACATGCTACGTTAGAGCTGCTGGCCTACATTTCAGAGTGAGATTGGCAAGGAGCAGGCTCCCAGTTTCTGGAACACGGAGTACATCCCAAAAAGAATGATTAGGCTGTGGTAGGATTTATGTGATGATGCTGAGCTTTCCCTGGAGACATTAGATTTTATCTTAGTGATATGAAGTGCTGGCAGCTGCTGGCCTGCTGGCCTGAAAGGAGTATCCATCCTCTTCCCATCTTTTCACCTGCTGCACGTTCCCCAGTGCCTGCATTAGCTGCCCAGTTTCCATTTGGGAGTCTAGGATTGCTCTTTCCTTTCTGTTCTCTTTGCATTATGGTGAGACACCCTTAAACTTTACTCTTGGTTGGAGTGCAGGTTTTCATGATAATAATTCATTTCATTGGCCCAAGCAGAGTAAAAGCATTTGCCCATAATTGACCTGGATTCTTTGTAATGCTGTAAATGAAGTCCTTGGATTGTTAATGCTTTCATCAGCAGTGAGTAATTTCATAGATTGAAAACCTCTTAAACTGCAGCATGATGATTTTGGTTCCAGAGAACTACTATCGGTGACTAAAAATTGCATACTTTTTTTTTTATTTTTCCCTAGAAAAAAAGAAGAAAAAAATAATAACATTCCTAAACCATAGGTAAAATTCCCTGCACGAGCTGTAGAATAGTATATAACTACATCCAAGACACACTGAAATTCTCTGAGTCAAATTGCAGATTGTGTTTCTTAGTGCTATTACATTTGCATACTGATAAGAGTTTGTAGTAACTGTTCTATATTGCACAAATGCTGCTGTTGTTTACTGCTTGGCTTAAATTATGTGGGGTTTATCTATAAATGTAACTCATTCTCTGTAGAAAAAGGTCTAAAAGATTCTATTGTCTACAAATCGTTTTGGAGGGTGCACTTTATTATCAATTGATACGCTTTTCATGAAAGAGAACCTCTGGGCTCCAAGTACTTGACATGTCTGTGAAAATAGTCTGCCTGTTTCAGGAGTGCAGTGTCCTGAATCTTGCTCGGCAAACATCAAGGAGTGATTTTACCTTTCAATTTAGTTATACGCACATTGATCCCGAGTCAAGAACTCTCTTGACTCATGATTTCATGGCTGGAGGGAGATTAGGACTTAAGGGTGGGCTGTGTGTGGTATTAGCAGGAGGATGTGTGCTCTCTTTGATTAATAAGTTTCTGATTTAGTGAAGCTGAATGCAACAGCCCTTGAGAGAATTCTGTGGTTTATGAAAGTGATTTCCATCGTGGTATTCCTGTGACCATTAATTGTGTTTAACTGTGTGGTTACCTGCTTCTTTTGTCTGTTTTGGGAGTCATACTGCCAAGGTTTTATGCACTTGGGATAAACAGCCATCTGTGCCTGTAGTCAGTGCCATCCAGGTCAGAGTCAGTGCGGAAAAGGTGCAGAGCTATCTGATAGCTGAGGATGCTGCTGATCCTGTGGGTGAGTACACGAAATGTTCCAGAAAGACTTGCCAGAGGCTCAAATTATGTAATGCCTCGAGCAGGAAGCCACCGAATTATGTGTGGAGTGTGTCAGCAGCAACAGACTGATGTCCCTGGCAAGGCTCCACTCCAGGAAGGAGCTGGGGTTTCTCAGAAGCCTCACATGAGAGTGAGCGATGTGGCAGCGAGGCCCTTGCTGGAACAGCCTGGCCCGTGGAAGGCAGGAGCTGCTGGGAGGCAGGGTGCTGACACCACATCGCTCAGTGTGGTTTCCTGTCCCCAAGTGTGAGAATGATGGGGAACTTTTCAGGTTTTCCTTCTGCCTTTGTGTATTTGTGGCTCTTCTGTTGTTTTGGGTGTTTTTTTCCATACTACTAGATCCTGAAAAAAAACTTACAAAGAAAGAAAGAAAGGATCTTTTCAGAAACTACACATCCAGATTAGGGATATACAGGCAATTCATGTCTGAAAAATGTTAACTGTTGTGTGTCTAAAATTACCTAATGAACTATGGTTGAAGTTCCTTTTTGGCACAAAATGGGTGAAGGTTTGGTAGGTAATGATCATTTCAGTATATTGACAGACTAAAATTGTCATGTTTAAATTAAGACTCTAATGGTCTTTTCTAAATTGGGTGCTTGTACTTCACTTTTAATTAGAAGGAGGCAAAAGGTCCTTATTGGAATTCTAAAGTTATACTCTGGGTGACTCAAGGAGGTGATTATCTGTAACCTAGTGTCCATCAATGGGAAAGTCACAGACTTGCAGAAGTGTGTTCCTGTCAGGTCATTCTCTCTGAGCATTTCAGAGTGACAGCTGACAAAGAAACTTGAATGTTAAATCCCTGTGGACGAAAACTTGTTTTCTGCTTGAAAATAAAAATAAAAGAAAAAAAAACCAAAAAACCTCTGTTGACAAGCCCAGAGTCTTGATGAAGGTTGTCCATCCTTTTGGAGGATCATTATGATTTAGCTGGGTCTTTTGCAAAAGTAAGTGCTCTCCTGGTAGGTTATAAGGGGGTTAAGTCATGAAGAGACTTAACCATAGGGTATATTTAAGGTGACAGTAAAGGTCAGGTGACAAGTGAAGAAACACGTCATGCTTTACTGAGCAGTAGTGAAGAAATGTGTGTTGTGGCCAGAATGAACACTGGGAGCATCAGAATTTGATGCCTCTACACCTGCCTTGGTGTTCAGGCTTAGCTGAAATCCTGTGATATTTGGCCAGGTGTCCAGGAAGTGAGGAACATCAAATTAAAGATCCTTTACAAAAAAAAGCAGGCATCAAGGTACTTAAGACCAGTTTATTCACTTTTTTAAAAAATTTTCTTTTTCTTTAGAACATGAGAAAAATGAAAATTGTAGGGTTTTTGTATTTTAGTCTTTACACCCAGCTCTGGAATGCAGGACAAACCTGAGGCTGCAGCCGCTGTCCATTCCCCCGATCAGTTATTCTGTTACTGTGAATTACAAACTGCTCCGTGTTTCTGTAACTGAGGCTTCACTCTGGCTCTAAGTGTTTCCCTCAAAGAATTTACAGTCTCACTGAAAGGGCCACTGGAGATTTTGCACACAAACAAGCTTCTGAAGAAATACTTAACTGGGGAAAAGAGAGAGGGATATTTTTTGGTATTTGCATAACTAGCAAGAAACTGATTTTCTTTATTAAATTTATGAGATTGTACTCATGTGTTTACATGGAACATGAGAAATTTCAGGGCCCAGTGGCCATTCTGCCCAGAAAACTGTAGATGATTAAAACCAGTTGGGAAGCAGATTCTGTTTCTGTTATGTGCATTAGGGATGGTGGGATGCTCCTGATTCCAGTGGAGCTGGGCTGGATTCGGCGCTGATGTAACCGAGTTGAAATCTGACCGCAATCTGCAGGAGAACAAAAATGTCTGAGGTGTATCTTCTACTGCAGACTAACAGAGTAGTTTGTATGCTTGAAAAGATTCTTGTCATGTCTTTGTTTTCCCAGCACAGATGTGTTTTGAACAGGGAATTTATTTTAGCATTAAGTTGGCTATAGTTGACCCAGAAGTAAGTGTAAGGATGCTTTTGTGTGACGCTGACAAGTCCTGGAGACCCAGTGATGTCTTGCCATGTAATTATGAGCTGCTGAGGTCAGTCTGAAAGTGCACCAGCAAAGTGAGAGTGTTTGAGGCATTAAAAAATAATTAAAAAAAATAATTGAAATCACTGTGTAGTCTCTTCCTAGAAGAGCGTGCTGTCAATATTTAATGAGAACAAAGTACGTAGCCATCATCCTCTCAGCATTGCTATTCGTGATTTGGAACAACTTCTGTTTTAATAGACATTTTTGGCAACTTTGGGTGGATTCGACAGAAGAGGAAACTATTTTCTTTAACTGCCCTCATTGCTGTAATTGTGATTGCTGTGGTTCTCAGTCCCTCTGGTCTCGTACTCAGGGTGTTTTATGCACCGTGAGTTCTCAAAGCAAACACTAGACCCACAACATGCTCTGGCTTCCCTTGGCTGAGACACTTGTTTTCTGCAATCTGTTTCTAATATTGAGATTTTTTTATTTCTTTTTTTTTTTTTCTTCTCATAAAACTTTAAACCTCGTAAAACTGAAAAGTAGCAGGTCAAATTTAATTCTGCGTATGCACCTAGTGCATATTGAGATGTTCTCAACTTTAGGCTTCAATTTATTTTTGCTATAAAGGAAGCTTGATAGAAGAGAGAAAAATACGGCTTCTGATCTGATGTGCAGGAGCTCTTGATAGAAATTCATTTGGAAAAATAACAGTCAATTTAATATTATTTTCAATAATGCTGAAGGCACTTGGGGTTTTTTTCATAAAATATTGTCTCTTATAAAACACGGATTTCTAATCTGAATTCAGATTTGACTTCATATTTGAGCACTCTTTTTCATTTTCATTCCTGTTTCTGTAAACCTGTTGCTTTGCTTGCTGAGGGGCTGTTGTGCTCATGTCCATTTTAAGGTCTCAAACTTACTACTTACAGATGGAAATCAATTGGGTTTGTGCATTTTAGAAAAAGAGGGGTAAACAGTAACACCCCCAAAGCAGCCCTGCCCACTTGTGCTGCTCTGAGGTGCAGAAGTGTTGGATGCCCCTGTGCTGCCCCTTCTCCAAAAATGGGCAAAGACAGAAGAAGTGGATGCTTCATCCTTCCAAAGTGTTGGCAAAAGCAACGGAGCAAATGTGTTTTAGCACTAATAACAATGACATAATTTACTTTCTACCCAAAGCTGGGATGATAACGAGACCTGATTAGATATCTCAGATAAAATACTTTCTTTTCCCTGCTCCTGACACACTGCTCTGTCTTTGGTCTCCGTTGTGTTGCTTTCTAGTTTTAAATGCTTCGAAGAATGGGTACCATGTGTTTGTTTCACCTGCAGCTATGATGTTTCTGCTTAAATAACAGGAATTTCAAAATAAAATGAACTTCAAACAAAAACTCACTGAGGGCACAAGATTTGTTTGCTATAGTGTAAGTATTCTGATCCATACGGAGAAATTATTTCTGGGGGAAAAAGAAGGTCTTGAAGTAGTTTACTGTGATTTTATTAGGTAATTAAATATGAATATGCACAATTAAGGCTTTTCTTTTTTTTTTTGTAGGGGAAGGAAGACATTCTCTACAATGTGAATTTCTATGGAGTAATTTCTGATTTTCAAAAGGTATGCATTTTCTGTTCTTTGAACATTTTAATTCTATTTTCTACCAGGTTATTTACTTCAGGTTTAAAATATGGTTTACTGTTGCAATGGTGCACTGTCCATGTTAGTAGAATGAAAAATGTGTTCTGAAAAAGCAGCAGTTGGGGTTCATGAGAGGAGAGAAGTTATTAGAAATTTAGGTCATAACTGCAAATTCAGAGGGTGCTGTGCTCTCCTGAAACCAGATATCCTGACATTACGGAAGCGTGTGTGTGTGAGGTTGATCAGACACAGATGAGGGTATTCAAAGTTCTCAGAGCCCTTATCTCCTTTTGAAGTCTAACAGTCTGGGACATGTGGAGTAGAACTTGTGTGTCCCCCCCCTCAGGCCTGATAAGCTCCAAGTGATAACCATTCCTAAAACAGCTGCAAAGGCAACTTAGGTGCTGGAGTTTCTATGTGGTTCCAGCAGATGCTTCTCACCTTAAATTTGTGGAGAACAAGTTTTTACTTTTTTTTGGTACTCAGGGATGGGTCACTTGCACACCAATTTATGTGGTCTTCCTAGCCTGAGTGAAGTTTTATCCATCCTACTGGCATAAAGGATTCTAACCCTATTGGCTTCTGCTGTCTGAAAACTGCTTTTCCTCCAGAAGCACCAAGCTGGCACAAAATCCTAATTGCTTTAGCAATGCAAGCCTTGAGCAGGCTCAAAAAGTTGTTGTGGCAAATGTTTGTTTCTGGCTAATCCTGACTGAGACCTCAAGCTTAGCTTAGGTGAGTTCTTTGATTCCTGTCCCACTGCACAGGAGCAGAGCAGGGCACAGGCTTCAGGCACGACTCTTCCTACTGACATTTTTGGAAGTGATAATGATGAGACAGTGTATTTGCTTTTTGTTGTTCATCTAAAACCACACCTAAATTCGCATGAGAATTCTCCAATGTCATCTGCAATGAAACCACGTGAGAAATCTCAGATGAGGATTCCAATTGCTGATGGATCTGCTCTAAGGGGATCTTTAGTAAGAAAAATTCAGTGCAGAAAAAGTCATTGACACCAAAGGATATGGTCGTGGTGTTGATCTAGAATTGTAGAATTAGAAGTAATGGTCCAATGCTTGTAGGCAATGCTTTACCTATCCTGCAATGGCATTCGTCATTAAAACACACTTGTTTTCCTTGTTTTTCACTCCTGGATTGCTTGTTTATCCATATAGTGTATGCCACAAGCATTTGGGAATCTGTTGCACTGTGACCCGGTGTTCTGTCACAGTTGGTTTGTTTATTTGTAACCGATAAAAATAATTCTTCTGTGGGCACAAGAACAGTTTAAAATAATTAAAAAATAAGAAAATAAGCCTACGTTGGCCAGAAATAGCTTTCTTGGAAAGTAGAAACTTCTGTAAATATCTTCTTAGAGCAATGGTCTGAAAATACAGATAGGGTTGACTTCTTATCCAGGTGCAACAACAGAAATCTTACTAGTAAGAGACTTAGAATGAATTCCCATTAATGGCAGAACTGTTGGTTCATTTGTTAAAATTGATAAAAGTATAGGAGATGAATGAGTTTACCTAGAGTGTCTGTTACATTTGATGCTTTCAAAATAAGAGTAAATAATAGAGGGAAAAGCCACTTTGGAGTTAGTGAAGGAAGTTAGGGATGTTGCTTTTCATTTTCCACTGGAACCCCTTTTTAACCATTTAACCACAGCATACAGAAGGATATGCCATAGGCTTTAAACACCACCCTGAAAGTCAAAGACCTCAAAAACTTTGTGAACAAAGGAATAGGAAATTCCAGAACTTCTGAATTTTTGAATTAAGTAAATACGAGGAGAACTTGGCTCAATAACAAGACAAAAGTAGCCCCAGGCAGTTTTAGGGTCTGCGAACAGCATGCTGCAGTTAATATTGGTTGCATTGAGGATGATTGGGAGAGGTTTTCTGGATAGAAGCCTGTTAAAATATCATATTGTTAAAGATTAAGTGGGGCCATTCTGTGCTATCCTGTGTCTCATTACAGTGTGATTCCAGGCAGTATTTCTTCAGGAGATGAGGTCAGCCAGTGCATCCTTAAAGGTTTATTCTGTTTACATAGTGGTGGGTGGGAGGACAGGGGTGTGCAAATGGGAGATGGTGCCTTTATCATAACACATCATTTACCTGTAATCATGTTCCCCTTAGGAGAGCATTAGTCATGTTATTGAATAATCAGGAGCTGCGGGAACTTTGACCCTTCTCCTGCTCTGAAAGAGATTGAGCTGAAGAGAAAACTAGCCAAAGAAAATCCTTTAAATAAACTATGGTTTCCAACACCGTTGAAAGGAGGGAGGGCTGAATCTCTGTTCAAGTTTGTAGTGTAAAACTGGGCATGATGTTCACTGGGCATTCCTGATTGGAATACTAATTAAAATAATGTACCGCTCATCACAGTTAGCTCATTGATTTTATTCATCAACACTTTGTAGTTGATTTTTATGGAGGTGAAATAAGATCCCTGTGGTATATTTACAGAATTGCAGGGGGTTTTTTTTGTAAAGGACAGAGCCTGAATATTTGGCATGTGCATTTTTGATCAAATTACCTACTTGTGTGTCACTGTATCTCTGAGTTGGGGAGCTAAGAGCAGCATTCCTTGGCCAAACCTTGATGAAGTTCTCTCTGTATAATCTGCCTGCTACAGTCACAGAAATATTTTGCACTTGTTTTTCTTGTGCCAGTGTGGAACTTTCACACCTGCTGAGCATAATTTAGGATGAGCTTTAGTCCCGAAGTATTTTCTGCCTGCCCATTATAAGGGGCATGGTAACTGGTCCCAAAATGGAAGTGACACTTTGTAGGGAAGAGTAAAGAAAAGTTGCCCTTCTTGTTAGAGATCAAGGCCATTTGCTCAGATTGCTGTTGTCAAAATAAAGAGGCTTCCACTCCTAGCTTTAGGCTGTGTCTCCACTGGGTATCTTCTTGCTGTCCCTGATAAACACAGCAATTAATGTATTTTGTGGGGGTATTTTCTATCTGAGCTGGATTTTCTATCCATTTTAGCCATGAATCCCCTGTTCTCTTAATCAAGTCCATTGAATCCTACAGCCTGTCTGATTCTTTATCCATGTTATCTGTGTCTTCTGGAAATTGAGTTCTTTTAGGTCCAAGAATTTATCTGCTGTTCATAAGCAACACGCATAGCTTACTGAGGTGGGGTATACACTGAGTTTCCCTTCAGATGGCCAGTGTTTTCTTTATAATAAAGTTCTCTTATTCTTAGCACATTTCTAGGTCAGGAATGCTTAAAATATCTTCGGTCATTAAAACTTGGAGTGAACAGTATAAAACAAAAATAGAGAGGCAAAAGAAAAATAAATGAAGCTTACTGCATCCAGATGAAGTATTGTTTTCCAAATATTCCCTGCTGCATGTGATCATGTTGTTGTCTTTGTGCTTTCCTTTGGAAGACTGTTCTGTTTAATTACAGCCAAGTCCAGCGTTGTGCAGACCTTTATGGTGAGAGAGGTGAGCATGGACAGGGCAGGAAATGCATGTAGTGGCAAAGGTCTCAGCCTGAGAAAGGTTGTTGGTTCAGAGAGGAGGCAGAGCTCTGGGAACTAAAAAGCAAGTGATAACAAAAGCATGCTGATAATTTATGGCAGTTGTTACTGTCTTGGTTGTCAGGTTCTCTGCAGTTTCATGTGTATTTAAACTGAAAAAGAAAATAGAGGCTGGGAGTGAGACTGGAGACTAATTTCTTATCCCTGGGTGCTTGTTCACACCAAAAACCTGTGTTAGGAGTGAAGCAGGGACTGAGCTGGCCCAAAAGCAGACCTGATAAATAACATTCTAAAAGGTCATTTCTGATCTGGAGAAGAGAAGGCTCCAGGGGAATCTTATTGCCACCTTTCAATAGTTAAGAGGGTGTTAAAGAAAGATGAAGACAAACTTTTTAGTAGGATCTTTTGTGACAGAACAAGGGGTAATGGCTTTGAACTGAAACTGGTTATATTTAGGCTAGCTATAGGGAAGAATTTTTTTACAATGAGGGTATGGAAAAACTGGAACAGGTTTCCCAGTTAAATTTTGAGTGCCCCATCCCTGGAAACATTCAGGGTTTGGCTGGATTGGTCTCTGAACAACCTGGTCTCGTTGAAGATGTCCCCGATCATTGCAGATGTTGGACTAGATGACCTTTAAAGGCTCCTTCCAACCAAAAGTATTCCATAATTCTGTGATTTTTTTTATCTGAGTCAGTTTTCATTTTTTCTGCCAGAGCAGACATTAGTGGTGAGAGAAGGAGTGACTGGTGGACTTCTGGAGAGGACTCCAAAGTTTACCAGACTGCTGCCTTAAACTGGTCTGCGGTAGGTCCGTCTTAAACCACGCCTGAATCATCAGACATTCTAATGCAGAAAAAGGGAGGAAACAAATCTTGGCTCCTGTAAATTTTAATTGTTTATGATAAGAGTTGTCTTAGGCTGAGAAAGGCTGTTTTCTTTGTCTGTGTATTTCTTTAAGTGACTGGCTTGTAAAACTGTCCCCTGAAAGATTTATCTGCCATTCCCTAGGAAGGAAAGACTATTTGCTGTTTTTTGAAAAGGTTATGTAAAGAACTAAGTCATAGTGTTGTTTTATTCAAAATTTCTATTTCATCAATGCCTGAAGTTAAACCTTCTTCTTTTAAAATGTGTGAAGACCTAGGCTTGTATCCAAAAGTGTAGAGTGTGGGAAGAATGGGTCAGAAAATGAGAGGCACAGAATGGTACCTTGTACTGTTTGGCCTCAAGAAAACCTGAAGGAAGCGAAGTTCTCACAAACCATTTTGTTCTGTGCAGCTTCAGCTAAGACATGTTGAGGTTCTTTATGGCTTCCTCTCTCCCCCTTCTTTTCTTTTTTCTGGTTGTTTTCTTAGTGGATTGAATTGGATCCAGGAGCAAACCAGAGCACAAGAGTCTGCTGTAATTATCCAGCATGAGTGTGTGTCTGGAAATGGGGAGAGTAGAGCAGAAGGGAGTGGAGGAAGGAAACTCTTCTCTTTCTTGGTTCTAGGCCTACACAAAGTTGGCATGACTCAGTGCCCAAGCTGGAGGGCAGTGGTGGCAGAGATGGTGAGTGACATTCCCATGTTCCCAAGGGATCTCTCTGCAGACAGATCAGTGGGATTTTTACCACTGACTTCAACCGAGGCCAATTGTGAGAGAAATGGAGAGTGAAAGAATAAGCAGGAGGATCTGAAAAGTATGGGGAGAGCTGCGAGATGAGGGAAGCAAGGTAGCAAAAGTGGGAAATGTAATAATAAAACTGTCAGATGCAGGAAATACTTACGTGATGGGGAAGAAAGCAAGAGGTCATGTGCACAGCTGAGTTTGGACAAAATGTTATATTCATTTCTGACTCTCTTCTCCTGTTGAAACTATCTGCCAAGACCTGTTATTGATACAGTGAGATTACTGGCCTGTTGGATGCTCTCTTTTAAACTGATGTCACTTGAATAGTGCATTCATCTTTAGCCCTTATTGTTTTCTGGTGAAGCCAAAAAGGAAAATTACTAAATTATTGCCCAAAAATGCATTGTATTTAGAAAGAATTTTTTTCTTCTGGCATCTTCAGCTACTCTAAACTCTAAAATTGTAGAAAATTTCAGAGGGATGTTTGCTCTAACTGCTTTTGTGGTCTGATATGGATGAGCAATGTTTGGCTGAGTGTAAAAAAAAAAAAAAATCTGTAAACAGATGCTAATCAAAGGCATAACTCCACAGTATTTTATGGCTTTCCCAGAGCTTGCTTTTGTTCTACTGTTCGTATCTTATCTGTTGTAATTTTGCTCTTAAAATGAGTATTGCAGTAGAGAACAGGGAGAGTGTGTGTGTGTGTGTGTGATGGAGTCTGCCCTACTGCAGCTGTTTACCCAAACAAATCCCTTTTGGTCACAATACCTGTGAAAACTGCAGTCTGAGAAGGTGGCATGTGCTGTTCCGCATCAGAATGATTTCTTGGAGGTAATGGAAATACCTGTGGCAAATAGAATTTACATTCAAAACTTCATTTATAATCATTGTTATTATGATTTCCTCTTTCTCTGTGTACATACTGTGGATCTTCTAAGTGTAAATTTTCCGAACTCGACAGGTTGCATAAGCCAGAAAAGTAGGAAATAACTCCCAAAAGAACTGCTGCCAGATCTCCGAAGCACGTATTGAGTTGTTTGATCTGAAACACAATGTGTAAAAGTTGCTGTGCCAAGTTTTGAAAGGTACAGTATGTGGAGTGAAGAGACTGCTGTCTAGTTATTTTCTGTACCCAAAGGGGAAAGACAGACAAATAGGGAATGTTGTTTATTGCTTATCGACACACGTGGCACTTTTCAGTTGTTTATATTTGAGCTGTTGTTTCTTCTTCTCAAAACTAATAAGACTTGTTAAACATCACAGTGAAAAGCAGCAAGTAAATCTACTTAGATTTCATAACTGCACCTTTTGCTCTTTGATCTGTACCAGACTGAAAATTTGGATCGTAAACAAGATCATTATGGGATCTTTTGCAGTCTGGGTTAGCAGTTGGGAGGACGTCTCTGGAGCTACTGTAGATACTGCAAATATTTCTTATATTGATGTATAAACTGCTTTTTCAAGATCTGCAGCACCCTTATCTTGGGCATTTGTACAGTTGGAAGACTTTGACCATTTGTGCTTGGTTTGCAGTGGGTGTTTTTATACATGACCTGACAATCAGACTCCTCCCTTACAAAGGAAGCAGCACTTCACTCACCTCAGTAAGTCAGAGGGGCAGACTTGTGTATCCAGCTCCTGGTTGTGAACATTTGGTCATACAAGCCTTTCTACAAGTCATCTGGGTCTGTCTGCCTGAAAATTAGTTGGATTGTTTTTGTTTTTTTTTTTTAAATCCAGGCCTTTATGGCCTGCTTTTGTGTCAAGGCATTTGTTTTTAAGGATGTAGTAGGCAACTAGCCAGATATTCTGAAAAATCAAAAAAAAATTCAGTGGTTTTAAATTATTTTTCTTCAGGCCCTTTTCTACATGTCTTAATTGAACAATTTGTTGCATGGATTCTACAGAATATTTTTTTTCTCTTTAAGTTGTGTTTAAACACAGTTGGTGAACTGAGAAGTTTGCCCTTTTAAAATGTTAAGCAGTTTGAGGCAGTTTCCAGGTGCATATTTTGAAGGAAATCAAAAGCTTTCCTCTGTTCATCACTCATGTATCAGCATGGAGGCTCTTCTGTTGTCACATATAATTTGGAAAGAGATTTTTTCATTATCAAGACTTCTCTTTTCAGTATTAATTTGCACTGAATTTGCTGTGAAGGTGAGGCTGTGCTGGTGGGAGGGCAGTTGTCCTGCCTTCTGCCCAGTCAGTGTGTTCAGCAGTTTTGGCTTGGCTGTGCTTTCCCTGTCCCTCCTTTTCCTGGCAGTGCACACGAGCTGGCAGCAGGTGACACAGGACAGCAGGTGACACGAGAGCAGGAAATGATGCCATGGAAGCCACTACCTGTTGTACTTGTGGCCGGAGCAGAGGTGCTGGAGTCAATATTAGAAACCCAAACCCCAAGCTCTTTGACAGTTTTCTGCTTATCTTTGCTGTGCTTTTTATTTTTCCTTAAGAACTGTGTCCAGAACATGAGGTTTGTTTCCTTATCTTGAGTATTTTTGCTGGCACTTGATGTGACTTGATATAAACAATGTGAATTCAAGTCAAGTGGTTAAATGTTAAAACAGCTTCCCACATGTGTTGGTTTACTGCCAAGGAAAGAAATACAGCAGAAATGCTGTATTTGACCACTAATCAAACATTTATTATTGTGGAAAGAATGATCTGACAAGGATAGAACTAGACTAAAATGTGCAGGTTGTATTTCATGGAAGCGAAAAGCTTTATTAATATTTGAGGAATGGCTTTAATTAGTCTGACTGTTGGTAGGTGTGTTCATTTTCTCAATGTACATCTGATATAGCATTTTTCACTGACTTATAATTGGCAGTTTCCCATAGGAAATAATCATTATTGGTATTATAAAAGCACTTTGTATCTATCACATTTGGGAAATGAAAGTTTTGCAAAGGTCGGAATAAAGTGTGCCCCCAATTATGCTAATAACTCATACCAAAAATGATCCACCAGAAGGTTTAATAGCTTGGTAGTCCTCTTTAGATTTTCTGAGAACAGGAAGAATTAATATTACATTTTGACACTTTACAGAAAGGTGAAAAAAGTAATCTTCCTTCTCTCTAGCTTTGGAAGTTTGTACCTGAACTCTCTTAGCTGCTTGAGGATCTTTAAGTGTTGGGTGGGTTTCAGCTGGGATTTTTTGGGGTTTTTATTAAGAATTCTTTCTAAAAGCATTTTGTTCCTCTTCACACTGAAGTCGGTATCTTTTTTTAATGATCCTATGGTTGCAAAAGATAGCATGTTTTGACATTTGGAGATGTCTGTAAGTTTTATTCAGAATCTGACAATATAGTCTAATAGACTGATTCTGCTAGATTGCTGAAATAATTTCAATTAATAACTTGGTAGGAAATATTAAAAGTTGTTAAAAAACCCTCTTCAAAAAGAAAATTTTACTGCAAACTAAATTTTAATTTTGCTTTTCACCTGCCAAAAAAAAAAAGAGACAATCCGTTGTTTGCTTTGAGGGGTATTGCACATCTGCATTGAACACCAAAGACTGGAGTAACTAAACCATCCAGAAGTTTTCCAAACATCACAACAAATGTTCATGCTATAATCAGTTAGAAATTATTGGATCCTGGCCTCTCTTACTTGTGTAACATATCCAGCAGACAGATTTCCTTAGAACCAGGAGCTCTGTGTTGCTTGAAATGGCTCTTTCTGATTGTCATTTTGAGGCTAAAACATTACTAAAAGGCTAGATGGAATAATTTACTCCTGAGAGTGATTATCCTAATACATTCACAGTTCCTGTGCATCTCCTGAGTTGTTAAAGAACGCATTAGGAGGGCAGTCTGAAAGTTAACATTTGCAAATGTCTGCAAATTGAATTATAAATGTGTCTGGTAAACAAAATGTTTGCTGCACTGTGTCAGCTCCACTTCGAGGTCTGCCTGTACCAGGTACGTGTGTTCCGTAAGATACTTTGGGAAGATATAAAAGGCCATGCAATAAATAGCTCAGATTCACTCCTCTCATGAGGTTTTTTAAGTGTAGAAACATTTTTCATGGCATTCTTTACTTAAGCTATTGTCCCTTTTGCAGTGAAGTGTTTTCTGTAAGCGTTACTTAACCAGAGATGCAGATGGTTTATTGCTCCTTTTAGAGGAGCCATAAATGGGGAATATTGGCAAGTCTGGCACTGAAGTAGGAGGCTGTTAGAAATTTGCCTACCCTGATTTTATGGGCTGCACTAGGAAAGCTGCTGCTTCTGCTTTACTGGAGGTGTTGTTCTGCTGCTTGCAGCCATTAGGGTTATAGCAAGACTGCCTTCATAAAATGTCTCTTACGGGAATGTTCCCCTAGGATGATTTTTCAAGAAGCAGTGCCAGCAAGGCCCTTCTTGCACAAACATTTCTGTACTGAGTGTGTTCTGGTGCAGCTGACCACACGTGTACATAAAGAGAAGGACAGGAGCAGGCTCATGGTGGATGTTAAACTTCAGTCTTGGTTTTGTCCTCCTGGGAATAGTTTCCTGTTTTGGCATTTCTTTATTTTTCCATTGTCAGTTGTGATAAATGCTAAATACTAAGTGCAAAGACCCTTTGTCTCAGCTGGCTTTTTATGCTCAAGTTCTCTCCACAGGCAAATTACTCTTCTTCACCTTAAACACCTCAGTTCAGTGAGGGGACATTATTAACTCCAGTCAAGCTGTCTTTACCTAGAAGATTATTTCTATGCAAATGTGAAGGAGGGATAAAGGCAAATTTGTCAAACTTACCTGGTAAAACTCATTCACGTGAGGTTTCGTGAAGGATTCTGTTTTTCATAACCTTCATGGTACAGTCCAAAACAAGTTTTCCAGAGCAAATCCTAAGTTTTGAGTATGGGGCATGCCACAGAAGGTAAAGTTAAGGTCCAAGAGTGTTTTTATTCAGCATATGTAATGAAGTACACAGCAGTATTTACATTTGATTAGGTGTGCACTGCACTCCTTACTCGGCTATGGTTTCGTTAAACATTCAAAATGGTGTGGATTTTATTCCATAGCTGTGTGAACAATTAAATCCTCTGAAATTTTTCTGACTGTCCTAATTATTTTTTCTTCCATCTGAAGCTTTGCTAATGCAGGTCTCATCACTGTTCACTCTGCCAGAGAGTCAGGTATGTCTCCTGATGGTACTTGTGCTTTTAGACCAATGGGGACAAAGTGATCCAGTTTTTCCTTCCTTCCAGGTACAATTATGGGTCTCAATATAATAAAAATAAAATGATTGAATATCTACAGAGGTTCATATGGCATATTTTCCATTTATTTTAAGTTGGGAAGCTAAAATATCTTAATTGACAATCCCATAAGGTTTATTTTTTATGAGCTCTCTTTTCTCTCTGCGGTTCTACATTTTCAGGGTGTTGCTAATTCTGTAAATTTAGCTATCAGAGTATTGTAATTTAAGGCCAAATCCTCCTCACAGTTGAAAGAAAAAATTGAATGGTTTTATTGGAGTAGAATCAGATTTAAGGGGAAGAGCCTGAATAGTTTTTAATTATTCTAATCCCTGGACAGCTTTTCAGCCAGGACACTTCACAGGCACTAATAACATTTTATATCAGTTGAGTTCCCCCTGATGTAAAATATAAAGATCATGAGTTTGCTGTATAGCCTGCTAACATCAGTGGGACCGGTTTTTCTAGTTGCATTAACAGGCTCTAAGAAAGAAGCCATATAAATTTGTATTGTGGTGGTTTTGTGGAGTTTTTTGCTCGTTGTTTTTTTTTGACCTTTCTTTCCCATGGGTCACTTCAATTTATTAACTTAGTTGGCAACTGTTGATATGATCAGGTCTTTTCATAAAGTCTGGCAGCTCCTGTGTCAGGTCGTGGCTGAAATGCTTTATTGTGGTGCTTGAGTGTCTCGTGTTCCTATCTTGTACTGATGCAGGAAAGCAGAGCATAAGAAGTGTGATGCTGGTCAATCACAGTGATGGTTTTCTTCTTAACAAGTAGTTAATTCTTTAACCAGGCAAGTGTTGCCATTCCCACTCCAGCTGTACTGAGCAATTTCAAAAAGTAGCGAAGTTTTCTTTATCGATCAGCAAATAAATATGAAAAGAAGAACTGTGGTAGAACACAGTACTGTGGTAATGAGCTGGGGGTTTGTGTGACTCCAAAGTGCCCAATTAATATTTCCATTTCTTAAAAGACATGAAGAAATGTGTCTCAGGATCTTGAATTTAGCATGGTTGCAGATAGTCTTGCTGTTCTTTTCTCCATTTGGCTTGTATGAGAAGAAATATTTATAGTCTGCTTTTGTTTAAGAGAACCCTGAATTTGCCCTGTAACAGAAAACACCAATAATTGAGGAAGCTGTATTAGGTCCTCTTATTAGATGGCAAAGGAGATTTTGTTCCTTTCCATGCATGTGCAGAAGGACAAAGAGAAGTTCCTTCCCTATGGCTTCTCTAATGAGTTCTAATTCAAAGCTAAGCAAGTCAGAATTTCTAAACCCTGTTGAACCAAGCAAATCATGTGGTCACTTCTTTTTTACCCTATTCTGCTTTTAGCAGGGGGTACAAAAGTAAATAATGTATTTATTTGCTACTGTGACAACAGATGAAATTCCTGA
Source organism: Ifrita kowaldi (assembly GCA_013398055.1). Lineage (NCBI taxonomy): Eukaryota > Metazoa > Chordata > Aves > Passeriformes > Cinclosomatidae > Ifrita > Ifrita kowaldi. Next base: position 161,195 of record VZRS01002209.1, on the reverse strand, counting down.
TATTCTTTTAACATGAATGGGAGCATTGCTCTTCTAGTTTGGGATGCCAGGATTCCACCAGCTGTGCCTACTGCCTGCAGAGGTTAAAACTAATTAAAAGCTAATTCTATGTTACCGTTGGGCTGGTGCTGCTGGAAGTAGTTCTTGGCCTTGTCATGGATAATTGTGCTTTCCATCACCATTGGATTCTTCTCTCTCATTTTTACTGGCCACATGCAGTCAGTGCTGCTACATGATGGTTGTTCAGCCCTTCTGCAGCGAGGTGCTTTCCCATACTGTATGAATTTGTTTCTTGAATTATGGCAGATGGTACAGGCCACTCCCAGAGGCCAGTGAATTAAAGCATTCCTGCAGAATTGCTGAATAACAGGGTAGAGCAGTGTGTAGGTAAACATCTTTTGGAGTTGCTGGGGTAGATGTGTTGGACCACAAGAGTCAGCGTTCAGAGCTAAATTAAAGGTCAGCAAAACACAGAGTTCCTTCAAAAGTCCAAAGCACCACGTGTGTTTGAATCTGGTTTTGTTTCTGGAGACATAAAAAGAGATGCTCCACACCCAGAAAAGTAGCAGAGAAACAGGATTTGCCATGCCAGCTAAAGGGTGTGAAAGGGAAACCCATGTATCTTACACCCCTTTATTTTGATTTTTGTGCTGATATTAAACATACAAGTGGTTATGATGTACAATCTAATCATGGCATGTACTATTTTGTACAGAGGAAGGAAACATCACTTTTAATTTTTTTTACTGCAAATGATTAATGTTTCTTAAAAATAACTCAAACCAGAGCACATCAAACCTAAAATGGAAAGCTTTGAATCTCTGAGTTGGTTGTCTCAAGGCCAGTTTCTGTCTCGCAGGTAGGTCCATGTATATATGAGTATGACAGGTAAAGAAAGGCTGAAAATGAAACTTGTGCATCCTTATTGATGGAAGGAATAAATGCTGGTCTGCAAAGACACTCCTTATGTAGATCATAGGAAGAATGAGGTTACATGATGTAAATATATATATATATAAATGTGCTTGTCACCTATGATCTGGTTTTTCCTCACATCCACAATGTGCATCTGAGCTTTTGTGCATTGATAAGGGCCCTGGGGGTTACTGTGATGCTCCTACCATCTCTTTTGCCATTTCTCTCTTTTCTGACAGATGCAAACATCTCTTTCTTCTTTTCTCAGTTTCCCCTTCCTTCTGCAGCAGCATCGAAGGATAGAATGTGCTCTTTTCACAGAGGCTCCTTGGATAATGTGAGGCTGAAGGATATTTAGTAATCAAAGAGGAAAAGCTGAAAAGTTTTCCTTCAAATAATCTTTGGCTAATATGGAAGAAAATGTGTAGTGCAGGCTCATCTAACAGAAGGAGCTATAGCTGGTCAGTTGTTAGGGAGTGTGACTTGGTGACTGATGGTTTCCACAGTATTTCAGTAGTTCCAAGGTATGATTTCTTAAGAGCTGCTGATTTGGCAGCACTTAAAAGTTCCCCCTTATAATGCAAGAGGAGACAAAACCCTCTTGGAAGCTGGCCATAAGGTTTGTTGTACCCTTTTCGTTTAGAAAGAGAAGTAAATTTGTCTGACACTATAAAAATCAACTTTGTGTCCTGTAAGCTGTTCTCTATTTGGTGTGGATGGAAAATTCTCAGTCAGTGGCAGGTAAGGTCAGCAAGAACACAGCCTGCTCCCTAAATAATTTATCATCAATATGGTGTTTAGTTCTGTACTAAAAAATAAACAGGGACATTCCTTTTTTTGTTTACATAGAGATTTAGAAATAGTTACATTGCCCTTCATTCTTCTAGGTTTTATTAGAAAAGACATTGAAGACAAATAGAACAGTGACAAAGCTAATAATAGGTCTTTTATGGAATGTGACTTATTCTGCCAAACTAGAGCATTTTTACATCCTTCTGCTTTTAGGCTGACTCTTCTGTAAAAGTGGGAAAAGGGCAATACAGTGATTTGATTTAGATTTTATTTCAGCTGTGCTGAGTCAGAGTTGCTTGTTGTTTTCTGTTAGCTCCACGTATAGTTTTTATTGTATTTTAATATTACTTGTTTTTTTAGAGTTGAGATAAACTGCTGCTTCTGCCTTTCCTTCAGTCATGAAACATCCCTGGAAAAGTTCTGTCCAGTTTGCATATTTGCATTCTCACTGTTTGTGCTTGAATGTGTTTATGTGCTCACCTGCAGTTGCAGTTCTCATGTCAGGTGTCAAAAGGGACTTGGGTGTCCTGTAAATCAATAGGCAAAATGCTGGAGCCTCAGGAGCTGGGAATGGGGCCCACTTGTGCATGTTGCTTTATCTTACAGGGTTTGGTTTCTATCCTCACTTGCATGATGCTCACGTTGTGTGTATGAGAGATTTCACACACAAGTATTTGCCTAAGTAATTTTAAAGACAAAGTATTTCCAAGGGCAGGATGGCAGCTCTTACCTTCAGAGTCCCTCCAGTGCTCCTGGCACCATAGGAACATGGAGCTGGCTATGAATAATTGAATGTCAGCAATTAGAACTGTTATTAAAATAGGAAGCTACTGTGACTGGGTTTTCTGCTCATTGTTCTAGCTGTTGTTCCTAAAAGTAGTGCTCGTGTCTGACAACTGAAAGCTAAATCTCTCTTGCTTCCTTTTGGTATTACATTTCATCCCACACAGCAGTGGCATCCCACAAACAATAATTGCCATAAGTAGGAATGGCCTGCAGCAATAATAAGCACCAAAATATCCATCCCCAGCCCATGCAGCTGTTTGGAAATCCTTGCAGTATGGTTCTGGATTGCCTTCCTCTCATCCTTTCATGAAGGAGGGATTCACCTTTTCAAATATAGAGCAGTAACCTTCTTCTCCCTCCTCCCACTTCTCTCAATTATCAGGTGTGCACTATATCTAATTCTAAATTAACTTGTCACCCTACATCCCATCTGTAGGGGTTTACAATTTTAAACCAATTGCCTTTGAGGTGACTTTATATACTGTTCCATTAACATATACATATCAATTCTAGGGCACTTACAGACTACAGAATAAAATCCCCTCTTGAGCAACACATCTTCAGGGAAAAGAAGTAGCTTGCATTTGATTTGCTGCCGAATGAGAGCTGTGATGTGTCAAAACCTAACATTGAGCAGGGCAGCTGAATGACTTGAATAATTGTTTTAATACAAGACAATTTAGGGTAATTTTAGTCTAGATACTAAGTAAAAGATGGATTTTTTTCTTATCTTGGTGGTGTTCCATTATCCATGGATATGTTAGTACAATGTAGGAGAGAGTGAAACTGCACTTGCCTGAATTTGTGAGTATATGCATGACCACCCAAGGTATTGAGTTGTCCATGAAACCCTTTTTACATTCATTTTATTAAAGAATTACATCAATAAAATGATGGGAGCTTTGATTCTATATGGGACTGCTAAACCCCTCGGTGTTGTGTTGTGTATCACGTTGTTATCAGTGGCGCGATTCAGAGAGCGACGCTGCTGGGCTGACACTGTCTCAGCTGCAGGAAGGGCAGTATTCCCACTTGGCTCATGGTCCAGAGGCTGCTGTCACCTGGGGCAGGAAGGAGCTTTCTGTGGCTGGAAAAAGCACTATTCAATTTTATAGTGCAATCCAAAGTCTGTGCTTCATTCTTTATCCTGAGGAAAACGGCATTAGTGGTGTGATACAGAAAAGTCACTTTCCTTGGGAAAAGACATTTTTCTTCCTTTTTCATGCTGCTACAGCTGTATTCCTGCCAGCAAAGATGAAGTGATTTGGCTTTCCAGAGGTTGTGACATAACTGATAGTTTCTTTTACAGCAAAGGAGAGCCTCCCTTGCACTTGTGTGATAGAAGAACTGAGACATGAATAACGTGAGTACCAAAAATCAGCAGGTCTCTAGCCCAGTCCCATTAGCCTGCAGACATCTGCCCCTGGCAGGCCCCCTTCAAAAGGAAAGGCAACTCAGTGCTGAGGGGTCACTTGGAAACGGCAGCCAGGAATCAGGAACTGCAACAGAGGCAAGGAGAAGGTGCTTGTGAGGGAAGGCAGGGAAGAGATGAGAGCGTTGGGCAGAGTGAAGGCAAGGCACGATGGCAGCTGTGTCAAATACCTGCGTGTTTGGGGGGTAAGAAAACTGGGGATGATTTACCCCAAAATAGCTACAAGGACCTGGATGCAGATCAGCCATAATTTGAACATAATTTTCAGGAATTTATTATGCAGGCCTTATTTTCAAAGACAAATACAGGCAAATGCCATATCTTGGGATCAAAGGGAGTAAAGTGCAGTGAAATGTCAGGTTATTGTCTCACAGAGAGAGAGAGACTGAGCCTCCAAGGCAGACAGACCACGCAAAGTGCCAGAGGCAAACCTGCAGAATGAACTCAGGGAGGCTTTTTAGCTCAGTGACGGCGGAATATTTTCCACAGCTGTACTGTAATAGCTGCAGTGTGGATCTGGTTTTATTTTGTGAAGGGGTAAAAAGGCAACCAGGAGGTGGCAAAAAGAAATGTAAAACTGTTAAGAAAATAAAGCTGAACCATTTTAGAACTCTTTTTTTTTCTCTCTTTTCTCCTTTTTTTTTATTTTTTAAAATTTCAAGAAATAAATAAAAATATTCTTTCAGTTAATTGCAGTATGTATCACCCAGCCCTGCCTGGCAGAGAAGGGTTGGAGGTCTGGTAAAACTTTGGCTCATGGCTCAGCTCTCCTTGCTGCTTCCTACCTGACTGCTGTGCTGCAGTCACTAAGGCTTTGTCTAAAAATCCTTTCTCATGCTATTTCTTTGCTTATGGCTTAAGGGAAGTAAAATCTCTGACCATACAAATGTGCTCCACATTAATCCAGTGTGCACAGCAGAGGCAGTCAGTGAGAGAGGTCTTGTGTTCTTGGTATTTGCTTATTTTTAAGTAAATGCATCTATTGGACTGACATTCACCTTTGTGCTTGTGGATACAAACAAAAATGCCAACTCTTCCATAAAACAAGTTTCTGTAATACTTAAACTAATAACAAACCCAAACCAACAAAACATTCCAGAGCATATGTTGCTGCAATATTTTTCTTTCATTCTTCATGTCACTCTGTCTCAGAAAAACCTTAATAATGAAACACATGCTATCCATTGAAAAAAAGGGTTCTAAAAAGTAAATAATTCCCACCTTGGTTTGATTTCCTGCCCTACTGCCCTGAGTTGGATAAGTTGGATGTTGCCCGGATGGACTACAAATGCTTCATTCTAGGAGGGAGCAGGAAAAAGATACAGAAATTTTTGTTACATCTATCTGAATTTTTCCTGTGTATATCTTACCTGCAAATAGCACCCATCCATATGGGTATATAGAATATATAACTGTAAACAACACATTCAGAAATATTTATAAAAGAAAATGATAAAAACTTATAAAAAATAAAAATTACAAATGGGGACTTGTATAGAGTTAGTGCACGCTTGTAGAGGTACCCTTCTAGAATACAGGAAAACCCAATCTTTAGGCAGGAGGGAACAAAAAAGAAAAGCCCACCAAAATACCCAAACAGAAAGTAATAATTGTTCCATTTTAGAACAAAAGCAGTCTGAGGAGAATGTAATGCAACAATTCCAATGTTTAATTTTAGTAGTTTCAAGACTGAGTTCTCCATGGTCAGGGACTGAGGTGAGCTCTCCCTATGGGAGCTGCTGAATCCAGCCTGGGGCCTGGAGGCTGTGCCTGTCCTAGCCTGAGAGGGACCACTGGAAACACTTTATGGGTGCTGGAGGACACCACACAGGTTTGCTTCCATGGGAGGTTGGTTGTTAGGCACATGAAAACCGTGCTTGAGGGAAAACTTGCTGGCATTGACTTTTTTCTATAAAATAACTTCGATTTTTCAGGAATTGTCACGTGACTTTGGAAAAGTATCCTGGTCAGAACACGCAGTGTGGATTCCATGTGCAGCCTCGCTGGCTGGATGGGCTGAGAGAGACATGACCTAGCCATGGTTTTCCTCAGCTTCTGGAAAACTGCAAAACCTAGGAAGCCAGTAATGTTTGAGACCAAACTGATGAAACCTTTTATTTCTCCTTAGTAACATTTAACAGACTCTAAGTCCCCTTCCAACTGGTAGCTTTCAGCTTTGCCCTTTATATTTATCAGAAGGCGACCACAAAATAAACAGTGGTATTTTTTCTGTCTTTCCCCGGTTTACTTTGTGCATTAGACAGCGCTCTGTAAATTATAGCTCCACTTTTTCTCTTGAACAGTCAGTCAGGCGTGTTCCCATTTCACTTGTGCTGGAGATCCGTTTAAAGGTTACTCAGTCCTAGGAGAGAGAAGTATGTATTAAAAAAATAGAAAAACGAAATAGTAAAATGAATTGCTGAGGGAGGAACAGGGAGAGGACAGTAAAAAGTTTCTTGGCTTTGTTTTGTTACTTGTTTTCAGATTGGTAATGATCTTGTTTCTGATGTTTTGTCCATGTCACTTAGAGCTTCATGAAAAGTCATAATGAAAATAACATAAAATGTAAGCTGTATCTAAATGTAAGACAATTACTCCTTACTAGAATAGCAGTTTGGACGGAAGGTGACTCCTTCAGTTATTGGGGGGTGAGGTTAATTAAACTGGCTCTTGAAAACACAGTGTCCTGCTGTCTTAGTGTGGTGCATTTTTTGTGTCCCATTTCAAGAGCTTGCTGCTTTTGTTTCTACGTTTTCTTGCCCTTTCTGTTCTCTTGGGGTATGGAACTGAATCAAGTTTGGGGATAACTTTTGGAAAAAAGCAAATGGGAAACAAAAGGCTGAGATGCTGATGTGTTGTCTGAGGGAAATGCGAGAAATTTCATTTATAAAGGTGGGTTTCACCAGGTGCCAGAAGATAGTTTGGAAGGGGTGTGAAATACCTCAGTGCAAAGAGCTGGCAATTCTGTGTGTTCTACAGATACATTTGTAATTAGTTGTAGGCAGTTTTTCTATTTAATAAGCAGAGTTGAAACCTATAGAAAGAGGAGAAAATAACATATGGGAGGGAGCAGCATATTCCAGCACAGGAAGATGTTTTGAGGTGTTAGCAGGTATTAAACCTCTTATTCCTGGTGCTACCACACAGCTCTGTGTAAGGAACAGTTCGGATTTTCCACTCTTCCAGTGAATTATAGTGCAGGCTTTAAAGGATAGTTTTTTGGTCATGACCTGTAACATTTTTTACTGTAAAACTGAAGATTAATCTTTGTTTATTATGTGTTATTTTTTTTTTCTTTCTTTATTAGTAGTTTAAATTTTGGAAAGTTGAGAGGGCATGGAAGTTTGCCAGTGTTAATGAGATACAGTTTTCTATTTTAGTTTGGGAACTCAGCAAAAGCAATTCATGGAAAAATTGTGTTTTATAAGTATGAATAGTGACTGTTTTGCATTATTTAGATACTGTTTCATACTGCCCAGCTCAAGTAAGGACTCAAATAGTAGGATTAGCAGTAGATTTATGGAGGAAAAATTGCTTCTTTTAAACATATAAACTTGTATAAAAATGAAAATATACATCTCTGAGACATGCTTAATATTTATTGGACACCTACATAAGTTTAACATTATATTTATTTGTTTGCTTTAATAAGATCTGCTTCAGATTTCTTTGTACTAAGATGTTTCTCTTGGATACATCAGCTCTTTTCATTCTTCTTGAGTAAAAAAAATTGCCTTTCTGATAGCGTACTAATAAGTGATTATCTTCTTGATTTGTTAAATGTAGTAATGTACACTATAAACACCTCTGCTGTCAATTTCAGGTTTAAAAGAGTACAGATGTCAAGGTTTGTGACAGGTACATGCAGCTGTATAGTTTCACTTCTGTAAACCCTGATTGTACTGCAGCACAAATGCTTTATGAATATTTATTAGGGCACTGTTCAAGCCTAGCCAGTCGTATTCCTACACTTCGTATATTTGTAGGATATAGGAAAAGAGGACAAAAAGATCTTTCTCAATACATTTCTGTATTAGTGGAGTTACTTCAACTCAAGTTGATGAATGTTTAGTTTTCAGCTCTTCGAGAGAAGCGTTTTTCCCAGATCAGTGTTCACAGTAGTTTATTGTTTTTAAAAATAAATAAATACTAATTAATCTCGCTAACATCAAAACCTAAAGTATTTCATCCCCTCAGAGGTTTTAAAATAGGCCCTTAAATGTATTTTGTTCAATGGATGATTTTACAGGGGGAGGATTTGATTTGTTAAATGTCATGCAGTGTTATTTGTGGGACTGTTTGCATTAATGGCGGTGTGAATAACAGCTTTCCTGAATTTATTCCTGTGTTTGCTTTTGCTGAATCCGAATTTAATAAGCTCAGTGTGTGGAGAACTGTTGTCAGTCTCACTTTTGGGCTTTGTTAAGGAGTCTGTGCTTATGAAAATAGAGATAAACCTTCTGTTAGTCAATGAGGAACATTTGGAAATGAAGGAGTATGCAGCAATTTTCATCTGCTCTTTTAACTATGAGCTAGAAAAAGTAGAATAGTAGAATAGTAGTAGAATAGTAGAATAGCTCTGAAAAAGCTTTAAACTCGTACCTTTTAAAAGGATTACTGCAAACTCCATCTCCCCTCACCTTCACTCTACTGAGTCCATGTATTTTGCCTTTTAATGTAAAATGCAATATATGATGGATTATTTTTCTTTACCCCTGTAAAATCANGTCAGTCTCACTTTTGGGCTTTGTTAAGGAGTCTGTGCTTATGAAAATAGAGATAAACCTTCTGTTAGTCAATGAGGAACATTTGGAAATGAAGGAGTATGCAGCAATTTTCATCTGCTCTTTTAACTATGAGCTAGAAAAAGTAGAATAGTAGAATAGTAGTAGAATAGTAGAATAGCTCTGAAAAAGCTTTAAACTCGTACCTTTTAAAAGGATTACTGCAAACTCCATCTCCCCTCACCTTCACTCTACTGAGTCCATGTATTTTGCCTTTTAATGTAAAATGCAATATATGATGGATTATTTTTCTTTACCCCTTCTTTTCCTGCAGTTTCGTTCTGGTTTTGTTTTGTTTTTTAAACTTTGATTTTTAGAATTTAAATTCTGCCTTATATTTTAAAAACGATGCTACATGAAGGTGGAAATTCAGTGATAACCTGATATACTATAGTTTATATCAGTAAAAATATAAAAGAAATGTGAGCTGTAATTGCAGTCATCAAGTGCTCACTGCCATTGTAGAGGAAGAAGAGCTGGCACAGTCTTTGCTGAGAAGCTCCCATAACTTGCAGAGGCTTTTCCAGAGGCAGGGAGTGTTTGTTCTGTGGTTCAGGTCATTCAGCTGTTCCTTCTCAGTGATTAACTCAGCTCAGTCACTGCTGAGGAAGTTGATTGAGAACTGCAAACCGTACCTTGTTTGACCTTTGTGTTCCTCTGTGTGAAAGGGAGGCTTTAGGAGAGAGCTGAAGTTACACAGCTGAAGTTTTGCAGAGCACGGTAAACAAAGCCATCTCGTTCTGTTCCTTCTCTCCAGATAGTACCTTTTCTTTTTAGTGAAATCAGCTACATCTCCTCTACAGACTAGAATACTTGCTGCAAATTTAGAAGATCTAAAATCAGTAGTTCCTGCTAACTCCCCCAAAACAGATGAAAAACCAGATACTGTATCTCTCAGATCTGAATTTAGCCCCTTTTTTGTTTTTTTGTTTTTTTTTTTTTAAAAAGGGGCTCACGTACATGAGTACCAACACACCTATGAAGACCAGCCTTTCCCAGGTTCTGCTCGTGCACTCTGATATATGGGATGTAGTTTTGTGCCTGCTCGCGAGGAGGAAGCTCTGTGCAAAGCCCAGGCAAGTCTGCCTTGGGTTAATCAAGCTGCCCTTGGTGTCAGGACAGCAGCTGTGCAGTGGGACCAGCAGAAGGCATTTTTGAAATACTTTCCTCGAGAGCCTCAGCCCTGTGAAAAGGAAGGTTGCTTCAGCTGTTTTGTACATGCTTAGTGTCAGGAAGAGTTGAGGAGATGCTGTGTGACCAGGCAGGTAGTAGCCTGAGAGCACTGAATTGTTCTCTTATTTATATCTAATATTGTTGCAAGTCCATGGGTGCTCACACTGGGCTGCTGTAATACCCAAGTAGGTCACTTCTTATACTGCTTAACAGCCTTTTTAGGGTCAAGTCACATTGGTTGATGTAATACAGAATTACAGCCTTATTGATTTAAAACAACAACAACAACAATAATAATAATAACAGTAATAACATTTTAAAGTATTTGCTTATTAAGGAATATATCCTTTAATGTCTTTACTTTTCTCTCTCCCCTTAAAGCAAAAAAATGTTAGCCCATATCTTCAGATGCCATAAACTTCAGTAAAATTTCTAGTTTTCATCAGATATGCATCTGTTCTTTCCCTTTTTTCCTACTTATGAGGGAAGATATTTATTCTAGCTGTGCTCTCATATAATTACATTTTCCTGGTATTCAGTGGGTAACAGCAGCTGCCAATGTTCTGATCACTTATAAAATGTTCCATATGAGTTAATTTCTGTAGTTAACTTACATGGTGATTTTGTAGTAATTCAAGACCTTATACTGTTTGCTGGTTTTTTTTTCATTTGACTTCAGAAATCATCTTTTCATCTCTACTTTTGGTTGGATTGAAGAATAGCACACCAAGGGAACATAATCATAAGAGCTTAAAAAAAGCCCTAATCCTCTACTGTCCCAAGCCTTTTGTATTTCTCTCCCTACATTTTTGTACTATTTAGAAAAGAGCTGTGACTGATACTAAGCTTTTCGTGATCTGTGGCATTCTCAAGTACTCATTGCTGCACTGATTGAATTTTGTATTGTATTTGCCTTCCAGTAAAATGCAGTATTTCTGATGATTTTATAATTTATTACATTGGGGAAATGAGGTGAAACTCTGCTAGAACAAGTTAATTAACATGCGTTAAGAAAAGCTCTCAACATTTCTTTTTTGGATGCAGAAGTTTTTTCATTTTATAAAGTAAACTTACAATGCAGTAGATGTTTCTAGATGTTTCTAAGAATCCTTTCAGTTTAAGGAGTATATTCTAAACTGAGATTTCCACAATTTTAAACCCCAAAGGAACCCTAAAACCTCAGGAGCTGCGAGAGAGAAATGGGAGAGAAACCTTTGCAGAAGGTGGCATAAAACCAGAAGTTGGTTGGTGCATGAGTTAAGCAGAAATGATGTATTAAGTTGCCATCCAGAAAAAAGGGCACATAAATGGTGATGTTTACGTGCACAGAGAAGTGTAGATAGAGTTTTAGGAGACAATGCTGTCTAGCTCTACAGGTAGGATTTATCTTGCCTGGCTTTGGCTGCCTAAAACAAGGCATCTGTTTAAACTGTTGTTTTGGCTCATGGAGTCGCAGGAGAGAATAAGGCATCTTTGGGGGAATGGTTCATCTGCCTTGTTTCAGACAGATACCCTAGGACGTTATGACTTGTCCTCTGGAGGTGTGACATGGTGCATTGATTAGAGAGCCAGACAGATAACTCAGCTTGGGCACAGAGCTGAGGTAGGGGGGAGCCATTCCAGCTGCATTAAAGTCGTGTTCCACCTCTCATTTTCTCTGCAAAGCTAACTCTGCAGTTCAGGGGATTTGTAGTTCTTCATTTTTACAGTTACCACATGTGCTGTTGTCCAGGGTTTACACAGAATCATTTTTCCCTTGTGCTGTTGTTTTAGTTCAAGTAGTTGCTTTTACAATTGTCAAGTGCACTAAAAAGTTACTTATATTGAGGTGGTGCAGTGTATGATCTGTTACTGAATTTTGTTCTGTGTTATATAAATTAACACCTTGTGGTTTGTATAATTAGCAAATGAAAATAGTAGGTCTTTTTTTTAGTTCTAGAATAGCTGGAAAAGACTCTATTTGATTTGGTTTTTTCTAGACAAGCAGATAAAACTCTTAACTGAAAACCATACCAACACAGCTTTGTTCCCCAATAACAGTGTCTGCAAAAATACCCATTTGGTCTTTATCCTCAAACATCAAAATATCATCTGAGGCTATTCACTTGTCTATGGCCTCCATAAATACTGTAACAATGAAGGGGAGATGTCTAACAATGTCATGTTCCTAATGGATTAAGAGTTTGATCTCAGTTTTTTGATGAGAAAGGTCGTGATTACTCAGATTGAACAGAAAGTCATTCTAAAGGTTACAGAACAGGAACCAAGTCTCAGCAATGACACAATAGTCTCTTTGGCCTTTATATAGTTTGTAATCATGCACTGCTTATTGACCTTTGCAGATTAAATTTTATTTTAAGTCTCAAAAATTATTACCTTCTTTTTATTATATAAAACTGTCATAAATAGAAGGCAGCACAAGTGTTATGCCTCACACAGTTTGCTGATACTGAAAGAAGCTTTCTTTTCCCTCCATCCTGCTGCTCTGCAGGCAGCTGTCAGCTTATTGTGGTGGGTCTGCTGAAGCCTTTCAGCCTCAGATGGGTGGGAGGGGACCTCGGTTCTGCTGCACTCTTTGAGTGCTGGTCTGTGTTCAGGGTCCACAGCCCCTTCATCTCCATCCCATCTTCCTCACTCACCTGTGGCCTGCTCGGCCTCATCCCTTGTTTTTTGTTTTCAGAGTGCCCCACTGGGATGGGAACAGGGAAGTGAAGGCTGTGTGTTTTTAGCTTCTCACGTAGCCTGCACCACATGAAGAGCCTGGTCCATCTCCTCTAACACCACTGTAGGTACTGGGGGAGCTGCTGTTGGGTGTCCCCCTACCCCACCCTTTCCCCAAGGCAGACAAGCCCCGCTCCGGCAGTCTCTGCCCCAGGGAAAGCGCTGTAGTCCCTGGCAGTCTCGTGGCCTGTGCTGGGCTTGCTGCAGTTGGTCCAAGCCTTCCCCGTGTGCTGTCCCAGGTGTGGCCTAACAAGCACTGGGCAGGAGGAGGTAAAACCCCTGCCCTGCCCTTTAGCTGGGGCCAGGCTGCTGCTGCTGCTGCTGCTGTCTCCTGCCAGAGCATGCTGCTGGCTCATGCTCTGCTCGCTGTTTGCTGCCAGGACCCTCAGCCTTTTCTGGGAACTGCTGAGCCCAACCACCTCGTTGTTTACCCACCTAATTGGCCACTTCTCCAGACGCAACATCCCAACTGGATAGAAGCAGTGGGCCAGCCTGATCATTAGCTAATAAATTTTGATTTGTTTTCTCATATTAGCATTAAACTTGTGCAAGCCTTGTTTGACAGTGAAACCTCATTCTTGCTTATTCATCACTCCATTGTAAGTGGCTGAAGTAACCCCCAGTTACAGGGGATTTGCTGATATTCTCACAGCCTCCTGACCTCCATGAGAATATGGTACAGGTGTTTATGTTCTTTCCATGCCTACATCCACAGCCTGCTGTAGACACAGGATTTTCTCTTGCTCCTCTGAAAAGAATGGGTGAAAACTTTGCTTCTCAGCAAGAAGCTTTTTCTCAGTGTGTGTTGATCATCACATTCCTGTGAGGAAAGTGGAATCAATAAGAATCCTCATCAATTTTGGCAAATCTCACTGGTTTCTTAAAAGCAATTTAAAAACTAACTGATTTTTCAGTCTTTAGTGTTCAAGATTTGAAGTGGAAAAGCAGTTATTTGCATATTGAGAGGGTGCAGCATTTAACTATAAATGGAAAGGAATGAATTGCTGATGATCACTGCTAGCATTTTTAGTTGTATTTTTGTGTTGAAGGCAGACTATGCTCATAACAAAAAAAGATGAACTCAAAGTACTTTGCTTTCTCTTGAAATACAATGCTGTATAATAATATAATGGGGTTTTGTCTAACTTTCTCATTTAGTTTTCTGAAACTTCAGAGACCATCAGAACTGGGAGAATTTATTAAATAGAACATTCTGTACTGAGGTTTTTAGTGCAGTGCTGCACATCCATATTGGTATAATCTAGAAGGGAATATCTAGATGAGATTGTAAAATGCAATAATTGCAGTAGCTCAGAATAAAGCCATTGTTTTGTGAAATCACAATAAGTAAGGGCTGTATGATTTTCATGTGAAAATCAAGTCCCAAAGGTTGGTTAGAGGTAATATGGGGGCAGCCCCACCTCCTTCTCATCTATCACCAGAAGCCTTTTTTTGGAGGGGAAAGACGGTGATCCCAAAAGAAAAGCACTTTTTATACAACCACTTGCTCCTTCTGCAGAGAACTGACTCCTCTGTTATTTTATTGCTGTTACCCCTTTTCATCTAGAGGTGGAAATATTTTGAGCCTGCTGCTTGTATCTACAGATATTTACCAACTCTATTTTTTAGGCAAGGGCTTTTTCAGAAGCGTTGAAAACTCCTAAAATTCCGTGCAGTGCTTAACACGAGAATATTCCTGTTACATTTACTGGAGCTTTGGGATACAAACACTTTACCTGTGTGGGAAAGTCAAATAGGTTCCTTTGTCACAGAGCCTGAGATCATTTGAATAATTTGCACAACCTTTTGGATGTTTGTGTGCCCCACAGGTTTTACATACATGACACAGTCTGGCTGTAATTGATGGGAGTGCCTGCTAAGGTCTGTAAGGTACAAGAGTTATGGATGATAGTTAAAATAGTGCCTTAGAGCTGAGGAAGTTGAAGTCCTTTGTGAGCAGTAATTAATTAAAGCTCAAACCAGTCCCCTGAGATGGCATTATCCCCCGTTTTACAGATGGTGGAACACAAAGGATAAGTGTTTTGTTCAAGAGTAGGTAGCCAGGCGTTGTCAGATCAGAGATTAAACCCCAGACCTCCTTTTTATAGGACCATGTTCTAATCCACTTTGTGCTTCCAGTGCTTTGAAATTTGCTGATACTTATTCTGTAAGGCAACTTTTTCATCTCATTTGATCTTTGCTGTATGAGATGATCCTTGGGAAAAAATGGGGCATTCCATCGATCTGCTTTTGTTGTAAGTCTCCAAAAGGGATTAGGTTATAAATTCTGTCCCTTTAGTACTGTCCAGACTAACTCCAAATGTAAGCACATCCTTTTCTCTCAGATCACAGTATTTTATGCTGGTGCTTTATGCCTGTAAGAACTAGAACAAGATTATAATGCCACGTTTTCTTCTTAGTGTGGCCATTAGGGATGGGATGGGAGTGGGTGTTCTGCTGCTCATATAGAGACAGCATCAATGGGGGAAGACGGGAACAGAAAGACTTTTGAGCAGTTCAAGTGTCATTTTAAGCAATGTTGCTACTTAAAACTTCTGCTCGTGGTTGTATAAAGAGTTCCTCCTGTTGGAGGTTGAATGATGTCAAAGACTTTATCTCTGTTTTGGCATGTGGTATCACACAGCAGCTGAGGCTCTTTGGTTTGTGGGATTTTTCCAAGTGAAGAGGGAGCACATGTTCCAGTAGGAATTTCAGCACTGGCGTGTGTTTCCTCTGGAGGTGATGAGGATGTCATGTTGCGTCCGGAAGGCAATCTGGAATGCTGCCCTCATTGAATTTCTTTGCAAGTCTCGGTGAATGAAATCATCTGCTTTCTGTCAAAGGCTCTGAGGGGAAGGAAGAAAGATTTTTATTTTTTTTCTTTTGAGTAACAAAGTACTGTGTAGTAAACTCATTGACAAGATCCTTGTTTGGCTTTGTAGTTGTTTTAAAAGCCTTCCTAAAAACCTTGTCTCGGAAGTAGTCTGCAATAGGTTAAAGTATATTAAAGTATACTTGTGTGTGAAACTCTTCTAACTTAACTGAGTTTGCTGACAGCTCTCAGTCCAGTGCATCCACAGAACCAAAATAGCATCACTCCTGAGAATTCCATTGACTGAGATAAGCCAATAGGGTCATCTGTATTTTGCTTGTATTTGGAAGGAAAACATTTGACAAATTTCCTTAAGCATTTGTCTTTGGGTGTTAGGAAATAACCTGAGGACTAGCGAAGCTGGTATTTCCTGTTTGGTGTAATTTATTGGATTTTATGTTGCTTTTATGGACATCAGCTTTTGCAGAGTGTCTCAGTAAGGTGGACTGGAAAACAGCTGTGGTGATAGACTTGACAAAAGTTTTCACATGGATGGATGCAGTGTACGAGGTGCCAAGCAGACAAACAAACACAATGGATGCAGACTCCTCACCCAGAAATGTGTGAAACTACAGCTCATCACAACTTGTTTTCCCTTCAGAAGAAAAGGTGGGGTGATAATATCAGTCTGATGATGACAGTCCAAAAACTGAATCACTGAAGAGAATGGAGGTCAGGCAAAATTTAATGTAATCAAATACATGTTTTCCATAAAATCTCAGCTTTGAGTGGAAAACTTTACACCAGCTCTATTAATAATCTGTGTGAAAGTAAGAAAAGATTGAGTGAGGAAGAAACTATGCAAAGAGAAAGTGAATTTAGCTCAGAGTTAGTGCTGGCTGCTGGTTTTCAGCAATTAACATTTCAAGGTAGTATGGTCAATATTGTTGTTTTGAGGAGTGAAGAGTGAAAAAGGCAGTGGCAGAGAAAGAAAGAAAACACGTGTGTAATAACAGAATGCTAATAGGATAACACAGACACACAATAAGAGATCAAGGACTTTCCTGAAAGGTGTGACAGCTTGCTGGTAGAAACAGGGACACAACCTGGATTGCTTGCTCTCCCATGCAAAATGAAGAGTTTGGTAGGACATTTCCTATGTGGTTGGAAGTGTAAGGGGAAGGCTCATATTTACCCTTGCTTCGGTAGTGTTGGTCCCTGCCCCATCCTTTCTCCTCACTGTGATACTTCTGCTATCAGGTAAGTCTTTCCCTCTGCTGAGACAGGGTGTAAAGCTGGGAGCAGTAGGAGGTTTTATGTCTGGGCCCTGTGGTCTGGAATCAGTGTTTGCGCAACTGCACGCTCCTGTGCTCCAGTGAATCACGTCCCTCTCTTTTGAGATGACAGCTTGCTTTGCAGAGCAGGTTTCCTATTACAGAGCAGAAATTAGGGGAGGTGAGGGAACGAGAAGCTCTGCTGCTGGGATCCTAATGGTCCTAACTGTGCCTGTTGCTCACCCTCGCTGACTTTGGAAACTGGCTGTTCTACCCTTCCCGCTCTGCATGTGCGTCCTCTGACTCCCGAAATGAGTCACATCTCCCCTGCTTTCTTTAACTTTCATTCTTGCACTGTGTTCCCATAACTGATGCCTTGAGAGGCCACCTAGAAGCAGAGACTAGACAAGAATAAGGGAATAAAGGTAGATATTTATTTGAAAGGCCTTCAAAGATCCACCCTGGGGAGCCA
This sequence comes from Ifrita kowaldi, assembly GCA_013398055.1. Lineage (NCBI taxonomy): Eukaryota > Metazoa > Chordata > Aves > Passeriformes > Cinclosomatidae > Ifrita > Ifrita kowaldi. Next base: position 144,034 of record VZRS01002209.1, on the reverse strand, counting down.
GAGGCTACTGCCAAGATGGACCCCAGAATGGAACCCAGGTCACGAGTTCTTCACACTTTTATTGGTTTGGTTCATTTGCATATCAGGGTTAATTCTCCAGTTAAAGCTTCAGTTTAATGATGTAATTTCTCCTCAGCTTGCCCCCCTTTCAGAAGCTTTTGGTTTATACTTTTTGGGCCTAGGACAGTCTGGGTGTCCTTGAAGAGCAGGCCCGGAGAGGCTTTGTTGTGTCTGCCTAGCATGAGAGAGCAGAAATTAACAGGCTACAAGAAACTTCAGAGTTACACACTGGGCAGTACAGGATTTGAAAAATATGAAAGTTAAAACCTAAGACATCATAACTACATGTTCTTTATCTTCCCCACCCTCCCATGAGCTCCAGCCTGAGGTGTAACCTTCTTTTTGTGCTCTCTGCCTCCTTCACCTCCATACCACACCCCCTCCCTGTGTAGCCTAGGAGCTTTTATCCTTCATCTCAATTTTTCCTGTTCCACAGGCACACATTGCCGCAGCCCTGAGCAGAGAGCCTGGTTCCTGCCTCTGGCTGGCACAGTGCATGCAGCAGGGGGAAACCAACTGGCTTCACAGGGCTGAGCTGCCAGCTTCCATTTCCACATGAGGCTGTAGCAGCAGCAGCTCTAGACCTTGGCTTATGTGCAGGATCTCTCAGAGAGCAAGATGGACTTTGTGATTCCCTATTACATATTGTGTATGGAAAAGTCAGGAAGAGCCTGCACTGAAAATTATCAACATGCCACTCTAAGAAGGTTTACCTACCAGATTTTACCAAAGCTTAGTTTGATAATGTTAAAAATTAACCTTTTCTAAACCTGTCTTAAATGAGCACTGGAAGTATCAGACTGCGAACTGATTTAAATCCTTTCTCTTCATCTGTTTGGTTTTTTTTTATTTTTCTTCTTGACCGAGTAGGTTTGGTTTTCATAAAGGGGTAAAATTCTTGAAGTGTTTCAAGTCATTGATGCAAGGACTATCATATTGGCCAGACACAGGGCATGGGCAGCAGTTTGCCCTCCAAAGCTGCTGCTCAGAGACACACCAGGAGTCCTTGTGGTGTTACACGCACATTTTGTGCTCTGTGCTTGCAGAGATTCCCCACACAAGATAACTTAACTTACCTGAGACTGGCTTTTGTTTGACTGCCTGTTAAATAAATCTGTAATTAAAAAAAAATTAATACTATTTCTTTTCCCTGATACTATACGATAATTAAACCCAGGCATTATTTTTTCTTGTGTTCCTGCTGAAATGACTTGGCACCAGAATGATAATTCTTGTATGTCTTGGGCTTTAGAAGTTGAGACCTGAGTTTTGTCAGAAGTTCTTAATTCTTGACTCTTCCCCCATAAGTAATTGGTGAGATTTTGAGAAGCTTCCTGGTCCCTAGTCAAACAAGTCCCATATTTTCAGAACCATTCAGTATCTAACAGTTCTCACTACAGACAATCAAATTATTGAATGGTGTTGAAATCATTTCAACAATTGAGTCACGTAGCTGCTAGAATTTCACAATAGGTATTTAGTTCTCAAACCATTAACAAGCAATGCCTGGAAATGAAACCAGCCTTCCCTTTTTTGTTGTGTAGAACTTTTTGAAAGCAGCATATTCAAAGCTTTCTGCTTTTTAGCTTAAATGTTAACTTGAATATGTTACGAAAGGTGAATAGAATTGCTTGTTGCTATTTTGCCAAGGCCAATGGCTTCTTTGTGCTTTTGCACTTCATTGCTAAAATTCATTTTTATTAAAGAAAATGAGTATAAGCAGTATATTAGGAATGGTGATAACTTGCACGTGGCAGAAGGAGTAACCTGAGCACAGACAAGCCACTGGATTGTCTGCCTAACATGACCCAGGGTGTGCATAACCCTTTGAGAGATGCAAGTCCAATGTACAACTTGAATTGGACGTGAAGACCCGAGACAAAACTGTGTTATTGCCATGACTGAAGAGAAACCATGAAGCTTGAAATCCCCTGTAAAAACAGCAACAAAACTCTCAAGACCCCAGACTCTTCCCTTATCTCAGGTTCTGTTTTGCCAGTTCAGTTTTCCCCTGGACTCTTCCATGGTTACAGAGCAGGAGCAGAAGTTCTGTTCAGCGAGCTGTTGCTGTTCCAGCTGCTACTGACATCCTGTTCTGCTAAAATGTGTGTGTCAAGTCTGTGAAAGATCCGATGAGTTGTTAGTTAACATGGGGCTGTCTGATTTTTCCCATTAGTGAAGGGTAGTATATTTGGATCTCTTTATATGGAAATGTATCCATGTTCTATTTACAGCCATCTAGTAAAGACTCATATTACGAAGAGAAAATTGGGTTCTGGGTAGCCAGAAAGATTTAATTAAAAAACACGATATAAAATTAAGGCAGCCCATCTTCAGCTTCATTGCAATCTGAATAGCTGTAAACACGGGTCTCTGACTGGCTATGCCAATGGATTCAGGGAATTAGTGTGTTCTGTATGTGTTCCAAGTATTGACTGAGTTTTGAGTTATGTGTCCAGATACTCTCATGAGAGCTGTTCCCATGCCTGAGGGCTAGAAGACTGGAATTCTTTTCTTCCTCCAATTTGCAGTGCCCTTTGGGGCCAACACACACTCATATATTCTTAGTACTGTGATTTTTTTCAGTTGTGCTTGTCTCTAAACACAACAGTAAATTGAGACATCTCTATTTTCAAGGGAAGTATAATCTCCTGGAATGCAGCTCATTTTGGGGGGCTGGCAGTGGCCCTTTCTCCATAGTAGCAGAGGGATGGTGGTGTCACAACTGCAGATTTCTTGCTCTTGGTATGTGAAAGTACTGGGGTGACCTTGGTTTTATTCGGTTTCATTTGGAACCAGGTCTTTGCTTTCTCCTCAGGGTTTTCATCTCAATGGGACCTCTGTGAGAAACACTTTAACTCAGCTTTTATTATGTACCAAAGGGGCTGCTTCAGCCTTCTATCAGTAGAAGCACTGCACATCAGACTTATTGAAGGCCTGTATTAAAAGTTTGTTTTCATTCAAGGTTTGTTTTTTCTTTCTTCTTTTTTTTCCTGGTAGTGCTGATTACACCCACATTTACACCTTCCAAATACTATTTGCAAGGCTGGTTGTTTGGGTTTTTTGGTTTTTTTAATCTTAAGATTTTACTGCTTTGCTAACTTTTAAAAACTGTGTGTCATTCTGTTTGACAACTCGTCAGTCTCTGTGTGTCACCAAGTACTGTTTGAGTAGTAAATGATGGTTCCAAATGTAAGAGCTTCAAATTAATGACTAGTGTGAAGCAGCAGAATGATATCTAAAATGAATGAAAATATATCTTGGATTGTCAAGGAGTGATTAAAGAAGTAGCTGAAATTATGTCCAAACGTGAAAGGAGCAATTAGTTAGTGCTCTGTTCCCTGTTCAAAAATTTAACTTCTCTCAGCCTAATGAATGAGGGGTATCCTGGATACTCTGGTTTCAGTAGCAGTACCTCGCTGATAAGTGTGTGTTACTCACGATCTGTTTTGGTTTGGGTAAAGGTTAAAGCTGGTTGTGCATAAACTGACAGTGGCAAACTGATTCTCACCCCCACCCTCAGCCCCCAAGGCTGAGCTGTCAGCCAGGATCCGTGGTGAATGTCAGCATTTCAGGAGAGCTTCCATCTCAGGTGTGCTGTCACCAGAGCTGCTCTTCTTGGTGAGCACAAGGGTTTCGTGCTGTGTGTGCTCATCACCCCTGAAAAGTGGGGATTTTGGGCTGTCTGAGTGGATCTGGTTCTACTTGTGAGCACACAGTGTGTATTCATCAGCTGTCCTGTTAGACACATTAATACAAGGCTGTGTAGAAAGCTGAATATATTTCAGCTGGCAGTCAAAAGAATCAATCATGTTTGGCCTTATTTCTGGTGGGTTTTTATGAGCTAGAGCTCTTCTTTTGCAACTTAGTCATCTTCTCACCTCACTTTTGTATTGCAGCTATCATGAATCCTTTCAGATTGAATTACTGTCTTCATTTTAAACAAATGAAAGCATATTTCAGCGTTTATGATTTGTTGAAGCAGGCAATTGGCAGAGGGAAATTGAAGTTTTGGGCATAAGTTAGAGGAAGTTGGCAGGCAGAATGTTCCAGTGCAGAACCCAAAGCTGCAGTAGAGGTAAATATTCACAGAAAAATGTAAATGGATTGTTTGCTACTCTTCCATTACATCAGTAAAGATTTAATCAGCTTCAGGTGAGATTTTATCCATTATAGTTTTATAGTAGTGGTTTAGGTAATCAGGCAGGGCTGAAAATGAGATTTTAAACCTTTGATACTATAAGATATTTCAGCCTTCCAGGCACAACATTTAATTATACCAGCCAGAGTTTGCTTTGACTTTAATGAACAGTTGTGTCTGTGTAGACTGTTTGGGTTTAAAGGAAAGGAATTCACACAACTGCCCCAAGCTGGAAGAGCACCTTCCATGGGAAAAACCTTTCAGTCCCCGTGGCCTGCACTTCAGTCTGTGACTGGAAATCCGTTGTGTGAGGGATAGGAGGAAGTGATGTGTGGTTCTGAGATGTGACCTGGAGTGAGGGTGTGGGAGGGAACAGCTCTGCTGGTGTCTGCCGAGTGCCCTTTAGCATCAGAGCCCTTTGGTGACCTTTGGCAAATCACATAAGCTGTCTGCACCTTGTCTTCTGTGCAAGGAGAATTTGCCTTCTTCACAGTAGTGTTTTGAGACCTAATTAAGATTTTCCAAGCGCTTCCAGAACCTCAGATGAAAGGCATGCACGGAAAGCATTATAATTAACAGGAGCTTATCAGCTGAGCTTTACAGAATTAATTCTCATAAATATAAAACTAAATGCTTTGTAAGACGCTTTTCTCTACATTCCATCCCTAAAAAGCATCATTTGTGGATATGATATTTTAAGATTAGTAAAAAGAAATGTTTATTCTCTTGTACTGGGATATTCTTCTGAGTGCTCTCACGCCTTATTGTGTTTGGGATCTTGAGATTTGGGAGAGTGTTCATTGCTCCAGGATATATCCACATAAGGCGAAAAATTGATTAGACTGTGTTTGCAGATAGTTTCCCACTTCTGCTATAAACATAGGATTATTTTCAAATTATTTTCTATTTCTCGAAGACAAAACCCCAACAAGTTAAAAATTAATCAACTTTACTGCTGCTTCCTGTGGATTTTCTTTTCCAACATTTGGCATATTCAAGTACTGCTGCTGCCAGAGGGAGAGGTGGAGCTGCTGATGACTTTTAAGGCCATTGTGTTACTCCATCTATATGGTAAACACAGGAGTGACTGGACCTACATCACAATCAGGATGGCTGCGTGACTGGTATTGGAAGGAGGTTGTGGCTTGTGCTGTACCAAGGGTCTGCTGCCAGTGCTGGCTAGTTACAGCAAAGACAAAGCAAGGAACAGGAGTGGTGGGTGCAGTCCCACTGCTCCATGGGGCACCCTAATGAGGACTGAGTGTTCGTGTGTCAGTGAGCTCATAGCGATTCTTGTCCTTACTTAATGTTAGCACAAGGCCCAGTTCCCGCTCTAGAAAAACATGGAATTTTATAGATTGGGCCCAATCCGTGACGACTGTGATTAGGATTTTTTACTCTCTGGAATTTAAACCATAAGCATTTTGCTTCCAGAAGGGATCTGGTCTGCAAGTGTTTTCAGGGAACATGCAGTAGAATCGTGTTTGCTGCTGGGCAGGGCTGTTTTGTGTTTGTCTATAAAATCTGTCACCAGCCGTTCTTCCACAGTAGTCTGTTGTCTGGTAGGAAATGTATGTCAAGCAGAATCAATATTATTATTATTCCTTTTGGCTTGTCTCTGCTTTTAAGGATAACTGGAAAATAGTCTGTGTGGTGGGGCACTGAGACTGTTTGTCACAATGCTTTTATTGTCCTGCTCAGCTGCAGTGTAACATTCATTTAGTGCGCTTGGAGCGTGGCATTTCCGTTTGCAATGCAGCACAAGGGAATTCTGATTTCATTTCCTAGAAGATTTTGGCAAAATTAGAAGGCAAGTAACTTATCTTTGTCATATTTTGGCTGGATGTTTTCTTTTCTGTTTTATTTTTTTTTTTTCCCTTGGATCAGCAAAATGGAAAACAACTGCAGAGGCAGCACTGGATAATTTGGTTTCTTGGTTAGGTGGTGTTCAGGAGCAATAGGCAGTGATGATCCAGTGTCATGATGATGTTGTGATGATGCAGAAACAGGTATTTATTTGCATTAAGCTGTGATTTATCACGGTATTTGTGTGTCTTGAATTTAGCATTTTGCTTGCAGATTCTAGGCACAGCTTAGCCTGTCTTTAATGCAGAGACCATGCCTGTTAAAGCACTATTGGCTTGCTCAAAAATGAATGGAGAGATGTAGAAAGGGAGAGGGTTAGTGTGGTAGAGTGGCACGTGCTTACAATCATTTCCCAGGTTTGCAGCCAGGGCCAGCTGCATGCCAGGAGGGCAGATATGATGGATAAGGAATGCCCTCTGTTTCCAAGGGTCAGCCTCAGCCAGAGCAGTGATCCACAGGTGGAGCTCCTTGGTAAGAGAGGATGAGGCGCTACAGCCTGAGCTGCGGAAGTGCAAGACCTTGGGGAGGCAAAGAGCAATGAATTTCCCCTCTTTGGCTTCTTTCCTTTCCTCTCTGCTCAGGACAAGCCGTGCTGGCATAATGATTTTGTTGTGCCCAGCAGTCCAGGGTGTATCCTTAGGAGAAGGGTTGGTCTCCCACAGGGAGAGCAGCACCATCAGAGCTATGCTCTTGCTGTGGGTGTGTCGTGTCCATCCTGCGGCATCAGGAGCTGTGTTGGAAGTGGCTCAACCCTGGGGTAAGCAAACAAGCAAACCTTTACTTATCCAAGCACAAATTCATATAATTAACGGTTCTGTACGTTGCTTTGTGCAACTCAGACTTCTTTGGATAAGAAATATTCTTTCAAATTTAGTTTCTGGTTGGTTTTCATAGTTATGATTCAACTCTCACCTGAATTCAAATTGTATTGATTCTGATTTTGCCAGCTAACATTGTAACATGTTTATTTATTTTCCTGGCTAATGCGATTGAACCAGTACAAGCCCAAAGGTGAAAGCAGCCATCTTAGTAAAAATTGATTTATCTACTCTACAACAGGGTATGTTCTTTGTATCTCAATGATGCAAAACTGATAGAGCTAAGGTAAATCAATCTTCCACTGCAGGTTAGGCCTCAGGGTGGAAAAGGCTATGATATTTGAGAAATAAAAGCAGCAAAGAAGTATTTTGCTTCTTTGAAGAAGTATTTTAACATTTATGGCACTTTCCTTGTTGTCAGACTCTTTTTGCATCCTTCAGAATATCTGAGTTATCTCAAAGGTTACAAGGTTGTTTCAAGCACTCCTGGACTAGCATTAATATGCTGAAATTGAAACACAGCAGAAAAGAAAACTCCCAGTGAAATACAGAAGATTTTTGCCTTCACACTGGTTAACATTATTTTTAAAGTCTCCTTTGTGCATTCAGTCACTTAGGACCTGTCAGCACATCCTTTATGAGCAGTTGCACTGTGTGAAGCTGCACTCTTGGTCCCTTTTATTTTTGTTATTTATTTGTCTGTTTTATTTTTAACTGGAGAACATTTATGGGAGTGACAGTGGAATTTTCTTTCACTCACGCAGTAACATGCAGGAAAAGCACAAGGCATTGGAAAATACTGCAATAAAATCAAAAATGAGCCAGCAACTGGATAGATTGAAACTGTAATGATGGGACTGTTATTGTTTTATTCGAAATTCATCAGATTCTAAATCATCGGTATCTTGCTGAATTAACAGCCATTCTAATTAAGGGAAAAGGGTTAAATTGGGATCTTGCAGTGACATAAAGTCAAAAAGGTTTGTATAGATGGGTGGAAGGCTGCTGATTGCATGGAGAAATGGGTGATATGAATGGATGGCACGGAGCTGCTGGTGGGGATGGCAAATTGATGAAAAGCAAAGGTTCATCAACTTAGAGGCTGCCTGGATGATTTATGTTAAATTATGGTGAGTGCAGCTGGGGCACGTGTGAGACATTTTCCTTTCTAAACATAAATGAAATAAACCACGGACCAGTTGAGTTGCATTAATCAATTGTGAACCATTTGTTTATTCAGTTCTGTTTTGTAGCACTGCAAATAAGACAACATCCACAAATAAAAGCAAAACTAGCTTAATACACAGTGATTCATATAAAGCATCATTTTAATTCGAAAGTGCAGTTGGGGGATGTCTTACATGTCAGATAATAGCTTACATTTTCTTTTTAATTGATTATGCACCTAATGGATTCTGACTTTTTGGCAGAGGATTTGTTGGCTTTCTTTGCCACAGATGTATGCCACAGCCTATTACAGTGTAGAAAATTGGAATACTCAAGGATTTAACAGGCTTGTTTTCTGTAAGTTCTCACTCTTCACTACTGCAAAAAAAAAAAGCCATTAAACCGCACAGACTGTCAGAAATGCTGTCAAATGTAACAAAATACCTTTTTTTATTCCTTTAACTTAACCTAGAGAGTTAAATGAATCATAGAGTGACCTGGGTGGGAAGGACCTTAAAGATCGTCGTGTTCCAACCATGGGCAGGGACGCTTTCCACTACACGAGGTTGATCAGAGCTCAATCCAACCTGGCCTTAAACACTTCCAGGGATGCGGCAACCACAGCTTCTCTGGGCAACTTGTTCCAGTGACTCACAGTCCTCTTGAAATGAGCAGAATGGTTCAAATACCTACAGAAAAGTTATGAAGAATCTTTTAATAAATGCTAAGAACAGAACCTTTACATTCAAAGCACGCAACAGAATCTAATAAAGCATCCCCTCTTCAAAATTCCCTGTTCAAAATTTACTGGAAGCAAACCCCAGAGATTTGTGTGAATGGGAAGAGATATCCCAAGAGTGGGGGGTTCCTCTGTGAGGAACTTCCACTGTGAGTGACCATTATGTCTGTGGTGTAGTGAAGGCTATCCCACAGAGTCTGTAAATCCAGACAGGCTCCACTGTACAGCCAGTGATAGCTCTGGAATTAAATGTGCTGCTGAACTGAATCACATTGGGGATCTCAGCTGCCTGTGTGAGGTCTCGTGCTGACCAGGAAGCCCTGGATATCTGGTATGAGATGCTCAGGTCTAGTTCTGTGGATAATTCCCTTTTCTCCTCTTTCAAAGCTCCTTAAAAGCATCTTTCATCCCCTATATTCATGATCAGATGCTTTGAGCCAAGCAGCTCTGTCTTTAAAGTGTCAAAAATCCATTCTTTGTATAATTTCATGTCATTCCTATTTCCAGACTTCATCAAGTCAATCATTTTGACAACCTGACACCAGCCAGGTACACTACTGGTGAAAATGTATACATAGGAATGTTCCTGGTTTTGCATGGTGCAACATCTTATTAGACTTTCATGCCTTTTAATTTTATTATTATTTTAATTAAAATGTTCTTTTGTAGGGAATTGAAAAAAACTGAGCTCGAGTTCATAGCAGATACATTTTGGAAATATGGTGAACCAGGAAGCAGCTAGACAATTTTCTGGTTCTTTCAACAGTCAGACTGTATTTCACATCACAGTTTATATTACAGATAATGTTAAATAGCATATGGGTAACATTCTTTGGATTAAATCCTAGTTCTTCCTAAATTAGTGACAGAATTCACATTGACTTCAAAATCACACTCATAGCCTGATTCATAATGAATATTCTTCCAAAAAATGGTATCCTTGGAAGAAATTTTAGCCTGCAAAAAGCAGGAATGGAAGTTGTTACTAGAGTCTTGGGGAGAAAGCAGAGAGTGAACAAGTATTAACTATTTCCTGCTGAGCAGTTTAGCTTGGCCAGTAAAGGCTCAGAGCTCACTTTGAAAAATCTGGTTGTGATTCTGCAGCTCAGCTGTGGTTTTTAAGCTCTCACGATCCATCTGTTGTAAACAGTGACAAATATGAATTCATTGCTTTCTTTCTGTATTCTTAATTTTTGGCATGCATAAGCGATCAGAGGGAGATTTGGTTGGCTTTAAGCAAGCAAAAACTGATGCAACTGCGTTTGTGACGCTGTCAAACTGCAGAATAACAGTACTGTAAATTATTGCATGTGTTTTCCCTGAGCTCATTCCATCCAGCTTTGTCATTAGGGCCGTGAGGGCCAAGTGCAGGCCAGATGAAATCACTTGCATTCCACCTGCCTGCACTGGAGCAGACTTTGGACTATATATAATATGTGGGAGTAAGTGATAAGATCACCATGAATAGTCCCTCTGTTCAGTAATGATCATGGGGAATTCTAAGAATGTCTGAAGAGAAGCATCTTTCTTTTGGAGGGAATTTACTCGTAGCTTTAGGAGATTTAGGTTTCAAGGAGGTTATAAAGTGCCTATGCAGACTATTGCCTGTATTTTTATAAGTAAAATAAAGCCCCAAATTGTTGCTGTCGAGCTGTTTCAAGTGGAGAATTTCTTTCATCAGAGTGATAGTAAATTTACTTTGCAAAGTATAAAAGTGTACCTTACAATTTTTCCGTGGCAAGCTTCCTTGAAGTGAGCACAATCCCAGGATTAAAAAAGTTCAAGATGAGAAGGTCAAGGCCTTTCTGGATTGGGGTGCAACTTTACACAACCTCCAAGTGGTCTTCCTAGAAGTCCTAAGTGAAATTCTTGTATGAGGCTTTGTTTTGAGAATGCACTGATCTGACAACATAATTTCAATCAGGATGCTTTGGACTGATCCTGTGGTTTTTTTCTTTTTCCAGTGTCAGTTAGAAAGAAGTGCTTGACAATCTACCTTTTTTTTTTTTAATTATGTTGGGTAATCTTTTATATAAAACTTCACAGAAAATCTCTGTAAATAAGAATGATCCATGAAGTTTTATGTGGAGTTTTATAGGAAACCATTACAAAATGAAACAGGGTTAGCATAAAGTTTGAGTGAGACTTAACTTATGCACTGAAATTGATTAGAAGATTTAGGTGATGAATTAAAATCTTCGGCAAAACTGTCTTATTAAATGAAATCCAAATTCAACTGTTTACACCATATAGCCCAGCCACTTGGATGAAGGTGGCATATGCTTGTCTCTCTGCAAGTTTCCGTAATTTCTTTATACATTATTCTTGTTTATTTAATATTATTATCTATTACATCTCTAAATACATAAACTGAAAATGTCATCATAGTTTTTTATTCTTTATACTGGAAATGCTTAATTTAATACTTTTAAGATTGGAATTTCTTTACTCCAGTCCTGTATTAAATGTCTGTATATGTTTTTATTCACTTCTAACCAGGATCATTTGACCATAGTGAGATCATGAATATTTGTGTGTGTTCATGAACTTTTCTTTGGATAAAAAGTTCCCAATGCTGAAACCATTACCATTCAAATGATGTGCAAATATGCAAAGCTCACTTATCATGTATAAGCTCCAGCAGGAATGTTTTTTAAAACGGGAAACAGCAGAAAGTTTAGTGAGTTCCATGAGTTCTGTGTTGCTACAGATGCATCTGGGGCCAACAGAGTTAAAATGAAAATATAAATAGGACAGCACTACGTGCCTGTGCATGCACAAGTGTGGATTCTCCTGGCACTGATGACCCTTCAGCCACTGGGTCACTAGCAAACTTCAAGTTGACTTGAATACATCACCACCTAAGTGGTTTTAAAGGACAAAAATGGACTCATGCAGCTCTCCAAAATCCTTTATTATGCTCCCAGCGAGTTGTAATGAGAGTCACTCTATTCTTTTTTTCATTTATATCAGTGGTGGAAAAGGATATGGAGGAGAAAATCTGTTTTGATCAGAGTTTTATGAAGAAAAAGGAAATAAGACAGAGACACTAAATGTAAAGTATGCTGCTTGTTTCATTAAGATTATATTATTTTGCCTTGACTTTATTATGTTGTCACAACCTTTTTATACTGCCAAACTGTCCCCATCTAAAAAACATCATAAGTAATTCTGCAGCCATACTGGGGCCACCTTTTTCAGTTTTCAGGTTTAATCCTTAAGAACACAAGGTGAAAGTTGTGGGAATCATCACTTGGTATTTCTGCTTGCTATTATTTCTTTGCAGTCCTTCACAGAATTGTGCTACTCAGAGCCCATGGCTCTCACCAAGTATAAATAAATTTCTGTTTCTATTTTCTGTTTCTGTTCTATTTTTGCTGGTTGCAGACTAGCTAGGGTTTAGCACTTAATTTCTGTTCTGTGTATGTATTTTCTACCTTTTGAGCACAAAACTTGGGTCCAGTTGCAAGAAATCCCCGTGCGTTTTGCTGCTTTACCACTTTCCTTTATGTGGCACTCTGGGAAGGATATCCCTGGAACCCTGCTGTGCTGGGGAGCCATGGAAAAGGTCTGAGGGCCTCCCTCTGGATGGCACCTTCTGAGTGTGGAGAAGGGAGTGCATGTCCAGTTTCAATCCCCTGATTTTGGCTGATTGTTTTGGTGCAATGATTTCGGTGTTCCCGCTCTGCAGTGGCCGGGTTTTATCCCTCCTGAGCCACTGGGGAAGGAGCCAGTGATGCCTCAGAAGCAAACTGAGTGCTCCACCAGGGTGAATGAGGCAGTTACTGCTGGGATCAAAGTATTTTCTTAGGTTTTTCCTCTGTTCCTGCCACAGCCTGTTTTACAGAAGGTTTTTGTTTGTTGTCTGTGGCAACCATGGGCTTCTGTTAGAGCATCCTGCAAATCTTTGCAGCTGGGGTATGGGTATATGTTGATATTTTTATTTCTTTTTTTCATTAAATGGCTTTATGGATTTGGAGATCTTCCTTTAATATTCTAATTGAATGGGGGAAATAATATAAAAGGTTGAGTGCTGTGGGAAAGAGGAGTGATGTGTAATTCTGTCATTTCAGCACGCAATCAAAATTTTACCAGATACAGAATCTCAGAATCTGGAATACTCTCTTTCCCACATCAATTTGGACATGGCTTTTACTGCTCCTCTTACAACCCCCCGTCGACAGCAATGTTCCTCACAAAAGCAGCTTGAAATCACAGCCTTTACATCCCTTAAAACATTAATCCCTTGTTCCAACACATTGTAAAATGTCAACTGCCTGTTAGCATGATGCAATTAAAGCACACATAAGGCAGCAGTGAAGCAAAAGACAAATGTTCTGGCCTGCATGAAATAGAAATGTGAGGATGCAGGTCCCTGTTGTATTGCCCTGGGTATAAAGTTGTCGTAGCTTTCTTAGTTTGCTGTTCCCTCAGCTGTGCTCGTGTTTCTGCTTGTCAATCCAAACCTTAACCCTCATCACCAAACTCATAAGAAAAAAAAGAAGGAAAGAGGCAGGGTTTGGTTGGGGTTTTTTCCCTGTTAAAATAAAATAAAAATGTTGCAAGATGTGTTCGCCACTGGGAAATTGCAATGGTCAGCTTAAATTGTAGTCCTTGTGTAAATTCCGTGTTCCTTGTGCGATCCCTGTATATGATTTGAAGGCCCTCATGCAGCTGTTTGCACTTGGATGGACAAACCCCCCCCTTTCCCTACTTGCTTGCTGTGGGATTTTTAGGAATGTCTCTAAGAACATGTTTTCTTCCCGGTGCCAGAATTAGGATGAATTGATCGACGTGATTTGGCCAGAAGTATTTTGTGGTCCAAAACCTATCAAGACAACTCTCCGAGAAAAGAACAACAGTACTGCTCTTCCCTCTCCCTCTTTGCTGTATCTCCATGTGAATGCTGGCCTTCTTATTAATCTTCCAAATGCTTTAGCAGTCCTTGTATTAAGGCAGAAATTACTGCTCTGCCTGGAATTCTACTGCAGTGCTTCCAGTCACAAATTTTTTTGCTACAGCAAGAATAAAATAGTTCAACTTTTAGCATACTGTACAGCTGACTACCCACACTGGGCACCAGAGAGGTTTGTGTTGTTGGCTTTGGCAGTTGCTAGATCTGAATATTGCTCCATTATTTTTTTATTGTGTTCTCTTAGAGCAATTGAATGTTTGAGTTGTTAGAAACAAACAGAAATGTTTGCTGTCCCCTCCCTTCGGGGTTCCTTTTCCTGGCGGTGCTCTCACAGTGCCATTCACGTGCCAGCTGTGTGTGAAGCACCTTTGTTGTTGTGGTCTCTGTGCTGCCCAGGCTCCAGGAGCAAGGTTCACTGAGTGCACAGGTGCTGTGGTGGGAGCAGGACGTTGCAGGGGCAGCTGTGCATTTGCTCATCGTGGATTTTTTTCCTTGGCTTCAGCTGTAGGTTAGAGGTAGACAAGTAGAACTGAAGCAAAGGTGTGTGTATCTTGTCCCTGGTACAGCAGTGGCGAGAGGGGATTTATCCTGTGCCTGTCAGAGGTGGGTAGCTGGGGTGCAGTCTGTGCTCAGCTGGGAGTGGGGATGAATCCTGTGCTGTCTCATCCCCTCTGTTACTCAACTGCTACACTGGAAGCAGTGTCTGGCAGTGGTAGTTTTTTTTCCTGTGATCAGCATGATTGTTGGTGCCATTTGTGGTTTTGCTATGATGCTGATTTGAAAAAGATAACATGTAAAATTGTTTTAAATAACAAAGGGTTTAACCAGCTCTTCCACGTTGTATTTTACATCTAGCTATATATTTCTATCAAGTAATTAGCATATCTCTTAATAGGCTGAAGGGCCCAAGAACCATTCTGTGGTTTCCACTGTGTCTGGAAATTAGTTGAGTCCTGGCATGCATGGTGTAATCAGCAGGTTTCAGTGTGGTGATTTATAAATTACACAACATGGTTTAAAGCTCAGCTTCACAAAAATGAGAGAAATGGATTGCCTGATGTGCAGCAGGCCAGCTGTGTGATTGTACACTCATTTCTGTGACCACAAACTGAAACTCACCCTCTACTTCAAGCCTGCTATTGTTGATAAAATTAATCATATACTTTGATGTATTATGCTGTAAGTATGCACAGAATTCCCATTTGACAATCTATTTGATAGCTTAAGGAGGCCCTGGACTCCAATTAGCACCATGTGATAGAGTTAGGCCTCAGTGCCACCTCTTGTGAATCGCTAGTAAATGTTGCCAATCAGCTGCTTACATATAAAACATTCTTTTTTTTTTTTTTTTTTAAGTTAAGAAGCAAGACTGGTAAGAGCAGATGATATCTTTTATCAGGCTGACTGCTGAGACCAGCCATTAAGCTTTTGGACACAGGCTCTTTTCCAGGTCTCTGAAAAATAGCTCTGATAATGTCGCTTCATCATGTGTGTGGTCTTGCTCCAAAAGATTTGCAGTGTTGCGTTGGAGGTTCCAGCTCTTTCCCTGTAAAAAGGTGACTGGAGATGACTTGTAAAGTTATGGGAGGAAAAAAGAATTAAAGTTTATATAAAATGTCCCTTTTGTTGCTTGTTCTCACAGGGATCTTTCTTCAGTGAACAAGGCTAGAAGCAATTCCATTTTTGTGCCTTAGTTTCCTATAAGCCTGAACTTGCTTCTTTAGAGGATGTTCAGAGAAGAATGGGATGTCAAAGCCTGTCCTAGAACAATTCTTAGATCCCTGACAAATGAAGCTGTTCTTACACTTGACAGGCTCGCTGCATGTTGCCTAATACAGGAATCCCTTTTGTGCAGGACCAGAGTTTGGTTTTTTCCTGTTTACAGAAAAGTTTCAAGTAAAATTCAGAGTTCCACCTGGAGTTATTAGAGTTGTCCAGCTTTGTTTGGAATCTGGATATGAGGTAGGGCTTGTGTTGGTGAAGTCCATTTATAGACTTCCTTATGGCACTAAGAGTGATACCAGTTGTCTCTGCAGATCTTTTTATACATCACTAGTGTTCCTTTGCTCTTATCTCAAAGTATTGCTTGTTCTTTCCAGAGATCAACAGGCTTCTGATAACTAATTCATTTTTTAAAAAGAACTCAGAAAATAGTATAAAATTTTTGCCTGTGCTTCTGTGAAAAAATTGCAGATGGTGTTAGAATGTAATGCAGAATGCAAAGCATGGAGAATGTGAGCAACCCCTCTGAGATTGTTAAATCGGGTGGAGTTTGTGTTTGCCTGGTGCTTGGCTGATCTTGGCAGACGGCTGGCAGCAAGCTGGCAGGGATTTAACCTGTGCGAGCCATGGGCAGTGTTGTTTTATCTAAGGGCAGGGAAAAGAGTGACAAGGTGCTGCAGCTCCTTCTGCTGACATGGTATGGCTGTCATACTCCTACAGACTCAGCTCTGGTGGGTTGTCTGTCATGACTTTACATGAAGAAAAGGTTTTGTGCCTTCATTTTCAGAGTTGTTGTTTTAATTAGCCCTTTAAAGGTTATTTTTTTCCTCTTATCTCACAGCTCCATCTACTGTTGGTGCACTTGGTGATATTTAATCTCCATCTTTGGTTTTCTCTTAAGCTCACACAAACAGTGAAGAGCGGTTTTCCCCTTTTGTGCACTCTTGGACTTCAGTACCTTCTTTGTCCTCCTTGGTCTTCCCCAAATTTCCCTGTTGCTTTCCTCTTGCCCATGATTTATTGTAAGTGCTGTGAGCAACACAGGACACTTCTCTGAGTGACAATTTTATTAGTTATTCAGCTCTTTGGGTCACGGACCGAAGACTGCAGCGTGAGGGGGTTGTATGGCAGATGGGTAACATCTGCTGGAAAAGTCTTCTTATCTGTGCACACATCTAATTGTTATGTTCCTGTTACTGCAGCAAACTTGCCTTGATAATTGCAGTCTTACTTCACCAAATTGAAATGGTTTCATGGGTTTTAGCCTCTCTCTCTCTCCTGACTTCTTGTACGTCAAACATCAGCTCTCCTTTTGTACTTCCAGGGCTCTTCACCGTGATTCCTGTCACCCTTGCTCTGTTTCTCTTGCTAGTAAGTAACATACTCTCACCTCTGATCAGTCCAGGACCCAAGTTTTTGTTGTTCATTTTTTCCATTCTCAACTCAAGACCTTTATACTCTTTTTGTGGCCTCTTGAAGCAAAAGATGCCACCACAACATCTGACAAGCTGCCTCATTAATCCTTATTCAGTGCTTCATATAAAGTCTCTTTTCTGTAAGCAAGGCACCATTTTGAGGCTCTGGAGCAGGAAGTGTTTCCTCCCTGCTTCCAAGGAGCCTCCAGTTTAGCTGTGTGTATCTCTGGCAGCACTTCCCATGAACTCTTTGGGACATGGAGTAACTTTGGCTCTGTTTTGGTACAATGCCAGACAGAATGGCATGTGGCCTGAGAGTGGCACTAACATGCCCTTGCTAAACATCTGAGCTGCAGTAGGGTGAAGCCTAGCCACGTGGCAGGCAGGATGTTTAGAACCCTTAGGAATGGATGTGCAGGAGGATTATTATCCTTGTATTTTGTAGCTCTCGTGCTGTACTCTTTAAAGGTTATTCCCGTGCTAGCACTCCCGTGCTACTGGAGCTTGTCTGTTACTCATTCTGGAGCAAAATCTTCCCAAGTTTATGTTGCTCGTCTAAGGAAGACATGAAACACAATTAAAATCAGCTAGCATTTATTCTGGGAAGATATAAATGTGGCAGCACTGTTCAGCTGCTCCTTTGTGATGATTATTAATCATTCAGGATGCTTTATGAATGTTAAAAGCTGTCCTGGCTTGGTGCAGTGGGGAATGGGATGCTTCATCCGCAGCTTCCAACATTCCCAGCTACAACCGATCCTTCTCTGTGCAAAACATTTCCCATGAAGGATTTAGCAGTGGCGTAACCAAATCCTGTTCTGCAGTGTTTGTCTGGATACTGTGCTTTTGTGGACTATGGTAGGGGTGTTTTTGCAATAGTGAGATCCAGCAGATAACACCGGCTCTCACACTGACCATCTTGTTCTGTTGCTTCACAGAAGGAAGAGTTTCCCAGCCCATCACATTAGACCACTGTTTATCCAGCCAGTGCAGAACTCCTTTGTAAGTTGCTCACTCATAAACTAGAGATCACAGTTGAGTAGCATTTGCAAATGTGGCGCTAATGGAGACCCTCCCTCTCTCAATGCATCAGTTTAAACTCTCAGTCCACTATTGTATGGCTTTCAATCAATAGTATGTGACTGTGTATATATATAGGTACATCCCTTCATACATTATCCTGTAATTAGTGGGATGAAACTTTTTAAGAGTATCGGAGTGCAAAGTGATTTGCTTCAGCATGCAGTTTCTAGGTCTTAGGTGTTTCACAGCGGTATTGGCTTACAATGTTTCAAAATGTCAGCCTACCACTATTTTCACTGCTTTCTGTGGAAATGTCATGCTGTGAACCTCATCAGGTGCCAATTTTGTCCTTAAGAACAAAAGGAAAGATACATTTTTTTGTTCTGTGGCGTATTCACTGCTGGAGTATCCTGTCTATTGCAGAGACATGAACAACTTGCTGGTGTTGGGAGGGAGGTCAGGGAGCTGGGAGTGCCACTGAAGTCTTTGTTATCTGATCCAATAGCTTAAGACAGCCAAGACCCCAAAGAAACACCTTTATAACTGAGGACAAAGCTTGGGGAACAGTGGGGAGCAACTGTAGCGTGTGGGGCGTGGGTTGTTGCTGCTGGGAAACTGGTGTTTGGTATATTCAGAGATAAGGGCATTATTTCCACAGTTAGAGCCTGCTCAGTTTGTGAGGGAGTAGTCAGGGGTTGTGATATATAAATGACCAGCTTGTGAAGAGGAACTTTGGGGAGTAGCAGTTAGAAACTGCTTCTGTACAGCAGGGCTGCCTAGGCAGCTCCAGGATTTTGGAAGCACTCCCAAAGTGCAGCTTAACAAAGCCTTTTGGACTTGCCTCGCTCTGGTTGGGTCCGTGCTAACCTCAGTAATTGTCAGGACAAACCCAGGCCAACAAAAAGATCAGCCAAATGCTCCATGTAGTTCTTGCTCTCACTAAATGGGAGACTTCTTCATGGCTGAATTTTGAACTCTTTGGCAATGGACGAGTGTCACACAACACTGGCAACTGGAAACTGCTGCAAAGCCTGCAGACTGATAACAAATACTGGAATCAGTGACCCACACTGAGAAGTACTTGTTTTTCATCCAGAAAACCCAATTTTTCAAGCCCTGTGGAAAGTAACTATTCCCGTAGACAATTCCTTGTGGTACACCTCTGGCTGTCTTGCTCCTTAAAGCCTCTCTGTGTAGTGTGGGTCTCTAACCTGTTAAATTCTCTTGGAGAAATGAGGGTGAGGTTCAGTGATGAACTGTGTGACAATCACTGCAAAGTGGCCAGTCTGCCTAAAAGCTATCATCTCCTGGGCCAGTGTCACCAGGGGCTCTGGATTACCCAACTGAATCTCATAGAGGACAGCTGAGAATGTTTCAATCTTTTTCTCTGCAGTCTCTACTATGCAGAAAAGTCTACACATAGAAAGCAGTGAGGGAGAAGGGAGTACTACCTTCTACAGGGATTACCTGGAATTGCATTTTTCACCCATAAAATGGGTTTCGCTCCAGGCCAAACAACTCACATTCTCTTGTCTCACATTCTCAGCTCCATATTCTCCATGGATCTACCAGAGTATTGCTGTATCTTGGCTTTCCTCTTTGCCATTGCATGTCATTTGAGTGTCACTGATTATCCCTAAACTGAATCTGTTTGTTACTAGTAATAACCAGTGATTAGAATAGTTGAAAAATATTACCATTTCCCTGAAAATAAAGCTAGTGCAGGGCAGAACTTACTCATGCAAACCTGACAAATTGTGGGTGGATTTTGTATTCTCAAAGGGTGAAATAGTTGACAATAGCATGGCAACTGATAAACAACAACACAAGTCATTTTTGGCATTCATATGGAGCCAAAGAGAATACATGCTGTTCAGAAATCAAGTGGATAATGAAGTATTTGGCTATGGCAGAACAGTAATATCCACACTGTCCTGGAGTTCAAAAAGCATTTGTAATGTTACAGAGCTGCAGTGGTGGTTTGGTGCATGTGGATGCTTATGTATGTGTGTGTATATCCTAAAAAAGAAAATGAGTCTCCAATTATTTAAGATTCAAAATGCCAAAAATGATTAGGTTGTGCTGGGACTTAGTTTTAAGGTGCTCTTTAAGAAGTATAAATAAGCATTCATTTTAAACCAAGCCAAACTTCAGCACTGGAGTTCAGTGCCTGACCAGTAACAAGATTCTGTGACCCATGAAGGCTCATCTTCATCAACTGCATTTGCTTTCTGTAATTAAACCTTACGATGGCCTTGCTGGCTTTCCATATTTTATATGTAGCTTGGAAGCTTGTTTGACCCTCTCTTGGAGTCCAGTTTTTCTCACAACAATCCTGGGAGTAAAAACCTGCACTTGAGATCCTTGAAATAAAAGGTATTAGAGAACTTTCTCTTATTTTAATTAAGTACATAAGATTACACAGTGGATAGGATCTGCACAGGAACTTGCTGGAAATACTGGGAATGAGACCTCGTATTCAGTAAGCAATTTTTTAAAAATATGGGGTTTGTTTAAAACATTTCAGCTGTTGTTGTGTCTGGTGCTTCTTGTATAATAGAATGACACGGTGACTTTACAGCAATTAATAAACTCCTTGTTTTGATACTTGCTGGTGCTTCAGTGTGAGCTGCTTTGCAATGTCAGGCTGCTGGTACAGCCTGAGCTTTTGCCTCACAAAGATACTATGTCACCTTTGTCAGATGTTGCCTCTTTTGGTCCTCAATCTGTTTCATAAATGCTTGGAAATTCAGTTGTCTTTTGTGGATGTCTTTCTTTCCTTCTTGTCCCTGCTGCTCCTGTTTGTTAGAGTTAATTGTTGTAAGACCAGAATGAGACACTTTATTGTGGAGAAGATGAATAACAGAAGCAACCAGGACATGTTGTCTTTTACAAAAACTTGAGGACCCCCTTTGTGAAACTTAACATCAGTTAAAAAAAAAGAAATTACTTGCCCTTTCATTTTGTTCTTCAAGTATTTCATACCTTGATGTTCTCTGCTACAGGCAGTGTTTTGTATTCTGTTTGCTGAGCTAGTGAAGTCTGAATGTTTTATAAAAGCCTCTCTGGGAGAAAGAACCAAGCAATTTCCCCTTCATGCGAGCAGCAGGATTATTAAGGCTTCATAACTTCTCACTCTCAGAGGCAGGAGCCAGAGAAAAGGAGGGTGGGCCAGACTTTCAGAATTAGGGAAAAAAATCCCCCACAAGCAGCAATTTATTGCTTTAGCTCTAAGCCAATTTACTGAGTCATTCTTCTGGTTTAAAGGTTTTATATTCTCATGCTGCACTGTGATTCCATGGTTCTGAGGCCATCATAAAGATGGAGACCTGGAAGAAAATACACAGAGACAGGCATAGGCAGCAATCCTACTGCTGTCTCTCCTTGGACACCCGTGCCTGGGCTCCAGGCGTGGAATTTTAGTCAGAGTTAGCAGATTAGATTATGTATCTGTCAGCTTGGTTTCCTGTTGTTTAGAGCTTGTTCTTATGAATTTAATAGGTTGATGGTACAATGAAAACTCATCAGGAAAGCCGTTTAACACCAAAATACTGTTTACAGCTCAAAGCTCCTGAGAAGCAAACTGCAGAAGAATATTCTGAGAACAGTGTAGCTGCATGCTTGGTCTGATCAGGTATGGTCCCCTGGGTCTCACCTCATGGCCACCATTGGTGGCAGAGACTCTGACTGTACTTCTTTAAGAGTTAAACTCCAGGGTTTGTTGCTTCCTTTCTTTTTTGAGGCAAAAATCCAGACTGTGCAGGTGCTGTTACATTGTTAGCAAGTGTAAGGCACAGCACACGCAGAACTACAAGGAGCTCCCGGTGGGAGCAAAAGATGTGGCTATCAAGCATTTCCTTTCCTCTCTTGTTGTATTAGAAAAGCAGAGCTTGTTGGCATCCTGTTGATTCTATCCCTGTAATAAATAGTGAGCACAAAAACAGGGGAGTGTATTTTGTTCCTCCACAGTGAGAGAAAGGTAGAGCCTGCTGTGCCACATGCTTGTAAAGCTGGCATCATTCAGGCTTTAGGTTTTGATGAATTTGCCTCTCTTTCCCCAGGACTTCCCCCAGTAACAACGGTGCCACCACGCAGCTGCCTGGGTAATTCTGCTTGTTATTTGGAGAAGGGTCAAAATTGGGAGTGTGTGGCTTTGAACATGTCAGGTACAGCCTGAAGGTCCCAGTCCACCAGGGGTGTATTTGTATCCCCTTAGGAATTCATGTGGGCTTCTCTATACAGGCACTATGGAATTGATGTGGACTTCTCTGTACAGGCACTGTGGATCTCTGGAGTTTCACTTAGCAGCTTACTCATTAACAAATGAACTCCTAAATTCAGTGTAGATGGTATCAATAAGTCCCCAGCCAAGTTCAGCCAGTTCTGCCTAGCACACATCTAAATGCTGCTGAGATAAAACAAGCAATCAAACAAAAACCCCAGACTCAACAGTGTACCTGGGTGATATTTGCCATCAGCAGCGTTACTCAGGCTGGTGGACTGTCAACAACCCCATGCTAAGAAATTTCTGTTCTACCATATGACAGCAGTAGCTAAAATAACCCAGCCATACAGAGAGCCCCAGGACTTTATTAGCTTTGAAAGTGGACAAATATGCAATAGAACAAAGTTTCTGCCAGAACAGAAATAAACTCTGATCATGGAATGACCTGTAAGAGTTAAAGCTGGGAAGATCAGACCTGAGGCATTAAAGATTTCTTGTTTGTTTTTGTTGTTTTGGTTTTGTTTTTTTTTTCTGGAAATATCTTAAGTACTTGCAGCTGTAAGTGGAGACAACTCCTTTCAATACTGTTGAAAATGAATAAGTACAAATCTTCATATACTATTTTAATTCCCTCCTTTGTTTTCTTTTGCCTCTATCTTTGTTTTATTTCTTCCATCTCAGAAAAATATATACAGCAATTTGTTAGTTAGCTCTAGAAATTCATAGCTATGACTGAATTACATTCAATAAAGCAAGTTGTAGTGCAGTGTGACACTCACAACTCTCAAGTCTCAAATTCCCTTTTTCCAGATTACTTTCTTAGTTTTGGTCTCCAAGAAGCCAAATTATTTGTATATCTGTAAAACATATTATGCACTGGTAGACACCCAGGCAGCGTGTTTTCCTTGTAGGACCAATTTGTGTCCAGGGCTTCTTGCCAAGAAAACAGCTTTCCTGACATTTAGTGAATCTCTGAGTCAGTTTAACTCAGCTTGCAGAGGACCTGTTAGCTGGGTAGAACATCTCTGAGTAACTTTCCTGACCCCATGCTGGGGACAATAATCAGAGAGAGTGGCTTCATTGGTGAGGAGAAGGAGAAAGAAAAACCCAACATGACCCATGTGGTTGCATTCCACTTGAAACAGACATTTAAAATAGACAATTTCTCCCAAAAGTAAATTTTAATAAATACCTTTAGAAAAATCTCTTGGCTTCGCCCTGCTCCTTTCTTATAGGGGGATAATGCTGTGCAGAGATATAGAGGATTTTTAGGAGCCTGGTCTCCTAGCTTTAATCATCTTGCAAAATTCCATATAGACACATCTTTTGGGGGTTTTTTTAAGTCTACCTCTTACTCTAGAAGTAGGTAATCTTTGAATTTCTGTATCTCAGCCTCAGCTGGAAAAATAGTTCACTTTATGTATGTTCTGATTGTTAGGAATGAAAGCTCTATTTCAGAATGGCTGCAGGAATTGTAACTCTTCAGCTGTGCTGCTCACTGGTAAGAATGTACAGCCAGAAAAATGAGATATAAGATCTTTTGCTGGACTACTTTTGAGTTGATCTGGGATGACAGAACCTATTTCAGGCCAACAGTTATTCTAAGGTTTCCATGGAGATTAATGATGTCAGAGGAGCAACATCTGAGTGCAGTTTGCTAGAAAACAAGGCTGTAATGATGTAGTGGAGAAGTCAAGTCTTTGCATTTTTGTAAACTCACGGAATAGTGAAGCACATTTTCTCAATGGGTTGCAGTTTGCTTTTGATTTGTGCTGAACGTGAGCCGAAGTCATGCTTTTGCAGTGTGGTGTAAGGGATGATTTCAGTACTGCCTCATACACCATCTCTTAGAGCTTCTGGTGCTGTTCTCCTCACCTGCATATTTTATGCATTCTCGTGTTACTTCATTAAACCCTGGCATTTTCTGTCTGCACTGAATTGCCTTGTGTTAAGGGTGATGCCCAGGCTTCCCTGCGAGTACATTTGCAATGGATGAGTGAGTATCAAAACTAGAATAAGTTACAGCTCTGCTGAGTTTTCTGCAACATATGAAGACAGTGGAACGTGGCAAAGCAGGAAAATACAAAAGGTTAAGAGGCACGAGCCTTAGGAATTTGAAAATTGTTACCATTACTTGCAGTTTTATAGAGACTAAAACTGCACTGCAGAGACATTGCTGCCCAAGGACCTGACTGTGTTAATAATGAAGGTATTGCATTTCTGCACAGGGCTTTTGCAATGGGAGGGATTAGAGGACTTAAGGTGCCTTGATACCATGGAAATTCTGTAGCTTTTTAGCAATTCCTGAATGGGAAGCAGGCTCTGCAAGCAGTGCTGGTTCCCTTTTATTACCTAGTGTGTGCTTCAGTTCCATAACTGTGGTTTTGCTCTTCATTGTTTAAGGGGTTCTTACAAAGATGTTTGCCAAAACAGAAGTCAAGAAGCAGTACTTGAATTTGGCAGAATATGGAGGAATAAAGACTTTTTCAAAGTAAGAAAAATGGAGGGGAAAAGTTTTAAGATTTTTATGAATAAGTTGAATTCAGTTTTATTACTTGTTGCCTTTATAGAAGCAACTGCCTGGAGAAAGGAGCTCATGCATAGGTGCACCTCTATTGAAGAACAGTCAGAATAGGAGTAATGATGGTAAACAGTGTCAAGTCTTTGCTTTCCCTGTTTTTGTCAGGAGATTATTAAGCAGAAAACAGTCTTTTCTGGAGCATCTACTGTGCTTCAGTCAGGAAACTTGGCTGCTGTTTCTTAACTGTAATTGTAACAACAATTGAAACAGCTTTGGTGTACAGGGTAGCGCCAGACTATGGAAACTCGCTTTTATGACTTGCACAAGTTATCAAAATGTACTCATATTTTAGAGAACTTACTTTTTTTTTTGGAAAGCAAAGTGGCAAAGCATCTCTGAGCTCAGATCCTTTTATGTCTGAGTTCAGCAGAGAAGGACTTATTTTTTCCCCCAGGCCAGTTTCTGAATTCCTGAAATGCAAAGCTTTCGCAGGAAGAGAATGGCCTACTCTGATACAAACCGACTGACAGCTCCTCCTGAAAATCAGGACAAGTTAATACATTCCACATGTTCCCTGCCCCAGTTTTGCAAATTGATTATTTTGAAAAGCTAAGTAAGCCTATCTTTATTTTGCAGGAAATGTTTGGTGCCATTAGGCAGCAACGCTGTTGAAAAGAACAAAGCTGGAACAGCTTTTGATAATGTCCTCAGAGAAATGGCCAATTGCTGTACTAGTGATACAAACAGGACTGTTTGTTCTCACTGGGTGCTGAGCACTTGAAAGTTCACACACTTTATCATGAGCCTGAAAAGGAGTGAGATTCTTTTGAAGGCTGCAATATTGGGCCATTTTGAAAATCTGCCCCTGTGTCTGTAATCTGCCCCTGTGTGACTGTTCTACAGTAATGCAGTTCCAAGTGCTTGACGATTACCTGGAATGTGGCAGCTCTTGTGTATTACTTGATTTCAAAAAAGGGAATCTTTATTATGAGATTATGTCCTATGAAGCAATGCAGTCTTTTTGCAGGTCTGGGCATAGCAAGTTAGCAAGTTTCATATGCAGATAGCAGGAGTTATCTCAGTGTGGGAAGTGAAGCCTGGGTGTAACAACTGCAGGCTGTGATCTTGTTCTTGCTATTTCCTGTGAGCGATTAAGGTTTAATGAAATGTTCTGTAATCCATAACAGTGTTGAAGCACCTTTGTGTTTGTTAAATGGACAGAGAAAGTTCAGAGTAGAGGGAAGTTACTGAGAAATATTATTGTTCCATATATTTTTAAGCACATTCCTTCAGGAGAATAATCTTTCACATCTACTGAGTCATGCAGATGGTTGCATAATTGATTGATGTGTTATATGCAAGTATCCTCCCATCCATCTGAATTTCTCCCTTCCAACAATGCCATTTGACTCGGTTCTGTTACTATCTAACCATGTTTGGCAATGTTTTGGTGTGCTGAGTTTACTTGACCAAATACAAAGTTTACTTAACCAAATATAAAGTAACGGCCTGACAAACACAGAGATAAGAATCACTAAGCTTGCAGCAGTGCATAACATCTTTTTTAATATTGCTGGGGGGTTTTATACTTTGCTGTAAAAAAGAACAGTCAGATGTCTGCTTCCACCTCCTTATCTTCTGTTGACCTGTCACCCCTTCTCTTTGCCCATTGTGCCAGTGGTTTGGGCAATGAAAGAGCGTTTTGTCGGTACAGGCCTCCACTGGTGGAGTGTTCACTAGTGGGAGGCCCCACCCACTGTTGGGAGCTGCTGATCTTGGACAGAAAAAGAAGAAAAGAGAGGGAACCCTATGGCCTGGTCATACTTAGCAGATCCTTCAGTGCTGCTTCTTGTTTTTAACAACTGCTTTCCCTTTCCCCCAAAACTGGAAAGGCAGATATATAAGGTACGAAGTTAAAAGGAACCTCAGATCACTCGCCATGAATCTGTAGCCATGTCAGATCTTGGCTGGCAGGAATAGTTGGTGTAGGAATGAAGGCTGGGACTTCCACTGGTGGATGTCTCACAGTATGAGGCTCATCATTTCAGTGTTTCACTGCAGGGACATGAACGTTGTGCCCTTCAAGCCCGGCATTCCTGCATGGAAGTGGATGTTTGGAAGTGCACAGTTTGCAAATAGCTGCATGGCTGACTCCTTGTTTACCCTCAGCAGGAGCGTCTGCATGCAGAGTCCTGCAGGTGCAGCCAGAACACAAGCATTTTTCCCACGCTCTGCAGCCATCCCATCAGTCTAGAACAGGGCCCTGTGAGTTGATATCTGATGCTTTGAAGCTTTGGGGTTTTTTTAAATCGACTCTCTTTGCCCCCATAACACTGTTCATTCGCTGCAGGAGTTCTCACTTTTAGGATTGAGTAAATCACTTGGTCCAAGATTTTTGTATTGCCTATCCCACAGAGAATAGCAAAGACTAAAAAGTTGCCAGTTCTTTGCATATTCCTAAGAAAAGAGTGTTTTTAATTAAGTGTTGTTTCATTTACATTTTGATGTGGCAACATAAAGCATCCTGATGTGTCTGTGTTCTTCAGTTTATAAAGATGACTGTTTTGCTTCTGCCTGGGGAAAAAAACCCTGAAGTTAGTAAAAAAGTTGCTGCTATAATTCCTTCCATGTTAAGGGCCTTGAAGGTGCTCCATATTACACAGACAGAAAGGTCTCTGGCTCTTACGGAAGAGGGAGATATTTGGGGGGATGGAAGGTGCAATGAGAGCACCAGGGGCTTATACACACAAAGCTTGGGAAGAGGAGAGGAGAGGAGAGCTGCCTTACGTAGTGACACCTAATAATAATGATTGGAAAGTAGTTTCCATTAAGTTGGACTGGTGGTTAATCACAGAAGAGTTCCAGCAGTTAACCCAGAACATTCTTCTGTGCATCTGTTTTTGATGCTCTGGAGAATTGCTTCCTTCTTCCCTGGGACTGTGGGGGGTGGCTGCAAATGTTGTCAGAAAGATCAGAAGATCAAGGGGAAAACAATCTCTCTAGCTTCAACTTTGCTATTTCTGTTTCAGTCCTAAAAACATGGCTCTGTGTCCAAAGCTTGTCTGTTTTCTTTTCAGCTCTCCTCATTTAGTCACTGGGTAATTAATAGCTGTAAACTTGTCTCACCTAAAGTGCTGTACTAGTTTTATCAGTGAGCCTCATGCATAAAATCTGGAACCTTAAAACTGGCAGAAATATATAGCTTTTTTCCTTCTGCAGTGCATGATTTTTAATTTATTTAAAATCCATGTGTAGACTTCTTTTTTTTTGAACTCTGTGGGAAAACTGAAGAAAACAACAGGGCCACGTGAGGGAATTCCATATTTGCTTTTGGCATTTGATTTCCATAAAGAGGAGGATCCTGTTGACGCATAACATTTCTCTCTTTTTTTTTTCTTTTCCAACTTGCAAATGTTATGAAAGCATTAAAAGTTAGTTCCTTGTTGTCAGGGTTCCAAGATAGATGTTTGCATAGCAGATTCGATGGAATATTTGTGGAGCTTTGAAAACAGCTTTTGGGCTCGTGTTTCATTAGCAGGATATGAAGCTGTATCATCAGAAAGGGTATTAATTCTCAAATGCATGTTTCATATACCAAATTGATGAGATTATGGACAGATAATGTACCACAGTGATTGCAGAGCCATGAGCAGATCGTTAGTAGTGTAAAAGCACAGCAATGTGCAGTTATAACCTGTTCTCACCATTAAAATGGTTCATTGTACCGAGGATCTTACCACGTTTTTACCATTGCAAACCTTGGAATGAGATGGCTTAAAACTGGAGAACTGGAGTTTGGGAGGGTAGAACATTACATACAGAGAAGGTAGTTTGTATTTCAAAATAAAACCCTGACCTCTGCTATCTGAAAATCTGTAGAGATAACATTTACCACTTGTAGGAAATACCATCACAGCATCCACAGAGCCTCTGTGCTGCTCTGTGCCACCTAAAGCCTTGCCTGCCCTGGTGTTTCTGCTGGTCACAGTCCTGCAGGTAGCTGGATAAACCCAGGAATAATGCCAATTTTCCTGCAGGGATATCGAAGTGAGGGTTGGATTCATTGCTTCTCTTGATCCAGCTTTTGCAGTCCACTTAAATGGGACAGTGATTAGACTCTTTGTGAGGAAATTACATCTTTAACTGTCGAATTGCAGAGATGGAGCTATTTTCAGGCACCCAACTGCCCATCCTCATGCAGCTAAAAGTGGCTTGTCTTGCCTCAGACACAGGGATGACAGGACGTGCAGGCCAACGAGCCAGTCAGGCCAGGCTGTCTTGCCCCTTCAAGATTGTACTGCTGGAATTCTTTTAAATACTCTTCAGCACAGAGTTCATGTAAATTAGCTAATTACCAGCCTCTGCTCAGGCTTCCATGAGTGCTGAGTAGTGGAACAGAATGATTTAATTTCCCTAACATATTCTCTTGGCACTTTTGCATGCGGAATATGTTGCTCTAAAGCATCCCTTGATACCAGATCCTTGGCAGTGCTCCAGAAGGAGTTCAAGTTAAAAACCATTCAGTGTAATTCCAGGGTTGGCAAACCTAGAGTTGTCACCTTCCCTGCTTCCTATAATTTTGCCGTCTGTAATGCGGGTTTTCCTCTTCTCTCGCAGAAGATGATCTTGCATAAGTGTTTAAACTGTGAATCAGGGATTACAGCTGGCACTGCTTATGCATATGATATTCTCTTGGGAGAGTAATTAAGCTGAGGTGAAGTGATCACATGAATCTTAATATTTGCAAATTCATTACACTTAAAAAAGGACTGTAGAGTTCTCGGTTACATTGGCAAATGAGTGTGATTGCCTTCCACTGTAATTTTCAGCTTTGCCTTGTGCTTACTCTGAAATGTGTGCTGCTGTGAGAGGCAGGAGTAGTGTATTTTAATTTCCCATTGAAATTCTTGTGAAAGAGTTTGTCTGTAGGGTACAGGAACGTTTTGACTGGCTGAGTGTAAATTATTTAAATCCCGAAAAGTTTTGGGATGTGGCCAGATTTAAGCTAACAGGAAAAGGAATTTGGTCGAGGTTCTGTTTCTCCTCAGTAGTTGGGTCCAAATCCTGGAAACACTCTCAGTATGTGTTCACTCATTAATTTTACTGCAACTATCAAATAAATCTAAATATAGGCATAAGTACTGGCAAGTATTAGCCAGCTAGTTCTATTAATTGAAACATGCTGATGTCATTGAAGATTCCTTTAATGGTAGCTGCATTCTTTAGCTTCTAGATACCATTAAAAAACAAAACATGTTTTAATCCTCAGACAGCAGGAGTAGTGTCTACATGTTATTTATATAAGCCTTGGCAATCAAGAGGAAGTTGTAGATCTACTAATTATGTGTTGCTGATTGCCTGTCTCTCATCTTACTACAGTGTTTCAATGGCCAGAGATATCACCATTTCAAACTGAGAAAATTGATTTCATTTTCATGATGCTTGATAGTTAGACAATAGTGTTTGTTCCCCATAAAATGGCAATCGTAGAACGAAAGTGTGTACTGAAAGTTCTGAAGATCAGCATGTTGCATGTGTTTCTTCGCTCAGTAGAGATTCCTTTTGCTGTGTCTTTCCAAAACCATGGATTCAGACTCAACTGTGATCTATTTCAACAGCATCAATCTCATCAATACCAGCAGACACCCCTGTCCCAAGACACAGAGTAGGTGCTGAGTGAAGCTGGCTATAGTCAGGGTCATTAACCCTTTGTAAGTGTTGGGAGATCACAGTATTGATGTTTCAGTTGGACCTTGCTACTCACATCCCTTTTTACGTGGGACAGCATGGAAATCTGTCTCAGAAAGCTCATGTTGTTCTCATTCTTCCTTCAGCCCCTGCATCTTTTTAATCCAGGATTAAAAGAAGCTGGATTGCAAATTTTAGGTGCTAAATCTCATGCAAATACTATAACTTGTTTTAGTGACCTAAAAATGGTAACAAGGATTGTGTGGGGAAAGTGCTTTGGTCCCTCATTTGTTTTCTATTTTAAACAGCTAAAAGCAGCATTCTGGCACAAAGATAAAATCCAGTTTATTTTGCAGCCCTTAAAGATTTGTGTTCCTATTTACTGGGCATCCTTATTTTTGTAATAATTAATTTCAAATTAGACTAAATTGACAGAAGAAGAGTGTTTCAGAATTATGTAAACTGGCAACTATGTAGCAAAAATATTTACCATTTTTCTTTCAAACTTAAAATGGCTTGTTCTTTAAGCAAAGTACTCCCAGCCAAGTTGCATAAGTTGGGATGCCTTTCAGGGTCGTTTCTGTCCACTGGCCCAGCATGGGCTGGTATTTTATCTGTCACATCATGAACGTTTTGTCATTTGTCGGAGTCTGCACATCTGAATTCCTTCTTGTAGGTCATACTGGAAATCAGTATTTTTAATTACTGCTTGTATTTCAGGAAAAAAAAAATTTAAACTACTGCACTTGCCAGAAATCTTAAATTAATACCTATTACTGAGTTTTCAAAGAGCCTAAAGGGAATGTAGCTTCTCTAGGTGTCTTCAAGAAATTGATACAGGTTTTAGTGCAAGTCCAACACTAAAGCTAAGTCATACCTGGTGTGGTTTTGCTTTGGACTGGGGTTTTTCATTGTAGTCCTCTCCATGGCTTCTGAAGGAATGGTAATTACTGGTGTTTGTATGCTTCCTAATTGTTTATGGCAACAAAATGCTGTGAAGGGTTTGGAGTACCCAGTGCTGGGCACACAACCTCAGGGGAAGCATGGTCCCTGGACCACCTGGTCTCTCATTAGTCATCCTTTACATCAGATCATTTTATCAGCTGAGTAACTTTTAGACAGATTACAGTTTCCAGGATTGATCATTGGAAAATTGATCATGGCTTAACTGTGACTTTTAAATATTTGAGAGGTTTCTGCAAAGAGAAGAGGGGAAATCCATGCGCTGTGGTGTCTGGGGTAAGAAATATAGAAATCTTTGAAGTAAGGGTCATTTAGAGTTGGAAAATCTTCTCCAGGGCAAAGGACAGTGAAGCCCTTGAATAGGTTGCCTGCAGAGCTGGTTGCCCCTGGAGCAATAAAGGTGAAAATTTGTCACATCTATCAGAATGGAAGGGATTTGGCCCTTCCAGGGCCTGAATAATGGAGTACATGACTTTATGAGACACCTCCAGTTCAAAGACCTAATGTTAGCTTTGGGTTTTTTGGTGGTTGTTTTGTATTTAGGGTGTTTTTGGGGTTTTGGGTTGGTTTTGGTTTGTTTGGGGTTTTTATCTGTAAAGATGCACAGACCTTTTATGAACATCTTTCATGAAGCTAATGTCGTGATTTAATTTAATAAAGGATGTTGAACTTATTGTTCATTAACATTGAAAACTGCCTGAAATCAGACATGTACACACTTACTGTGATTTACTCTTTCAATCATTTATCAAAGCTAACATCTATGTCCCTCTGCACAAAATTTGTCATCTTTGAATCCTTTTGAAACAATTACCTTTTGCACAAAAATCTAAATATGTTTAGCTAGCAATGAGGTATCTCAAAACAGTCTCTGTGCATTCAAAAGTGTATGTTATATATATATTAACTTTTTGTACATATATGTACATTTGTGTGCACATATATTTTAACTCTTAAAACCTGTAAAGGGTTATTTTGAATGAAGTTGGCAGCACATCAGAAGATTAAATTTTCCTGGTTACTTTGGATCTTTTAATCACTAAATACTGAATTTAGAACAGCTTGCTCATTTTATAGAGAGAAATAATTTGAAGTAAAACTACCCAAAAGGCAAGATCTTATCTATTAGCAAAAGCTGTGCTTGTTAATGTTTCCAAGCATGTAGAGCACAGCTGAAAAAAATCAGATTAAAATGAAGCCAGTATTTATTCTGAAGTGGAGTTCAGCACTGGTCACATCTTTTGCAGCTGCCAGTCACTTTGATGTGCCACTATACCTGATGAGATCTTCATACTGATTTTAGTCTGCCCTGTCTATTTGTATTGTTTCCCTTATGTTGAGGGATCACTGGGAATAGGAGTCTTGATGTCTTTAATATGACTGAAGCCATATTTTCCAAGAAATGGCCATTCTGGTAAAGCACTCACAGTAAGAGTATCTAATAAAGGTGATTTAGTAGAGGGAATTACAAAACTAAGCAAAGTTTAAGTCTTATAAATTACAGATTCCTCTGCAGCATTTAGTTTGTGAATATTTGGAATGTACCTCAGGGAAATGGTTTTGGATCCAAGCATATTCAAAGCAGGGAATAAGAACAAAAAACCTGGAAATGAACTGAAAATCTTGCAGATCCTACATGATGAGGTGATGAATTTTCCTTTGGCTCGATTATTAGCAATGACTGTTAGGAAATGTTGCCAGCTCTGATTGAGGAGCACCACAATGAAGTAGAAGCAGGGTGCTTATTTCATCATTAGCTTGTGGGGCAATGGAAATCTGGTAGAGACTTCTGTGGGAATAATCCTCAAAATAGATTGGGATAAATCCCGTGATGACAAGAAGCAATAATGCACATGTTCTACTTGGAATGAGCTTCCAGGCTGCCCTGGAATAGTTTGATAGGTACTGTGGCAGCATGTGACTCTGTGACTGTCAGAAAGCTGACCTTATAAACAAGTCAGAAATCATAGGAAAATTATTAGTGAGCATTTGTGATTTTCAGAGGAGTGGACTGGGAGATGCAGGTAGGACTTTGACCCCAGGGAGAAAATGCCTTCAGCAGAACCAGACTTTGAGAGACTGAGCTGTGCTTTGACTTCACATGTTACTTGGACCAAGTTTGCAAGTGTATTTAAACATTTCAATGGTTCTCTGGAGTTCACAGAAGGGTGGGAGTTAGCTGAGTCTCACAGGTGTTTCTGGCCACATCACTGAAGATTTTATCATTATATCCCCCTGCTCCTGTGGAGTGTCCGTGGCTTTCAAACCTGGACTTGGAGTAGCTGAGCAAACCTCTCCCATCCCACCCTGTTAGGATGTTAAAGCACAAATGTAGTTGTTATGCAATGTCAGATTAGATGTTCTGGTGAAAATTGACCTTTGATATATAAAATTAATACCACTGCTCATCTGGAGAGTGAGAAATGCAATTATTCTCTTAGATCATCTCTGTTTTCTGTCATTCATAGGCTTTTTCTTGTCTGTGAGAGGGATCTGTTTTTCTGGGGAGCTTTCCAACCATCTGATAAATAATCCTGTGTACAGCCAAGTGTATTCCTGTATTAGAATTCAATTTTCTAATCCTGAAGAGATGTAAAGAGGAATCTTCCCTTTGTAACTCTTCATACTTGTGTTTTCTTAAAAAGACAGTTGTTAGATTATATAGCTGAATGTATATACAGTATGCTGGAAATTAAGGTGAAAATATCAGACAGTGCACTTTTAACTCAAGATCATTGGTCCCTCCAGATGTATACAAAAATTTTAACTTCGAGAGGCTGATTAGCTCCATGTCAGCATATATTAAAGAAAAGTAAGATTAGCACTCTGTGAAAAAGGTAAAGCCATACCATGTGTTACAAGATTTTGATGGAGAAAATGTCATTGAAGTTATTAACGCTGTCTAATATTTCCTCTTCATTTTAGTTTTGGGGCTTGTTTTTTTTTTTTGCTTTACCCCTTTCTGCCATTGTGTACCCATCAGAAATCTATTCAGTGTTTTTTCAAGAAATAACCTAAGACTTAAGCACAGATTTTGTCCCTATGTATTGCTATGAAGCAGAAGAATATTATGTTTGTTATACAGGAGTAGGATATGAAACAAGTTGGCTTTAATTTTTCTCCCTGATTTCTGTTCTGAAGTAGTGCACAATGCACA
Organism: Ifrita kowaldi; assembly: GCA_013398055.1. Taxonomy (NCBI): domain Eukaryota; kingdom Metazoa; phylum Chordata; class Aves; order Passeriformes; family Cinclosomatidae; genus Ifrita; species Ifrita kowaldi. Next base: position 109,614 of record VZRS01002209.1, on the reverse strand, counting down.
GAAACCTTCCTTAAGTATTCTCACTTTCAGATAGTTCCACCTGTATCCCTCACTGTTCTTCTGGGTTTCTGCCTATTTAGGTGGTTAATATTGCTATTAGCAATATCTGTACCTGTTGCATGCTCTTGACTACTGGTTATGTGCAAGAAAATAGCTCCCGAGGTTGTATTTAGCAGAAATTGAGTCTCTAGGAACTGTTCGTTTTGAGGCAACATTCTATTGCATTCATCCTACACCAAACAGGCAATGCAATTTAGAAAGGCTTGCTAATAAACACAAATTCGAATTCATTAAGGAGGTGGGACTGCCCTGGAAGGAAAATCAAAAGTTAGACCAGGTCACCTTGTCAAACATCAAGGTGTTTGTCCACTGGGTTTGCTTTCTGTCATCTTTTAAAATTGTTTGCTTGCCATACTTGGGTTCAGCATCAGAACACTATTTTTAAAGTATTTATACTGAAACCATGCAAAGACCTTTAGAAATGCTGTATAATTAAGAGTTGAGCAAAATGTTCACAGCCAGACAAATGACACTGGCTAATCTTAACCTAAAGATTCCCCAGGTTAGTGATTCTGGATCCAGCATCCCTCTGTCCTGACTAGATCCCTATTTTTTTTTAAATACTGTTTTTTTCTAACCTATAAACTGTCTTCTGTGGGATTCATTCTGCAGCCATCTCAAACGTTTGGCAAGCACCTTTTTTTTCCTCCTTCTCCAGCAGAAGATGAAGACACAGTTCTGCTGGTGCTTCAGATGGTTTGTATCACTCGAGACACGCAAGGTGCCTCCGAGCCTATTACACTGATGAGAAATGTCTGCTCCTGCTACAGCTTCAAACTCTTCCTGCAGCCAGGGCTCCCTGGAACTGTGCACACTGACTGCCCAAGGAGTATCCAAAAGGAGCAACTAAATGTTGTGTATTTGCATCCAGTTATTTGCCTCTGACCTTAATGATGTTTCAGAGACAACCGAGTCCCATTTCTAAGTTTTATTTGTGTGTCTCAAGCTGCACCAGGGGGAGGTTCAGGTTGCACATGAGGAGAAATTTCTTCACAGAAAGAATGAGTAGATATTGGAATGAGCTGTCCAGGGAGGTAATGGAGTCACTGTCCCTGGAGGTATTTAATTACAGACTGGATGTGGCACTTGGTGCCATGGTCTGGTTGACACAGTGGTATTCAGTCAAAAGTTGGACTCGCTAATCCCAGAGATCTTTCCCAACGGAATTGAATCTGTGATTCTCTGTGGAAGTTGGATGCAAATATTCTTGTTTAACCGTGTGCTGTCAGGGGCTTTGGGAGAAACAGAAAAAGTTGTGAAAATTGTGATGAACCTGCGTGTCTCACACAGGGTGATTCTGGCTGATCCTCTGCCAGCAGAATGCCTGGAGCTTGCATCCTTTGCATCTCCGAGGTGTCCCACCATCCCACTTCTCTCTCCCACTGTTTGCAACAGAGGCACTGGGCTCTGCCCTGAAGGCAACACAGCAGTTTTATGTCATCTCTGTATGTTCACTGTCACCATCTATCATTGTTTGCTTATGTCTGTTACAGAATAAGAACAAAATAGGTTTGACGTGCCTTTCGAGGTGTTCTTGAGATGGGTCACTTGAGTCCAGCCAATGGATTGTTTACACTGAAGCACTGCTTGCAAATTCTTGCAAATGCTTGTGGGGCTCTCTTGGGTCCTTCCTAAGCAGTGGTGTACAAGCTGAGCACAGGTCAGCGCCAGTGGGGAAAAATGCCCATTTTTCCGTTCAATTTGCTTCAGTTTCCTGAGTTTCAGTTTCAACTTAAACAATGGATTTATTGAAGAAAACTTTCAATTTTAAAGGCTGGAGTACAAAGCTGGGGTTTGGATTTCACCCACACTTTGGCTGTAGTAATCTTACCTTTTAGTGCACCTGCTTGGAGGGTCTCATAGTTGGAAGGCAGGAATCTGTTAGAGAGCTGTGTTTTCAGAGCCTTGCTGTGTTACGCCGGAGCACATACTCATTTGCACAACACATAATCAGTATTAGAGCAACACTGCTCGTACAGAGTGATTTATGGAGGTTTCAGCATCTGCAGGCTGTTCTGAACAAATGTTACTGGAGAGTCCTGGAGAATATTACTGCAGTCTAAAATCATCTCTGATTGCTTTGTGATATTTTAAAGCTTTCAGCCAACCTGTTTTGGGTGGCTGTGAATGCACTGCGAAGCAGCATTCACACGAGTGTTGCAGCAGAAGGTATGGCTGCCCTACATCCCATAATGGGTAGAAATTCCCAGGATCCCTGGCAAGCACTATAAATGAGCTGGAAGCAGCTTAGCTGTAGTAACAGGGAGCTGTGTGTGGCTGAGGAGCTGACAAAATCAGCCGGCACAGTGAGGTGGTTCTGACACCCCAGAAAGCAGGTAGAGCACAGCCGGCTCGGAGCTAACTCACACACCTGCACGGCGTAAACGTGCCCACTGAAGGCTTGCATAAAACATTCCTGAGCTGCTGTTTCCCTGCTCCCAGCTCGTGTCTCACGTGCACCTGGTCTTTGACCAGCGTTGGCACTCAGGGACCGCCTCATTCCAGCTGGAAACATCACTTAATTCATGCCAGAGGGTTTCTGTGTGTGAACAGAATGGTGGATTGAGGCGTCACATTCTCCAAGAATTCTCTGTACTCTTGAAGCAGGAAAAAAGGGATGTCTCTTAATGCCCATGTACGTAAAACAAACAAACAAAAAACCCCTTAATTTTTATACTTTTTTTTTGTTTTCTTCTTTAAAACATTGACTGAAATTTTAAAGATGTAGCACATTCTTTTTAAGAATATTTTTTTAAACAATATAGTGTACACTGGTAAAGCAGGTCTGTGGGGGCATGCCTTTACTCCAACTGCAGGTATGATTGCAGAATGGGTGGCTTTGCTCTGCAGTGTAGTGTTGCTGATGGAATTGCCTGATGGAACTCAAGTTCAGTTTGTGGCACATGCAGTCAGAGGGGTTCAGGGAGCATGGCTGGAGCTCGTATTTACAGCTGTGCCTTTTTGTTAGCTTTGGATCAGGTAGTTTTTATCTCGATGTATCAACCTGGTTGCATTCTTGGTTTCATACTTCTGCTCCAAAACACAGCCACAACTGAGAAAGGCAGGTTTGGATAGAGATAATGTTATCTTGTGCCTGTCAGGACTGGGTCTGAAAGCAAAAGGAAGTTTGATTTCTTTAACTGTAATGGAGTACTGTCCGTTACACTGCTTGAAAAGAGCAGCCTTTGTTTCCTGGATCTGATAGTTCTGCCACAGTGATAGGTTTGCCTGAGTAAGTTATTCCTCCTTATCTTCTGTGGGAATTTGGATTTCCAATGAAAAGCGTGGTTTCCCTGCTTATCACATCCAGCACCTGCAGGATCTTGTATTCAACCTGATTTTCAAGCATTGCCATCCTGAACTTTAAGATCAGGTGGTTGTTTAACCACAGCTTCAAAAACAAACTAAGAATCAATTTTTTCCATCTTCATTCTGCTTAACAATTCTGCAGTTTCTTTGTGTTCAATTTATTAATAAATAATGGGATTTATTAATAAATAAATAAATAGGCTCTGGAAAATGTTTCAGCTTACCAGCTATGGTAGCTATTGGCTGTGGGTTTGCTTTTTAACATTACACTCAGCAAGTTCCAGAATGGCTTTGTAACCCGGTCTTAAAGCCAAGTTTTCAGTATGTTATAAAATTTAAGAAGTGGCAAACTTGCTTCAGGATTGGGAGATTGGACCAACACTCCTGGCAAAATGGGCTGCACAGTATCAAAGCTGAGAGAAATTATGCTCAAAGTCAGCCAATTTTCAAAATCCTAGTGGTCTTTCCCAGGAGCGTGTGTGAGTTGCAATTTGCTGCCACCTAAAATTTGCTGCTCTTGCTTCCATGCTGCCAGTCTGTCCTTTGTGCTGGTCACTGCATGAGAGCAGCAGAAAATAACAAGGGCTTTCCACAGGTGTACAGCTGTGACCTGCTTGAGATGGGATCACTTGGGCTAGCAGGAATGGGATCATCACAAAGGAAGCAGAAGCAAGGGGTCAGGACTGCTCTTTTCAGTGAGAGAGAGTTGGACTGGCTCCTTTTTTGCCTGTGATGGCTCCAGAGGGGCTCAGTTTTTGCTGGCACTCTGAGCAAGCAGCTGTGTGCTGCGTTTGCCTGGGGTTTCTGCAGGGAGGTTGCTCTGGTTGCCCCTGATAAGGGGTTGTCTCCAGCACACACTGGTAACGCTTAACTTGGGGACACTGGTGTCCACTGTCCTGCCTGTTTACTGAGCTAATCTGTGCCCTTAGTGTCGTCAATCAAGAACACTCAGGGGTGGGCTCAGTTCACACTTTCTCACACACAAATCTTGATGCATGTTAGTTTGCACACAGCAATGAACAGTGTTATTGATTAACCCTTAATGAGCCCATGCTATTGAGATTTTGGAGAAAACAGTAGAAATACAACCTAGGAAAGGAAAGCTGTAAGTATGAAATCTGTTAGCTCTGTTTTCATGCCAGACACTTCTGTTTCAGGAGAAGCAGTAGCCTCTCCCTTCTCTGTGCTGCTTTTATCTCCCATCCAAAAAAGCCTTGCCAACAACCTGGTATCTCAGTAAGCACAGCCTGGTTGCCTGCCTTCAGGAGGCTGCTGCCAGCTGCTCGGCTTCAAAAGCTTGCAGACCATTCTCAGTGTTCCTGGGGATGGCAGGGGGCTTTCCAGAGAAACACCAGCTGGGCCTAGTCCCTTTTCCCTCCATGTGCCATTTCACTCAGGTGCCCAAAGAACACAAGCACACATGGAGCAAAGAAGGGATTCAATTCAGCTGTGCCATGACTGTGCAAAGCACCCTCTGACATGGATGAGGTACAGAAACCAAGATTGCAGGAGAGTGTGCTGACAAAAGGAAAGTTTTATTGGTTTAAACCCTATATTAATGTTTAAGAAAGCAAGCAAACAACAAACCCACAGCATGCAACCTCCCTGGTGCAAGCTTTCAATTTGTACACATAGTTATTTCACAGAAGATTCATTTCAGACACTGACATCTTGCTTGGTCTGTTCTCCACTGTACAGTGTAGTTGTATAGTATCCAAGTGCCCCAAAGCTAATAAAATCACCTTCCCTGGTGATGCTGAAAAACCACATTTTTGCTTTTAACAGAGGGGAATATTCTGACTTGCTCAGGAAAAGTGGTATCCTAAGGAGAATGGAAACCAGAAATGCTCAGTCCATACATTGTACTGTACAAATCCTTTTGCCCACGGTTTTTTGATGTGGAAAAACTGCCATTTTCCTCCCCTGAAACAACCTTCCCATAGATATTCTCAAGCCTTGAGTTGTTTTCCTGCAGAGTGTGGTCAATTGTTTCTTTTTCAACTCCTTTGACTGGCAGTACCCTTTATGGTCCGATCACAGAGAACAAGAGTTAATTAGGATCTTCAAGGGGGATTAAGAGCATTTTAAACAAAAAACTATCCTCAGGATGTTAGGACTGCTTTGGGAACAAATAGGATACAGGAAGATGGGAAGAGGGACTTTTGGTACATGATTTGACAATCCAGTTGAGACTGGGCTGGAGTGATGTTCCTCTTACATTGCGTTGTCCATTAATTCTTTTGGCAAGGTTTATTTCCTACGGGAGCCAGCCATGATGAGTGGTGTCCAGGGACAGTGTTCCTTCTCAGGCTTTTTCCATGGTGTGCAGCTGATTTTCCAGCATGCAAGTCACACATGCTGACAAGAATCAGATGCACCTGTTCCTTGACCACGGCCCACTCCACAGATGCAGATTTAGAGCCCCGAAGAAGAAAGGGCTGGAGGGTGTGGGCCAGTTGAGCTGGGTAATTTCACCGCCTGAGGTATTTTTAGTATAAACTGTGTACTCGCATCTAAGTTTAGAGTGATTGTAATTATGTTAGAAGTTTTGTTATACAAAAATAAACAGCTGCTGGAGGCTGAGGGCAGCTCGGGACCACAAAGCATTGAATGCACTGATTCACACGTGGCAACGCTTTTTGTAATGTGCCCATTGGGATTCCTTGCCTAAACTCTATTGCCTGCTTCAGCAAAGTGTTTTACTCTTCATCAGTTTCAGCAGAGCATTTTTGGTTATCTTTTAGGGTTTTTTTGTTAACGGGGCTGTGAGAGGTGCTGTCATCATCTTCTCCTCAGCAATGCCTGTACTTTGATTATAAACTGCAGATTTTTCCTTGCAAAGAAACACTATATTTACATATGTACTATGTTGTACCTATATGCTTCACATTTCCCTGGGCTGCTCTCTCAAATCTCAAGATTTTTGAAGATGCCTGCAATGGATTTATTGGATGTATGCAGGAATTGTGGGCTGCAGAAGGACAGCGTTCACTTTATTGTGCTTACCAGGGGTTTGCTAGCCAAGGGCAAAGAACGCTCTTCCTTAAGCTTTCAGTCAAAAGCCAGTCTAGACATTTTTATCACATTAAACAGTCTGAAGCATTTAATAGGTATGTGACAGGAAAAAAAAGCAGTCTGAACTAGCTGACCAGTTTTCTTATGGGAAAAGCCTGCTGGGCTTAAGTTTTTTTTCTTTGCAATGGTAATTATTATGCTGGAAATGCTTAACAGTGATGAAGACAAAGCTGGTTTTAGACATGTAAAAATGTTACCTTCACTTTCCATGGGGTCTGCTGTGCTTTGGGTGTGACACTGCTCTTTATTTTGATGGGCCCTGCCTTTCCTGAGTGTGTGTGCCACTTGTTACTGAGCTGTAGGAGGCCAGAGTGGATGGTAAGCACCACTTGAGAGCACTTCAGTTCATCCATCCAGTGCAAATGGCAAAACATTTCCTTTCTGTCTCTGCGAGGGTCCCTTTATCAATTTTTATGATGTAACTGGTTCCATCTGTTGATTCCCACTGCATTTGAAGGCTTCCAAACAGACTGCTCTTTCTTTAACCTCCACCCTCATGTCTAGAATCAGTTCTTTCACCTTTCCAGGCTTCTTCCCCATTAATCACTTGGCTTGTCTGCAGCATGGGGCAATACTGAACTCCTCACCTCCAGGAGTCCTGCCATCCCCACTCCTGAGCTGTCACAATAAATGACCCCCCCTCTGCTCTTGCCTGGAATGTTGGCAGTGTTCTTGTCACTTGTGTCTTTTTCACCCCCCCACACAGACACCAGCGTTTTGTTTTGTTGGTCTTTCTTAGTGTATATTCCACCCAGTTCCTTCCTTTCCAGCCATATTGCAGTAACCCAGCTTCATACTTGGAATAATCTCTAAAAATAGCCTTGCCTGTGCTATCCCAAATAATTTCCATTTCAGCTTTCCCAAACTATCTGCTGTTCTTTCCTAGCATGGTGAAAATGTGGCCGTCTTCCCTTTTGATTTCAGCTGTGTTGGTCTGCTTGGGCACTTCGTCATGCTGTCTCAGCCCACATCAGTGCCAGACACCCCGTCCTTGCTTCCTTTATCTTTTCCTGTTGTTAGTTCCTTCCTCCTCTTTTCAATTCTTGTGCTCTTCCCCACGCATCCGTTTCACTTCTTTCTGCCCTGTTGGTTGTCTGGAGTCAGGAATGTGCTCCATGATGTGCATGCTCTCACTTTCCAGGGAGAGAGGAGAAAGTGCTGCTCATCTCCCTGCCTGTGTGTGTTCCACATGTACCTGTGAGGGCAGAGGTACCCTCTGCTTGTGCTACATGTGTCCCTTTCCTCCTCAGCAGCAGGTGGCAAGAAAGAGCAGTGATGAGGAGGAGCTCAGAGAGGTATCAGCTCCCCCTCTCCTTTCTGCTGCTTGACACTGAAATTACATCTCAAAGTTAGGAATTCAGAGAAAGTGAGTCCCCTGGCTCTGGTGTCGCCAGTTGGTCCAGAAAAATCGGAATAAATTGAAGTTCTCAGCATGCTGTAAATCCTGCTGTTTATTAGGAGCTGTCAAAGAAGTGTTCCAAATGGGCTGTGAGGGCCAGCGGGCCATACCAGCGCTCCTGACTGGCAGCCTGGCTCTCCTTTCCGTCTCCATACTGCACAAATAGGTTACATACCAACACTTTTATTTTTATCCCTTTAGGAATACTGTGTCAAATCATCCACTTGGAGCAATCAAAAATTGAGATGCCTTTCCTTCAGAAACTTCACATATATATCTTACAAATAGTTGAACAAGGCAAAATGCATCCAGCAGGAAGATTTGGAGAGGCTGCTGGCTCGGAGCACTCTCCCACCCCTCTCTTTAATAGCTGACATGCCTGGTTTTGCCCCATTTCTTAAACAAACCATACATTAATATTCAGAGGGACATTTGAGGGGCGCTGTTCTCAAGGTATGTAAACAGCTGAATGCCTCAATAATGACTGTATTAGCACCCTGAACCGTTTCACCAGAAAAAGCTCTGAGTAGTCTCACGCAGCCTCCCTTTACCCCAAAGAGACAACAGCTGTGACAGGAAACAGAGCACAATGTCAAGAGAGTTGTTTTAATATTTGATTAGTAGAAATGAGTATGCAAATTGCACGGGTTCTTTCAGGCAGGGATTAGTGAAAGAGACTGTGATGCCATGTTTTATGCATTCCCATTTTCTGCTTGTGGTTAACTATGAGCTTACCAGCTGAAGGATTGGGAGTATTTTTTGTTTATTCTTGCCCACATTATCTGCACGATCTTTCCTATCGTTTTCAGAGCTTCTGGGCAGTAGCACAACAACCATTTAAAAAGAAATGTGGCTGAAACAAATTGACAAGCAATGCTTACTCTGCCACCTACCTACCATAATGAAGGAATAATAACTAAAAGTTCAGAACCAGTTGCTTTTCCTCTTGGTGCTCTACGAAATTAAAGATATAAATAAGTGATAACCTGGTATGTCTCCAACATGGCTGTCCATATTTGTCCTGCTGGAAAGAGGGCTTCTGGATTTTCAAATTATAGACAGCAGTTTATTTTCAGCCTTGCCTAGTTGTGATACACTGTGTTTAGAACCGGGGCAATCTCATCTTCAGCAAAATGCCCGGTTTGTTAATGAGTTAGAACTGGGTGTTACTGGTGATAAAAGGCGTACTTAGCATCACTGAGTCTGTAATTAAAACAAGTCTTGCTAGCCCCAATTCTTCAGAGAGAGGAAGAGGAAGACAGGAAATAGCAAAATATCCATGCAGGACTCCGGAGCTGTCTGGCTCACCACCAACTGCAACCTGCATCCCTTGACTCCTACCTACCCCAAAGGGGATGCGTTCTTCCTGAACAATTGATGATGAGTGTTGGTTTTGCATACAACAGGCAGAGTGACTGGGGGTGAGGAGAACAGACAAGTCGAACCTCTGCAAAAGTGTTAAGGCCAGACAATTGTTAATTATTATTAGTTTTTCCCCATCTATTAAATGTCATTCTGATTCCCAGATCTGTTTTTTGCACAGGAGTGTTGAAGTGCACACTGTGACCCCCATATAGCTTCTTTTCCTGATACTGACTGGGAGATTTTTTTCTGTGATGTGAACTTGAAATCTTGGCAGAAAAATAAAATGAAACCAGCCAACTAAAATCTCCATGGGGAGCTGCAGTCTGCTCCAGCCACACTTCAGCAAGGGCAGCTCACAGCTCTGCTGCTGTGCTTACTTGAGCCTGGGTCTGTCACAGAACTGAGCAGGAAAAAAAGCTGCACCTAGAAATCTCTCCTAACCACAGTTTGGATTTACTGCTGGCCTGGGCAGAAGGACAGTGGCTAATTTCCATTCCAGCTGATAATGCCCTGCCTGCATTACCCTAGCTCTGAGGTGTGACTCAGAGGTGATGATAAAGGGAGATGAGAACAAACAGGCTGTCGGGTGTGAGGAAGGAAGGAAGGAATGCACTGATCAAGTGCAGATGCCAGGTCTATGCTTCTTGCTTTTCATTCCATAGTACCTTCTCCAGTTTAAAGAAGGGAATGTGAAACCCTCTGTCTCTAGGGTGGAAGGTGGGTGCTGAGATGGAATCTGAGCAGCCTTACATCTTCTGATGTAATGAAGATTTTGCTGCCAAAATCTTCTTACCAATGCCATGGGTTAACTGCACAATGACAGTCTTAAAAGTATAAACGCCCTGTGCATTTCCATGGTGACTGTAGTGCACAGGCTTCATCCAGGGTCCCAAGAAATTTGTAATCAGTTTAAACTTTCAACAAATACCTACTTTTAACACACTGCCAACTGTCAAATAATGAGTGCAGCTTTTTGATATTAATGCATTTTAGACTGCTGGAACAATTGCCAAAGATCACCTTGGCTTTGTCTGAAATTTTAAGCCAGCAGTGTGGGTCACTCTTGTTTTCTCAGGAATCATCCAGAAAACCAGCAAATTATAATGTCACTTTCCTAATTTTAGATTTTAAAGTAACTTCTATGTTCCTCACAGCTTATTAGTTTTTAATATATCTGTATATTTTGAAAAAGATCCTAATAAATCATGTCCAGACTTTAATACAGTTTGGTTTGAACTGAAGTACCTGACCATAGGAGGGATTATTTCAAACACGCAGGGATTTAGAAGTTATTACAAAAATATGATCTCGACCTTTTATTAATACAAAGTCTGTGTCAGTGTTTGGAAACAGACAACTGTGTCCTCAGGATGTGGTCATGGAGCAGCTGATAGCTGTAGTTTGTTTTATTTTTGTTTGAGGTACTACATTGTGTTCTTTCCAACACTTTTCCTTGCACTTAAAAAGGAAAGACTGCTGATATTAATGTAGTTTGGAAGTTTTTCGTGGTGTTTGTAGTTAATAATTCAGTCTTAGAATCTTGCAGTTGTTTTATGTCCTCGGACTCCCAGACTCTTGCATTTGTAACAGGAGCGATGCTCACTTAAGATTGTTTGCTGTTTATCTGTACTCCTAACTGAACTCTTGCTAGAATTTTAATTTCAAACATGTATTTATCTCTTCCTATCATATTAAAATACAGAAACCACTTCTGCTTAAGATCTTTTAGAGCACAAAGCTCCAGAATGAAGCTAAAAAGTAGAAACTGAAGTTCTAAATGTCAAAATCGCCCATGATTTTAATTCAAATAATTTGCACAAATACTTTGTACAGGTGTGCCTAAAAGTGAGAAACACTGCTCACTGACTTAAGATATCTTGTGTTACCTGTCAGCAGCAGATTAAACAACAGTAGAAATTAAGTATGGTATTAATTGCCCAAAGATCATATTGAAAACTTGTTTTTTAATAAATCTCCTAAATCCCATTCCTTTAGGGTTCGTTGCTGTAATGATACAAGGTGTCAGAGTTTACAAAATTGTAAAGAGACAGTCTGGGCTTCAGTAAATCAGAAAATACTTGAGATGTTTTGCAAGTGCTGTGTGTTGGTTGGTTTGTTTGTATTGTTTGTTTGGTTATTCCATGAGGTCGCCTTTGTTTTAACACTGCCTTCTATTGAAAGCCACAGAGTGAAGTAATTAAACGTAATAAAAGTCACTGCTGGTTAAATCCAGATACATGGTATACATCTATCACGTGCTGTAGCAATCCAGAAAGGATCTTGGCAACGATTCCACAAACCATTGTTTTCATCAAAGTCCAATTTGCTCTCTATTACTACCTGGGGACGAGATGGTTCCAGGAAATGGGACACTTGACATTAAACTGAATAAATCCTGAACACCTCTAAGACTTCTGCTTGACTAAAGATAAAAATGTAGCTTCTTCCACATTTTTAGACAGCTTAATGTTTTATATGGTTCGTGTTTTTTATTGGAATGAGACAACAGGGGAAGTTCTAGGGAATGGTTCCTCATCACATGCTCACGTTATGAAATGAAGTTCACTCGACAGATCACAAGCAAAATGGTACTGTTGGATGCATACTGAATAAAAAGTGTAAATGAAAATCAATGGTCATTTACTGTCCTTTGATGAGTCAGATTGCTAAAGCCTCTGTACAATTCACAGCATTATGAGCATTTGCCCTCCTGAAACAATCTCTTGGGAAGGTCTGTGCCTTTCCCTTTGCCTTTCACCTTTTGCTGTTACAAAAAGAATGTGAACACCAAATTTTCTATCACCAGAAGGAAAGAAAAGTAAAAGCAACTTTTTTATTCAGTGAAGTTTGTAGTTTTGTAAGTATGGTTTATTATTTTTTAATAAAAAATACACTCAGGTTTTTAGTAACTTCCAGTTATGATAGCTCTGCGTTGTGGCTCACTATTCAAGTCATACTTTTTTTCTGGGAATATGTATAGATTCTCTTAGTGCATTAGGAGTTTCTTTGAGAATGAGTAAAATTTTACCTTTTTTTGAACACTTTGGTGTTGAAATTGCTGAGTTACTTTTGTTTCTCCAGGCATTTCAAGCGGCATCTATCTGAAGGCTCATTTTAGTCAGCAAGTGAAACTAATAAAGTTGGTTTACAGTGGTGGCACACAAGGACTGATCCCGATCCTATCAGCACTGTGTGATGACTCCAGATGACTTTGGTGATCCATTTGGATCAATTCAAAAGGGAAACTCTGCTCCAGTGGCTCTGTATTGCTGCTGAGCAGAGAAATAATTTGCTTTCTTGGGACTACAAGTAGCTGTAATTTACAAGTTTGTGAGGAGTTAGACCTGAGTGAATCATCTGAGAAGCTTTCCATAGTGGCTTGATTTAAATATATTTCTCACTGTCAGAACAGTCTTGTTGGAAATATACCAGAGTAAGTTTATTTACAAAACCAGCATGTCTCTTTATACACCATTCACTTCTCATGAAGGCAAATGTTCTCTCCCAAAAAGGATGGGTGGTGAGCACTTATGTCAAAAAACGAGATTTTTCGAATGAATAGGAAGGCTGGGAAAAACTCTAGATATGAACAAACTAGGAAGCCATTAGGACAAAAAGAAAAAATATGTGAGGAAGCTGGGAGGTGCTGAGTCCTGTGTTTTATCCTAGGAATTCTACTTGTTAGAACCAGGCTGTCATCAGAGGAGGTGACTGGGACCTGAGGGCAGGACCAGGAGCAGGTACACTCATTTCTGAGCCCTGCACTGGGCAGCCTCACTGAACTGGGGGAAATGCTCAAAAGATTGGTTCAGAACAGGCCCCTTCTTGTTGTGGTCAAACCCCTCAGCTGGCCCTGCATGCCAGTGCATTCCAGCAATTAAAATGAAATGGAAAAGGAGCCAAAATGGAAATTGAGACCGCTGCTAGACGATGCATGCTCAGGCGCCTGTTGGATGTCTGTTGTTGATCCTGGACCTTGTTGTGGGGAGAACTGTTTTAAGTTGCTTGCGTTAGCTGTGGGAATAATGTGTTTAAAAATAGCCTGCTGAAAAACTGCTTTTTTAAAAAAGGGAAAAAAAAACCCCAACAAACCAGCAAAATTTGACTGTGGAAGAGCCTGGAGAGCTGTGAAGTCTTGGAATTGTTTTACAGTATAGTGTGGGCACTGCAGAAATTCAGCAGTGGGGCTCTCCCTGTTTCTTTCAGGTTTCACACTATAGTGGCTTTTATTTTCTTACAACTTATTCTGCATTTTAAATTCTGGTGTTGAAACCAAGGTTTCATGTTTAAAAAACACCCTGTCTCTGCGTTTTGCTTATGTTAATGTCAGTACCTTTATGACCAAGTGAATTTGACATTGAGAAGTAAATATATGAAGATCTGACTTTTCTTCAAGTTTCTAGAAACGATTATAGTATTTGAATATGAAAGTACTTCAAAGCCTCATTAAAAAATGAAAGGGGCTTTTTTACAAGAATTTCTGTGCTGCACTGCCTGTTTAGTCATGGACAGCTGGATGTTCACTCCAGTACACAGCTCTGCAGGTAGACTGGCTGGACTGGGATGAACTCCAGAAAAAGACCCCAAAAGTTAGAGGGGTCTGCTAATCTAGATGTGGTTGTCTTTGTTATGAAGAATCTTGTTCACCGAACAGGAGTGGTGGTGAAGGTTTTATGTACTTCAAGGTGGGGGGAAAGAGTGGGAAATAGATTCCTCTTTCGGGTTTTTTTAATTGCTTCCTTGTATCTGTAGGAAAACATATATTCCTGGGCAAGATTACTGAACTCAGCATAGTGTTGGGTGGGTGCTGCACTTGAAACCCACACAGACAATAACTGGGGCAAGTTTAGGGGGTGTAATTCAAAGAGGTAAGTGGTGAAGTGGCAAACACAGAGTGTGGAGCCTCCTCACTGCTCACTCAGCAAATAGGAATTCATTCCAGAGGCAAAAATAATAATTACTAAAAAAAAATTGGCAGGTCCTGTTACGATACTCGGGGCTAAGCGAACTGCGGAAATTGTGAGTTTGTGTTTGAAACTGGGGGGATCAGCTCTAAGGAACTCTGCTGTCCTTTCCAACAGTGTCTCAACATTGACAGGATGTTTATAGGATCCAAGGAGTATCCTATCCATCATGCTAGCCAGCCCTGGGGATTAGTTTAGAATATCACCTCTTTCCCCAAACATTTGTCTCCTTCGTATTAACAGAATCCTTTCCTCCTCCTGTTCAGCCACACCTTGTCCTTCTTTTGGTCAAAGAATGAAAAAACCCAGGATTTATAGTCCACACGGCCCAGATTTAACTTAGTACAGCCAAGCTTACAAAAGAGGAAGGCTTTTGTGTTAATTAATGCTCTTCTGGATATGGTTAATTTTGTGTCCTCGCTCTTTGGGTACTCCAGGTTAATTCCATGTGATCCAAATCATGCCTTCAGGCATAAATCAGTGTTGAAAGAAAGGGAGATACCTCAAAAGGCATTCATCTCCTGCACTTCACTTGCCTCTCCCTTGTAGTCATTAATTAAGTCCTGAGGTGCATTTATATGAGTGTTCTTTCTGCTTTTGTGAATGGTATTCAGAGAAGTTGTTGTACTTTGAGAACTCTTAAGTCAGTAAGATTTTGTTTCCGTTTTTAAAGGTGGCATAAAAGTTTTCAAATGAAAATTTTGCTGCCTTTAAATTTAGTTCCTTAACCTTTTGTGTCTCCCAGCTGAATCTTCACACATTTCATTGTTATTAAATTTCTCTAAAGAGAGTAATTCTTGATTCTCATCATAGTGAGGATATATGTATGCATATTTTGCAGCCACATGAATGCTACAAAGTCATGTTCGTTAGGGTTTGCTGGTTGGGATTGGTTTTGGCTTTCACTGTCTCTGAACTGCTGAAAAATTAATGAAGGTTAACAAAGATCCAAAGAGTGTCAGGGAAATATTTTGTATTTTATTTTGGTGATCTTAAAAGCTAACAGGGTTAAGAAAAAACGGCTCTTTGAGAGGAGTGTCAGAACTGTGAGAGACTGAAAAGAGCTGTTCTAAAGGCAGAGAGAATTTTCCTCACCTTCTGCACAGCTGCCAAAGCATACGGCTTAAAAATGTTGTTTGTTACAATTCCACCAACTCCTTGCGATGTGTACTCAAGCTGTCTTTCCCTCACACTTCATCTGTCTCAGTTCATCTGTAAACTGAAATGACCTGCGAGAGCAGAGCTAGAGACGAGATTGGTAAGATGGTAAATAACACCGAGCTTGAGTCCCCGAGACAGAAGTTGATTGCTTGATGAGTTAGGAGCAATCAGGCGTGTTTTCTTGCGAAGTTATGCAAATAAGATGAAAGGCTGTAATCCTGGTTCCTGTGACAGGGGGTGGTGCTGGGTTACCGTGTCCTGGCCCAGACCCCTGGCTTCAGAAAGGCAGCTGGAGAAGTGGAGAGGGCTCAGGCTGACTGCGAGGTTTGAAAAATGCGCATTGCCGCAGAAACTGAGGAGCTCCTTCTATTGAATGTCTCAGCGATGCAGTAACAAGTTCATCAGACTGTGTGAGTACCAGATAAGGAGAAGACCCCTGTGAAGGAGGGATTTTACAGAGCTGTATTTCTGTGACGGGATGGTGAGCTCAGCCAAGCTAACCAAGTCCATGTGTGTGGTGTTAAGGTAATGAGTCCTTCAGAGAGTTAAGTGTCTGCTCAAGCACTCTTTACATCCAGGTTTCAGAGTGCCAGATGCTCGAGGAAGCATTAGGATGTGTCTTACACGGGAGTTCAGAGCAGTTGAAGAACGTGTAGGTTTTTAAATCTGGGTTTGTGCTTCAGTGCCAGTATAAAAGGGTAAAAGCCATTTGTATAGGCTTGGGACTGTGGAGGAGTATTCTTCACAGCCTTAAAAGTGCCACCACATTTCTGATGTTTTAGCACAGAATGTGTCAGCTTTTCCCAGAAGGATGGGAGCATTTATTGCTGCATGAACTACCTGTTGTATTTGAAGGAACTTTTCTTCTTGAGACCATTCTGATAATAGAAGACATTTAAATAGATAGGGGAACAGCCACCATGCCATAAAAATAGTGGTTATCGCTTCAGGTGTGTATGTTTTAAGTTTCCTTTGCTCCAAGAACAACCACTAAGTTTCCAATTTGTTGTAATTATTCTGAGCTAGTGTGTGAAGTCCATGAGCTGTATAGAACATGACCCCATCATGCTGCTGCAGTGGGGTGGCTGTCCTGTTATCCACCTTCCCTCATGGAATGAGGGAGAAGCAGCTCTAGGCTGATTTAAACTGGAAGAGACATGAGAATTATAAATATTTTCAAAAAAAAAAAAATCAGTAATTTGGCACGTTCCTTGAAAGGATCTCAAAATATCTCGTAATCCTCATGAATAAGATATTATTCCTTGTTTACAGAGTTGCAAGGGCCAAATGCACAAGACTGGCAAAAAGAAAAGGGGCCTTTTGATAAGATATTGGATATAGATGATCTATTTTATTCAAAGCATCTCTTCATTGGGAGAAAAAGAGGTACACATGAATAGTTTAAATATCTTTAACCTTTTTGTTATTTAGATTAGGAAGCAGAGATCTATTATTTTGAATTTTCATCCCATTTTCAATGAGAATGGACACTTAATGGTGACGTATATATAAATTTTAAATTGTATTTTTGATAGTTGTAGAGAATGAATTAATTTATGTTATTCCTAAGGCTTTGGAAATGTGATATATACTTCTGATATTTCTGTATCAATGACCAAAAAAGGGCAGGAGATGGGTTAACATGAAAATGTGCTTTGCATGTTTTAAGTGGTAGGGTTATTTTTTCAGTGGAAAATTATCAAAATAACTGTTCTTAAAGCCAGTGTTGGACAGAGACTTCTAACAGTTCTTTTGTTCTCATTCTTCTTCTTGTTAGAAGATGTTCTATGCGAATGAAAACAAGACAGAGAAGGGGGACACTACAAAGTTGTTGAACTTTTTTTAAGCACTTGCATTCCTTCTGGGTTTAAAATTCAGTCAAAGCAGGCATTTCTGTCTGTGTGGATTGCCCAGGCTGTCGTGCTCTCCCTGGAGTTTTATGTAGGCTCTTTATTCTTCTCGCTTGGACAAATTTTCCCGGGCCCTGTGCCTGCGCTGCAGCGGATCCGGAGCCGAGCTGGTCACACTTAACCCGTGTGGTGCCTCTGGGGACAGTCAGGAGAGGCTGAGCATCACCAGCTGTCAGGGCAGGGCTGGGACAAGCAGCACAGGCGGAGGTCAGTGGTGTGGCCGTGTCCTGCTGTCACCCTCGCTGTCCCATCTCGCCGGATGATTTCCTGACATCCAGCGCTTGGGCTTATCTTGCCTTGCTGCTGCCAAGGGTATTCCCACTCTTTCTGCTCCAGTGTGTAAAGGGATAATCAGGATACTGTGTGTCCTGGATGGCATTAGCAAGCGGGAGCAATCACTTCAGATTAAATGAACTTCAGTATTTCAGAGTGTTTAGTTGGGGCATTTTCTGGTGTAAAGTGGTGTAACCTGGAGGGCATTGGAAAGGATACTGGATAATTTGCTGTCTTTATTGTAATGTCCATATAATATGACTTCTGTGTTTTATTTTAAATTACTAATTTTATTCACATTTGTTCTCTTGCAGAAGTGCACAATACAACTACCTAGTTTTATTTAATGCCCTGTACCTCTAAACAGTACTTTTCCCTATGAATTTTGCCATATATATTATTCATATCTTGAGGTACAGATAAAATACGACTGAAAATACCCTGGACTTTATTTAACATAAATGAAATTTGAAACAAAAAAGGTATTTTGCCTATGTAGCATAAAGTTTAGGATGTTAAGAAAAAATGTAGTCTATCTCTGTAGCATCTGATGTTTTCCAGCAGAAAAAGAAGCACTTGTCTGCATTACAGGTTGTGGTATTCTGTCACCTAGAGCTGGGTTGATCCCAGCCTCATTGTACTCTAGAAGTTACAGTGCAAGTATTTTTCAAATTATTAAGTCCCTACACACGTTTTACAGGTATTTTGTGCTTTAAAGATATGAAACAAAAGTACTCCTAAGAGGAAAACTCTTGATTTGGAAATGCACTGTGACTTTTAGTACTTCTGTGTGAAAGGAAAAGCTAAAAGTCACTTTTTTTCCTGCTTGGCCTTTGAAATACTCCTTTTGAAGGACAGTAATTGAACTGTGCTTTTCCATTCCATTTCAGGTTTTTCTTCTGTAATCATGGCAAAACCTTATGAATTTAACTGGCAGAAGCCAGTTCCCTCTTTTATGCAAGATGGAGCTGTGTTTGATAGATATGAAGAGGTAAGAGGCCAGTTGCCTTTCATTTGCTATTCTTTTCTAAATATGCAGAAGTTCCAGAATATTTCATGTTTTGCTTTCATTGTACACAAAGAAACTTTAATTTTTTCTGGTAATATCTCCTGAAATGTCTGTGGGGAGGCAATACCAACACACTTTATTGCTATACAGGGTTTTTTTTACTTTTAGAAGAAATAGCTTTTAAATATATTTAATCCCTCTGATTTGAAATAAACCCTGAGGAAGAGAAAAGGAAAACTGGATCAAAATATCTGTAACGTGCATAAAACTCTCATCTTTGCAGTTTCATAAAGCACTTTATTCAACAAAGTGAATCCTTCAGGTTTTTTGTGCTATCTATCAAATGGAGGGAGGGAGAATATTGCTTTTTTTATTTTCAATATATAAACTGAGGACCTGCCTATTACAAGAGAAAGTAAGAGAACACAGAACATTTGTATTCTGATTCAAATACATCATTTGAGATCTGGAGTGGTTTTATCTACTTTAGAAAATCAATCTGCACTCTACCTGAAATATGATTACTATGATCCTGCTTTCAGCTATGCTTTAATCCACATTTATTAAAAGAATGCAAAACAGGGCATTTTACAGAGGCAGCTGAAATAAAGTGCTGAGAAGTTTACCTTATACTCAGCACTGATATGCTGGTAAGAATAATTTTGTCAGGGTCTATTTTTAATCTTGTTTGAACAGGAAATCTCTATAAGTTGAAGGTAAGTGCCTTCAGGGATATTAGTATTTTCTTATCTTTTGAAATGTAAGTAAAAGGTATTTTTTATCACGAGGCCTGCCAAGATGGGGATAGTTGGCTTACCCTGTATTTCCAGATTTGTGGCCAGATAAATGAAGTAGATACTGGTGGACATGGAATTCCTTAGACGGGCGGTTCAGAAAAGCTTTGTTTTTCCTCAGCAAACACTGCTCCAGAAAGAGCCGTGAGGAGCTGCGTGAGGGAGCACGGCCTGGGGTCATTCTCTTGCACCTTCAGCCAGAAGCAGAGGCTGGGCAGATACAGGAGCGAGTTTTAAGTGCTCAAATGTTCGGTGTGATACCAGAGACACTCGGTGGGCACCTGGGCCTTGGATGTAGTGACAGGCACAATGTCAGGCACAGTTTGGTCTGTTCTCAGCAGGCACCTCTGTGAGACTCCACAATCCTGGGCACACTTGAAGGGAGGAGCTGGCACCGAGGTCTTGCTCCTTGCAGCTGAATTTGCTGCCCCCCAAAACCCCACAGAAAGGGGGTCCTGCTGTGCCCCTGTGGAGCAAAAGGCTGTTTGTCCATCCCACGATCCTCTCCTGCTCCGAGTGTTGCTGCAGTTTATTCCAGGTTTTCTGTGGCACAGTTGGGAGCCTGGTTTGTTTCCTCACAGAGGACTCTTCTCACAAATGCTCCTTGGTTTTCAATTAAGGAAGCCAGGAAGTTCTGGATCCTCTTTTTCTTGAAGAAGTGATTGATTCTGCACGCTGTTTTCCTGCATTTTAGCTTAATTTATGATGCTCTAATTGAGGCTGGAGGTGTGTGGAGGAAATTTCTTTTTAAATTCAGCTAATCTGATTTTTTGCCTTGCCTAGTCTCTTTTGAATGCCATGCTTTCCTGATTTCTTCTACAAATCAATATCCTTCAACATCTGCTTGTCAGAGACTCTGGCTGCAAAGCACTCACAGCATGTAGACTGCCATAGTCCAACAGAAAAGTGCTTCCCAAATTTTGAATGTTAAAAGGAAATGTGGCCATTTGATCCCGAGGGTGGCACTGGCAGATTATCTATTTTTCACCTGAAGACATTTAATTTTCAGTAATTTTTTTTGAAGTTGCGTTTCACTAAGATTTTTTATTAGGTAAGAATCACTGCTTTTATTAAATAAAACTGCCTCATAGTTGCAATGAGGTAGGAAAATATTAATTATGTGCATTCCAGTGTCTCAAGCATCAACAATAAGACAAATCATTAAAAATGATCTCTTTTTTAGAAGCCTGCCTCCCTTGTTTCTGTTTTTTTGGGAACAGCAAATTCTGCAGGAAGGTCTTTGGGAAGAAACAGAACAATCCTTTCTTTTCAAATGATAAATAATTGATATTTGTCAAACTGACTAAAATAATGATCTGTATTTTCTTTTCTATAGGAATCTTTTGTCTTTGAAAGCAACTGTCTCTTCCAAGTGGATGAATTTGGGTTTTTTCTGAGCTGGAAAAGTGAAGGAAAGGTATATTACAATTATGTCAGGAATGTATATTATATATTATTGCACTTGATTTATATTCTGGTTTTCAAAGATCTAAAATACTGTGTTAGTTTATTTACAAACTAGTCTTCATTCTATTCTTTTAGAATTGACAGAAGTGAAGCATTTAAGAGGGAATTAACTGATATTAAAGGGAACTATACTGTTTAGTGTTTATTACCAGTGTTTGCAAATAAAATTCACTGTTTATTTTTGCTGAAATTCCCAATGGAACCATGTCTCAACAGACCTTTGAACCTCATATCCTTTTTGTCATTTCAGGAGGGACAGGTATTAGAATGCTCCCTGATCAACAGTGTTCGTTTTGGAGCTGTACCGAAGGTACTCCGTAGTTACTTTAAACTCTTAATTTCAACAAAGACTATTTAAACTGAAGGTGAAATTCAGGATGACATTAATTTCTTTAAATAATACCAGTTATGCAGCTTTTATTTTGCATATCATAGCCTAAAATTTTAGGTTTTGAAGTGATTTGTTGTGACTGCAGTGGGACGGTTCAGTCATCTGCTACAGGATTCAGGATGCAGTGAAAGCTGAACAGACATTAAGAGCACATATCAGGAGTTTTTAATTATCTTGTAACAGTGTATTGTGATACTTGTTTTAGGGATCTGGGAAAAAATGTTTCATTTTCCAAATTTTGTTCCTATCTGAATTTATTTTACCTTCTTGATCCATTGGCATAAAATGTAGAAAGATTTGTTTGCATCCTTCTTTATGCATTTAGGTGGTCAGAGAGGGCAGCTGGTCACAGTCTGCCTTTTTAAAGAGTATCAGCAGAAGTACTAACTAGGAGTTCTGGAGAACCCCAAACTTTGGAAATCTGCTCAGTGGTGTTCTTCAGAATATGCAGGTTTTTCTGCAGTGATTTGTGGCTCTCCCTCCTCCAGGCCCTCAGTTTAGAAGATTTGTTGTGAACTCTGCATTTCCACTTTGATGTGGGAATCCACAGACCGAGATCTCTGCCCCACAGAGAAGGGACGTGAGATGTGGTGATGCAGACAACCCCATGTTCCACGTGCTGACAGCCACACCAATGTGCTTCAGACTTCAGCTCTGTCTTTAAAGAAATATGCCCATTAAATCTCTGGCAGCAGAGACAACAGCTTGTGTGACACGTCGCTAAGGAACAGCCAAGAAGTCACAGAGATCATGACTCTCAGGAGCTATGGACTTAACTAGATTGGAATAATTAACTTAGGGATTAGTACTGTTCCTCTGTTTCCAGCCCTTGGAGTGATTAATTTTTCTTTTTCGTGATGAAAATATGAGTTCTCACAATCATGTTTCTGACTGTTAGAATACATTGTTTTTTCAGGTTTGCACACGATGTTTCTAAGTGAAAGCACTCATTTAAGATGACTGGCAAAGGTTTAAAGGTGTAAATGTATAAGGAGGTGAAAATGCATTTTTACCATAGTGCATTGCATAACAGAAGTGTTGCAAATGTAACAAGTTATTTATTCTGTTTCACAGGATCCCAAAATACTAACTGCACTTGAGGCTGTTGGAAAATCAGAAAACGAGTTGGAAGGACGGATAGTGTGTGTTTGCAGTGGCACAGATCTGGTGAACATCAGCTTCACTTTCATGGTAGCGGAAAACACAGAAATAGCCAAGGTATTTCACAATTAAACGGTGTGTGGGAGTTAAAAGAGGAGCTCATCAGCAGTGCTCAATTGTTTTTCCTAAGTCTGCCTGCGTGGCTGACTGAAATGCCTGGTTTTGTGTCTGCTGCCTCGCTCTTCCAAAGGACAGCAAACATGCATGTGGAGCATTCTGTAACAGGTCTGTGTGCCGTGGTGAGAGGAAATAGTGATTTTATCAGCCTGTGCACGCACAGTGATTTATCAACATTAGGCACTGAGACCATTATACGGGACGGAGCATTCCCTGAGCTGCTCAGCGTGTCTGTGTGGGGCTGGTTCAGCAGATGAGGTGGTGATGGTGCAGTGGGTCTGTGACGGGGATGCTGAAGGGAAATGCAATTGCTGCCATTTTCCTGGTGGGTGGAGTTCAGCCCTTCACGATTCTGTTCAGCGATAACCTAATTGTACCGTGTGGCTCGTATTATTTGAGAAGACAAAAGCAGGAAAGAAAATTCTCTCCAGTTACGGGGATCCCAGTGCACCCAGGTTCTTTTCTGTTTCCCGTTGACATGGAACAGTCTTAAGGAAACAATGGTGCTCTTTTACACGTCATCCTTCCTGAGAGCTTGAGATTGCAGTTCACATGCAAGTTCTGGGCTCCACCTGCCCTGGCACTCAGCTGTAAACTGCTCTGAGAATCTGATCAGAGTGCCGATAGCACACTGCTAGCTGAGATCCACACATTCATAGGGTTTTAAAAACACACACTCTTTGCTTTTCTTTTCTGTTTGGATGTATTTAGGGTATTTAGGATCATAATGTTTTGCCTGTGAGATAAATTGATCAGTATCACACACGTGCAAAGTCCCCTCCTTTAAAACTGTTTGCTGAATGCAGCATCACTAAATCCATTGGCAGACATGGTTTATTCTTCATTGCCTTGGATCCATACCTTTGGAAACACTGGCAATGCTGAGTAAACTCCTTTATAGGAGAAATACTTGTATAACTTACATGGGTACACTAAATTGATTTTACTGTCTGTATTTTCAGCAGGCTTTAAGGGAAATAATGTGTCAGAGTTATGTTTTGAAAGCATTTGAAAAAAGAAGCAAAGCAAAGGAGATGTTGGCAGCATTCACTTTTATACTTAACCCAGCAGTGTCTCTGATTTATTGTGAAAACAGCCGCAGTTAAGTTTCTCAGGCACCTTAGATCTCAATAACCTGCATTAGACTAATTGGTTTGTGAGAGTGTTGGCCCATTACACAGACTGTCACAAGAGATGAGCTAATTATGCTGTCGAAAAGATCTACTGCTCATTAACAGCCAAGCCTTACAGAAATGGTGTGTCATGCTGCAGTGGGCAGTCTCTGAGAGGCCCATGGATGTCAGAGTCCTGCATTTGGGAGCCTTTCCACCAAAACATGTATCCAGAGCTGTCAGCAGTGAGGATCCACCTCATCTGATATGATATGTTTGAGGCACGAGGGAGAGGATAAAGCAGATCAAGCCAAAAAAAATCAATGTAGAGCTTTCTAAGTTGCCTTCTCTGGGGAATTTGGCCTGTACTGTATTGACCTTTGGTATATGGTAAATACATCAACTGGCTACTGTACTTCTGTGCTAAAATAGAATTTTCTAGGAGTTATCTGCACATAGACATGCTCCTGCTTAATTCTTCCTGTTTTGTTCAGGAGAAAACATCTTTCTTGTGGGACACAGTAAATCCTCTCTAGAAGAAGCAAGCCTTTGCACGGCATTAAGTTGCTGCGCAGCTGCTAACTGCAGTTTAAAATAGGCCTTGATTTAATCCATGGTCAAATATAAGCCCCTCCTTTGAAATGACAGAGGCAAGAGTTAGGAGGGGAAGAGGCAATGACTGAAGCTTAAACTGCCCTGGTATGTGTGAGGGTTGTAAAATAGGTGTAAGAACCTGAGGTTTCTGCTGTCCCCCACTCCAGCCATGAGGAACAGAGCATTACTCTGTCCCTTCTCTGTCTTCTTCCTCAGATAAACCAGGGTCAGGATTGGTCTGTACCTGATTGGGATACTTTAAAATGAGGGAATTGAGTGGCAGATTCAAACACAAGCTCAGAATCTTTCTGCCCAGTAAAGTTCTGCTTCTGTAGGTGATAATTTACAATTGGTAAAGAAGCAATTGTTACTCACTGAAGGCTGGGTTAAAATGGGACTGAGGAACCACGACAAAGACAATTGCTGGAAATTCCTGGCTTCTTCAGCCTATCCATGCAAGGACCAGTGGGAAGCAGGTTCTTCCAGGTCCCTGGCACAGGGTGGCAGAGTGGGACAGTCCCTGGGGGTGCCCCCGCTGTGGCAGCCTGGGCTGGTTACTGCTGTGGGCAGTGCTGAGCCCTCCCCTCCGGGCCCATCCCAGTCTGCCCATTGCCATTTGCCATCACCTGTGCCCCGGGGCAGCCCCATGTGCCGCTGGTGCTCAGCAGGTCTGTCTGAGGCATTGCTGAGCTCCAAGTATAGCTATTCCAACAACAAGAGTGTGTTTATTATCTCTCCACTTGTCTCCAAGCTCCAACTCTGGTATTTACATTCTATCTACTTAAATTTTATTGGTGTTTTCAGCTGAGAAATTGGTTTTCATTTCCACTCTTAAAACAGCCACAAAATAGGGTGTACTCTGTCTCTGATTGCAAACAGCTGTCGTGGTCCACTCCTAAAGCAGCTCCACTGTGGTAGTAGAGAGTGACTGTAAAAGGTGGAATTTAAAACCTGATGTTTGGAATACTGATTAAATCAGGTTATATAAATTAGCCTGAGCTAAAATTAAAACACACACACGCATATTAGAGATGAGAATATGTGTGTATTTTTCTTTTTTACTTCCCAGATGGACTTTCTGTGCCCTAGTAACTGGATAATCTGTTTTCCTCGATCTAGGACATTTGAAAAGGCCAGTGAATATTTGGGGGTGAATTTCCTTAGGGCAGAAGAGATGTAGTGCTGATGTGAGGCCTCAGCCCTTGGCATGTGGGCTGCCTATCCAAAGCTGGCATTAGTCCAATAAAGCTGCTGTATTTCAGTGACCCAAAATCTCGACTTCTTGTCTTCTTTGCTCATCCAGTCTTGCAATGCATTAAGGAGTTTAGCTTAAAAGATTACCCTAAGTCATCTTCTTTAACATTACTTAATATTGTGCATATCAGGGGTAAATTTGCCCGGATGGTTGTTCTTTCCCAGCTCCAGCTGTTTCATTGGACAGGACCATCAGGACCAGCTCATAGATTTTGCCCTTCTGCCTGACAGTACTGTTCCCCATGCCCTGCTGGCAGAGGAGTTCAGTGAACACTCCTAATTGAATTCAATTCAATTCAAGGAAGAGCCTTAATGTTAAAATCATGTTTAGAGGCAAAGCTCCCACCAGTGTTTAAGATAACGTGGCTTTGGGAAGTGCTGATGCACACCATTCCTCTGGCAGTAGATCTGGGATGGGAACAGCCACAGGGGAGACAGGGTGGGAAGGAGAGTGGAGCAACCTTTTATGCTGGTTTTACACTTTGAGTTGGATTTGATAGAAAATAGATGTATTCTACAGGTGGGTTACTGAGACAGGTATTCACACACTGGTGGCTAAACCTGTGAGGCACCAGAATGAACAGAACGTGCTAAAATGCTTAATTACTCACACACTGACAAACCACATAAAGGTAAAGGCAGGCTTTAGCATACAGCTAGCAATATTCATGGCATGGGAGACAGCTGCAGTTGAAAACATTTCATTTTGACATGCTTAAACTTCTCAGCTTCTCAGTTGGAATAAGAATTTTTTTTTTTCAGTTTGTTTAAAATGGTTCTGGTAAGAAGAAGCACTTCAGGTTAATTGCTTTTGTTGGTGTTTCTACTAATCAAACTCTTTTTGATTTACAAAAAAAATTCTGTTTCATAGAATCATAGAATGGTTTGGGTTGGAAGGGACCTTAAAGACCATCCAGTTCGAACCCCCTTGCCATGGGCACAGACACCTTCCACTAGACCAGGTTACCCATCCAGCCTGGCCTGATTGACCCTGATTTTTTTCCCCTGAAAACAAGTTTTTAAACATTTGCCCAGATCATATTATTAAGAGTAGTAGAAACTAGCAGAAGATTCCTGTGGGAATAATCACAAATACATTACAGAAAAGCTCTGCTTTCTCAATGCTTTGGTTTGTTTTGATGTTTCAAAGTAAAACTTTTCAAGGAACCTGCAAAACACTCTTGAACAGATCTCTAGAAGCCTCCCTGCTGTTCTCTGTGTCCCAGTGTGGAAGTATATGGCTTATGTCTCTTAGCCCACACGATAAACATTTCTATCTCATCACTGCCTTAAATGTATGACCACAGCTTACCTGTGCCCAGGATGTAATGCCCTGTTCTCTATAGAAATCTTCATATCCCAGCCTGCAGTTAACTGTTGGTGCTTTGCATGTGTTTTTCTGCCTTTTCATGTACGTTCTTGGCTATGCCACTGTGGAATTATCAGTAAATTGACAGCTTTAGCCCTGGTTCTCCATAGCCAGGAGGTCGATTTCACTGTGCAAAGCTCCACTGTGTTTCTCTTAGTTTGCATACAAAAGCAGCCAAAGTGATTCTTCCCGCTCCTTTCAGAGTAGGCCCCTCCATTTCAGGGCTGGAAAAGCCACTCCAGGGTAGGAAGCTTTGTTGCAGTGTGGTAGCAGTCTGGACACATCGGGCAGCTCTCAGTACCGAATATGTGAGCCTCAGCTTTCCTGATGGAATACTTGAAAGTCAGAAGGATCCCTTTTATTTTTGTGCCTGTGTTTTCACAGCGATATCCTTTAAAAATCAGCGCTGCGGTTGGTCAGGTAGGGAAGAGGTTTGGCCCTGTCACTCCTCAGGTCTCCCTGCTGTGGCTGCCGGGAGTGAGAGGAAGGGTGATTTTTGTGGAGCAGAGAGGAGTTTTGAGATGTCTGCGTTGAGAGAATGGGGACATCTGCTGGCTGAGGGCAAGTGCCAGTGAATCCTGCCAGCCCACGGCTGTCTTGGGAAAGAGGTGGGAAACAATTCTCTGTGGGCTTCCTGAGCCTTCAATCTGTGGAGCCCTTGGCAGCCGGTCCCAGACACTGAACACCAGAATCAGAGGGCAATGGCTCCTTGCCTCCCTGGCTTTCCTGATGCCTGGAGTAAGTGGAGTGCAACTCTGGAGGCACTGCACTGAGCAAGGGAAGAGAAAATCTCAAGAGGTCTGGGTAATACTGACCTCGTTGAACAATAAACCATACATGGCCTTGTCTGGGATCTCACGAGCTGTAGGCCATGGTGATTTTTAACCTTTCATAATTCTTGTCCTTTTTAACCCTGCCTAAATGAAAGGTGATGGCTAAAATAGAGCTGAAAGGCCAAACTTATTTGTGCACCCTGCCAGTGCTGTCCATGTTTCATCGGTGAACCTCAGCTAACACAGGGTCACTAAGTGCCTCAGAAGCATTTCAGTCCTACAGCAAAAGCTAAGAGAGTGCTTCTTTGATTGATTTTTCTTGCCCCTTCTCCTTCTAGAGATGTTTGACAGTGTTTGATCTCATCAGAGAAAAACAACACACTGCTTGTTCCAGCCTGCAGCGTAGATTTTGGCCTCTTCTGTCAGCCTAAGGATCTGAGCTTAGGTGCACTGGTGTTTGTTTTTGTTTCTTTTCATGACTGTTGATTTTCTAAGATTAGATAGCAGGGCCCAGATCCATCTATGAATCTGGGATAATATTTGTATATAGGGAGCCATTCAGGAGTTATCTCGACAGATTAAAGGTACTGAACCATATTTTGAAAATTGGAAAATATTCAGCACTAGTGTCAGTAAGAATCCAACATACCCTGATTTCTATCAAAACCATTTTTTTTCTAAGACCAAAGTGTTTCCTATCTACCTCATTTCAGAATTTATCTTGTTACAGGATTTTCCTCCTTTGCAGAGGTAGTGGTTTGAAAATGCTGAGCATGAAAGAAGAGGACTGAGGGTCTTTATCCCTGTTACTTACATAGATTTACAGGTCTTTCAGCTTCATCTGTAAAATAAGGAATGCTGTCATAGAATACAAGCAAGGCTGCTGCTGTGTTTGTCTGTGTGTTAGCTTCTTCTTTGAGCCCTTCTTTCATCCCTGCAAGGTCATCAGACAAGTGTACATTAAATCTGAGAACGGTTTGTTGAAGGAAAGTAATATAATGCCAGCTTGACATTGAATTTTGTGAGTATCTGTGCACTGGATCACTGTGCCTTAAAAGCAAGTACGAAGACAGTAGTTAATTGGAGACTATTCTGGCTCAGAGGGACAAAAAGTCTGACTCCTTTGAAAGTGTTGTTGAATTTGGTTTTTGTTGTCTTCCTGGTTCATGCGGGGCCAGCTGATAACCGTGGGCAGCATCTGATGAAACACTGCAGAACCTGCTGTAGCCCCAAAGCGAAGGGCAGGCAGCCAGATGCTGCACTGTGGCGTGGAACAGATGGGCAGACGTGGCTCTGGAACTGCCACATCCTGCCCAGGGCACATCACGCCAATGTAAAGCTGATTCTGAGCTGGACAGAGGCTCTTGGGTCCCTCCTTTGCTTGCTGCCAGCAGAGATGTGATGCTTTTGTGGCTCATCAGTGTTTGGCTGTAGGTTTCTGCTCTTTTGCTCCAAGGGAGTGCAATTCCTGATTTGGCATCTCTGTCAGGAAAAGGCATTAACACTGAAAAAAGGTTAGGGAGGCCTCTAAAATGGGAACCATCAAGACAACTCCTGCAAAAAAATCACTTGAGAAGTGCTTAGTGTATTGATTTCTCTCTTCACTTCTTTTTTTCCTAGCAGTGTTCCTTTTTGGCAGCTTTTCTAGATGTGCAGAAGTAACTCCAAAGCTGAGTGCTGGCAAACCTTACTTTTAAATGTTAGTTTTTGTTCTATCTGGTGTAGTCATAATCCACTGCCTTCAAATCAGAAGGGATCTTTAGGTGTTTAGTTCCAAATGAAATGCTGATGTTGTCAGTACTGCACCAGTGGTGGTTTTTGGCAGGAAAAAAAAGGAGAAAGACTGCAGTTTATTCACAACATGCATTTGGTGTAATTTAATTTTGCAAGGGTTTTTTGTTTGCAGTGAATATGCCATTGAGTGGTTGGGTCAGTGTTGGAAGGCTGGTGAGTTTTGAAGGGGACAGACCAATGCAGACAATAGGAGGACAAATGTTTGTGTAACTGTGATAGTGTTAATGCAGCAGGAATGTTACATTTTATTGATTTAAACAACAACAAAACCAAACAAACACTCAACCAAACAAGCCAAAAAAACCCAACCCCAAAAACAAACAAAAAAACCCCCTAACCCAAAAAACCCCACAAACCTCCAAATGTAGGTAGTTGATAATAATTGAATTTCAACAGTTCTGGGAAATTGAAGTATACATAAGATTTGTTCAGGCATTTACTGTGGAATTATCACAAGCGCCATTCCTTTATCATCTGAGGTGAGAGAATATTTGTAGGAAAAGATAAGTGTTTCCTACATCTGTCAGTGGCTTCTAGTTATATCAGTTCTAATAAATAATACTATCTTGCCCCATGAACCTTGCTTTCTTTATCTTCCTAGGCAGTTCCTTCAGCCTATGAGTACAAAGTCATCTTACTCGTGCAGCTGGAGAAACAGAGATGGGAAGGCAGATTCATACTGGGGGGGTGTTTTCAAGCCCCGAAACACACCTAAGAAACCCCCAAATACTACCTTTTCTCATAAGTGAGAGTTCTGTTTTTCAAGTGATTCCCAGATAGACACTTGATCTATTTGAATGCATATTTTATGCAGTACTTATTTAACAGTTAACTTAAAAAAGAACACTTAAATATTAATACATATCTTAATAAGTGACTACTTTTCCTAAAGCAAAACAGATTTAATATTTCATGAGTACAAGGGTCTCCTTAAGTGTGTTGTTTATCTGTTGAATTGACACCTCAGACCTTGTTTTAGACCCCAGGGATTTGCTGCCTGCAGTTTACAATATGCCATTTCCCAAAGATGCTAGTGTTCCTCCAACATAAATCATGACTTTTTTTCATCTGTCTTGCAGATGTACAGCACTCATTCATGAGAAGAAAAATACACTCATCTCCATCTATTTATAAGTGTCATATTCTGGATCCTGCCCAAGTCAGCTCAAGCTGCATGGACAGCATTTGGCCAGAAGCAAAAAGCTCCTTTATTCATAAGGTTAATGTTTAGCAGTGGACCAAATCCCATCTCAGTTCCACCAGTGTAAATTATCTGTTGAGTAATCCTAGTGTTACAATGGCATAATTGAGATCGAACTTGGCTTGTAGCACTGCCATTTTTTCCTCTTCCCATGGCTTTTTCCTGCCAGGATCCTTGCTGAAATCAATGAGTGTTCATGTTAGGGCCTAAGCCTTAATCTGCTTCTCTGCAGTTCTGCAAAGTCTGGGTGCAGGCTACGGCAGAAAAATAGATCCCTAAAAGAGGAATTACATAAATAAGTGCTGTAATGCTGCTCTTGGCTGGAAGTCATCCCAGTGATTATTTGGAATGTTGTGCATTTCAAGGATGAAAACAAGAAAACCAGCAGGACTTGACTGTGTAGCAGGGTGTGAGATGAGGTCGGTGTCACTGAGCAATTGTTGTGCCTCCCCGTGGTTTGCTCTAGCTTATTAATATTTCATTTCATTCCTTTTCTAAACTGGACCTGTTAAATGTGTCATCACCCATTGGATAATGGTGCTCAGTGATAGCTGATATTGCCCCCCACCACGGAAAGGGAGGCAAATGTTCATACAGGGCTATAAATAGAGGGCTTCATAAATCAGTCAGTGGATCACTTGCCTTGGCTGGCAATAAGCTGATTTATTAGCACTGCTGATACCACGGGTAGCATTTGGAAGAGTGGAAAGCACAGTCCCTTTGTCTGTGAATGAATGATGAGGATGAATTAGTAATGGGTAAAATGGATAAAATGTGCCTGGACTTTTCCATGGCATGGGCTGTGAAGTGGGCAGTTTTTTTCCTCAGCACAGGTTATTAACATTATCCATGGCTGCAAGGAGGAGCCTTCCCCCAAGACAAACTTTGCTACTTCTTCCCACTTCAATTTCCCTAATTTGGTGTTTTGGTGTTTTTGTGTTTTTCAGCAATGGGTAGAAGGGCTTGGATCCATCATACATAACTTTAGAGCTAACAATGTCAGTCCAATGACATGTCTCAAGAAACAGTAAGTTACTTTCTTTCCTCCCCTTTCTCCTTTATTTTCATGTCCGTGTATTTTCCTTGTTAGAATTGAAAAAAAAACCCAGTTGTTTTTCACAGTTCGACATTTACAAAACAGTGTCATAAAGAAAATGGTGTTAAATGAGTTAAGAGTTTGTCTTTTATTGAGACCAAAGATGTCTCAAGGCTATATCTGGCACGTGCCCAGGAGAAATTATAGGAGAATTTATAACTGCTCATTTGATTTATGGTAGTGTATGTTTTAATTATTGGCTGGTTTGTTTTTTCCTTGATGCATATGCTAGCAAAACCCCATGAGACTTTCTCATCTTCACACTTGTGTTAATTGCTGTACTGGTTTTTTTGGGCTGCTTTTTGCTTTTACAGTTAAAGAATTGCTCTGCCTCAAGCACTAAAAGGTTACAGAAAAATGTTTTTATTGCAGAACAATTATTTGTTTGTACTCATTTTGCAGACATGGCCACAAGTTAAACATAAGTATCTAGACCCCAATTTTAATAAATTGTATTTTAAAAATATTTCATTCCTAATTTCAGCTGGATGAAGCTGGCCTTTCTAACAAACACAAATGGGAAAATTCCAGTTCGGAGGTAAGCACAGTTGGGGAGCTCTAGGTTTTTTCAGTTCCTAGTTCTTTAATTTTAACAAAATTCTGTGGCTTAATAATGGAATATAATATCAATTTTATTACTAATACATATGCAAGAGTAAGTACAAAACTAGGTATTCTTATCTGACCTCCTTGGTAAGCTAGGCAGGACTTCTTACCAGCCTAGTAATTTTTTATTTTTTTGCAGTCCATTGTAATGAAGATATGAGTTCTGGTAATAGTTTTCAAAGTCACTTAGAGTTAAGAGCATCAGATTTCTCAGCCTAACACTCCTCAAACCCTGGGATGGGTTTTGCAGTTGTAAAATTTGATAAAATACTTTTAAAAAAGAACCATAAAAGCTTGCAGGCCAGTTAAGTAGAGGACAGAAAGGTACTTTTAAACTGTAGTTCCTTATAAAAGAGCCATATATGTGTCTGCCAAAAATGCTTCTGCTTTTATAGGAACCCCCAGGATAATACTTGGTTTTGCCCACATGGTAAATGAATTGTTGGGTTACTTGTTGTCAGGAACAGCAAAGCCAGAACAGCATCTTTCTTTCTGTGCAGCTATTAACTATTACAAGTTACTGATTTTCAGTCCTCTCTGGCTGGGCAATAACACTCCCCCCTCCTGCTCTAGAACTTCAGTCTTGCTCATACATTGAGCTGCTCTTCTCTTCATAAAGTACATGCAAAGCACATTTTTGGGGCATGCTGGTTTTTCATAAATGGAAACTTGCAGAAGGGAGCAAGAGGCAGGACTTTGTAAGAGAAGCCTCACACAACATATTTTTTCCCCAAGGGAGGAAAAGAGGATTTTGCATCTATAGAATCTGCAAAAAGACAAAGGGCCTGCCATGCTGCTTTCTAGGTTTCTTTAGTTTCATGACTCAGATGACACCTATATTGACTGTATTAAAGCTGCTTCAGTGTATTAATCCTCCAGTTCTCACATGGCCAAGCCCCTGCTTCTCTCTCCAACTCAGCTGCCATGAAGCACACCCTGTGCAGAAGTCCCATGAGGAATATCATCAGCTGGAGGGTAACGATGAGGGAACAATAGCACAGGGACAAATCAATTTTCAGGCCTTTACAGCTTTATGCCTGTGTTTGAACACAGAACCCTATTCCACAGTATGAATTTATAGTGTGCTAGCTTGTCTGAAACTGTTTCTGCCTTTAAATATTTTACATCACATTTAGTGAGGCATAAATTCTCTCTGTTATGCTCCAGCACAGATTTGTGTATGCAGACAAGCCTGTCTGTTGCTTAAAAATCCAGTTCACTGGGTCCACTGGATTACATCTTTAAATTTGAATTTGCACTATTTACAGGTTAACATAAATTGGTCCCTAGCAGTCTAATTTATTGTAAAAGTAGGTTGCTTACAAATTCATAAGGGATCGGCTATTCCATGGAGCTGAATCTCCTTTACATCTGGATACTCCAAGGAATGTGCTGTCTTGGTGTGAGTAAAATGTGGCAAATTTTTGGGGCTCACACAGGACACACAGGAAGTGCTGTGTCACCCACAGAAAGGATGAGGAGAGGTGTCAGTGAGAAGAGGAATATGAATGGGGGAGAGAAAAACTCAGTCTGCTCTGCAGGGCTGCATTGGAAAAGAGGGGGAATCACGGCCCTGACAGGATTGCAACACCATGGGATTGGCCTGATCCAGCACGAGCTGCTGACCATGAAGTGGGACACAGACACCCAGCGGTCTCAGCACTGGGCAGCCTGGGATGGGGGGGATTTCACTGCTTCCCCTTTCTTCCATGAACACTTAGTGCAGAGAAGGGAAGTGGAGAGATTGAAAGGAAACGGGGAGGGAGATGCGTAAGGAGAGGGAAGGTAAGCCAGGGGGAGGGAGATGCGTAAGGAGAGGCATATGTGTATGAGGAAGGCAAGCCAGGAAGCACTGGGAAATGGGAGCTGAATGGCTCTGCTATGCAAGGGGCACCAAAGTTTCACATTTCCTACCCAAGCCTCCCTCCCAGTACTTCTTTCACTGGTTTAAACCACTGGTGCTTCCCCTCCAACTGACCTTTCCCTTTTACCTGTTTTAAATCTGCTGTTACTTATTCAGCCCTTCTTCCTCACCCTCCTCCTGCTGCCAGGGGCTCCTGTAGCAATTGCTGTAGCTCTGCGGATACAGATGGGAAGGTTTCTCTCTCAGAAACAGAACGCCCAGCAGGTGTGTTCAGCCGTAGCAATGCTTATCACAAATGCTCCTGTATTTCATTTTTACACAGAAGTGCAGTAAAACACCAAGGGGAAAAAAAATCTCCTCTGTAGAATCAGAGCTCCTTGCATTTCCTCCCAAGTTTGAAACAAATTTTGCAACTGTCACATTCCCCATAGGGAATGACGAGCCTTGAGAAGGGGACACTCCTCAGGCTGTTGGCGGTAAATGCCATAAATATTCGTGACTCCTTGGTTGAGCAGTTGGGAGTTGCAAAGTCACAAACATTTTTCTCAAGCTACTTTTAGATTTTAATACATTCTGGGGCATAGATCTGTTGCTATCGATGTACTGTGTTTGGGAGAGAAGGAATTCTGGCAGTCAGCAGTGTGAAAACCTTAGGAGAGTAGCAGTTTTGCCTTTTGGGCTTTAATAAATTTTAGCAGTGTGAGTCTAGAATTACATTTACAGATCTTGCAAAGACAACACCATTTGTGAGATATTTTGTTATGTTCAGATTTTAACACTGCTGTAATAGATGAGTGAACAGGTCAGTGTTTGTTGAGAAAAAAAAAATCTACTTGGTTTCTTCAACTTTCTGCTGGCAGAAAATAGTTTTTCTATATGAGTGAGTTGCACCTGCTCATCTAGAGCCTGGTTGGAAATTAGCTTTGCTCAGTCTATGCTTCTCCCTTTGTATAACTACATTTGAAAGGATTTAAGCAACTTTAGGTCCTAACTATGAAAATATATTGGGAAAGAAAAGAAAACGCTAAACTATGACAAATGAAGCTTAAATCTGTTTTGTAGCAGTTTAATTAAGTTAATTTGAAAGTAGAGGTTTCTTAAGTGTGTTCTGTATTGATTACTCCAGAGTGTCTGGCATCTGTTTCAATACTTCAGTGTTGGTTGGAAATCAAAGTTAGATAATTCCTTGTACAGTGTAGGCAGGGGTACTTTCAGGTCACGCCAAGCTGATAAATTCAGTGTAGCCATCACAGAAGATTGACTTCCACAGGTTGTGCTGGCTTGATTTTTGAGGTAATGGTTGGAAAATGGTGAAGGTCTGAAGTAACCAAGTCCTTTAATCCATCAACGACCGCAATAGAGTCATATCCCTCAGCTCCAGAGCCGGGAAGTATTTTCAATATTTATGAGGAAGTACACTGGCATGTAACCATAAGCCCCAAACCACTGTAGGTGCAACGTGAGGAGTAAACACCTGTAGGTGTCAAGATGAATGGAAATCTGCTAGGATGAAGTCTCTTCTAATAGAGGGAAAGGCAGTTTTATTTGCAATAGCCTTAGCAAAATGAGTGTGTCACACTGCGTTTTTACAATCTTTTTTGATTCATGCAATCTTCTCCACACTGCTGCTCTCATTACAAATTACTGCTATGTTTGCTGTCAGCTTTTGTGAAAGAAAAAAATTCATTTGGCATCAAAAATAAGTTCCCTGCAGCCATGGAATCTTGGCACACATCTGATTAATTACTTACACCAATATTACATGTTTTACAGGACATTTATTATTGGAGCCCGATTCATTACAACAGACATAGAAATTTATGGGGCTGGAAATAGGTTGTAAATTGTAGAGCTAACATTACTCTGTGTTTTAGAATTAGCAGAAAAATAGATGCCTGAGGATTTTTTTAAGAAACGAGTACCTAGAGTTAAAATCAGTCTGTATTTTAGTGAAAATATCTTGGTACTTATCAGCTTTGGAAAAGCAAACAGCTAACTTAGATGCCTAAATAGGGACATAGAAATCTAACTGTTGTAAGGACCCAGTAAGAAAAAAAAAAGGCTAAGTTTTGTTAAAATATTTTTTTTATCATTTAGATATTTCACTTCCTGATCTTAATTTTATTAGTATGAAAATATTTTTATAGGCAGTTTGGAGTGTTTTGGAGAGTGAAACAACCATGAATTGCTATGGCAACACATAGCGGCAACAATTTGTTTCACGTCTCTTGCCATGTGCAATTATTTATTATGTATGAGATTAACTAAAGGTCTCAGCAAATGTTTGTCTCACTTGATCATAAAGAGCAACACATTCTTATCAGTGTTTCCCAATGTACAGCTTTTGTCAGAAATGTGTATTGGATACAGACTTCAGTTTCTCTCTCCAGACGAAGACACCAAAACCAAGGGGTTGTGGGACACACCACTTTAGCTCAAACCCTAAACAGAAGGAAGGAGAGCTGTCAGGTTTGGATCCCCCTTTCCAGAGCCAGAGGTTATTCAAACTCATCTCAAATGGAAACAGAACTAGACCAAACACTCTCCTGTTAATCATACCAAATAGCTACATTTTTGTGGGATTTATCTCATTCCAAGTGGAACCAGTTTGTCCATTATATGCATGGTGAAATCATGCTTTGGGAAGGAACAGGATGCTCATCAGTTTGGTGGAAATATTCCAGTGGCAACTGAGGCCTACCTAAAGGATTTGTGTGTAGTATGACTCAGATAGGATATTCTTAATGGCTGTGAGGTGAGGGAGCATCCAGAGGGAGGGGTGAGCACCACAGAAGGGAATGGGATTTGGCATGTGGCTGGGAGTCTCTTGATAGCAGCAGCTGCTTGAAAAGGAAAGAGGAAGGAAGCTGCCTTGGGGAACGGTCCACACCTACCTTATGGGTGACCTGGGAGGTGCAGGTTAATGCCTGGAATGGAAGGGAAGTCACCACAACCAGGAAGGACCGGAGATATGAGTCTCCTCACTTGGAGAATCCACTTTCTAAACAGTTATTTATCTCAGCACACAGCTTAAAAGAGCAAACAGAAGAATGCTTTGCGTGGCTCTGTATCCCAGTGTATTGGGGAAAAGAAAAAACCCTCTTTTGGTTCTGTTTGCAGTTCATTATTTTGATGTATTTTCTGATGGCTGGCTTGCAGGCAGAGCAGCGCTGCTCTGTGGAGCTTAGAGCACTTCTTCAACTGCACTATTACTTGGAAGCTGCTTACATTCATCAGTTGAAGCCAGAGGAAAATGCTGGCAGTAAAAGCAAGAGAGGGAGAGAGAACTGATTGTTTAAAAGTGACTAACATTTCTCTGTTTTGTTTTTTTTTCTCTCCGCTGTTTTTTGTTTTAGCATAACCAGAACCTTTGCATCAGGTAAAACAGAAAAAGTGATCTTTCAAGCACTTAAGGAATTAGGTCTTCCCAGCGGAAAGGTATTTAGTGGTTTTGAATGACTGTTTTCGTGTACTAATAAATTGATGACTCATTCACGTTTGGAGCTGTAATCTGAGTCATTTGCATCACAAAAAGCGTGCCTATTGTGTGTTACTTAGTAATCACTGGGGGTTGTTTACTAGAGCCAAAATGTAATTAAATCTGTATGACACAGAGGTCCTTAAACCTCTTAGAAGAGGCTTCCCTTCTTTTCTGTGACAAACTACCTTTTGTTCATTTATGCAAAATATCTAAGCACAGAATATGCATGTAATACATTTTTTTTGGTTGAATTTCTTGGACTCCTCCTGCTCTTTGCTCCCCTTCTTTGGAGAGCTGCTCTCCAGCTCTGTCCCACTTGCAGCGGGAGCCCCTGCCAGCAGCCCCAGAGAGATGATGGCTTGAACTTCTTGAGTTTTTGGATTTCTTTTTAATGTTTCAGAAAAAAACCAGACTGTTTTTCACCTCCGTGTTTATGTAGAATTAATGTTACTGTGAGGTTAGAATATGAGCACATCAAACAGATCTATGATAAAGATGGATTTAGAAGTACTTTGAGAGAGCACCAAAGAAACCAGGTAAATTTATACTTGGTAAGGAGCTAAACCAGTTCTCAGTTGCTTTCTTCTGATATTAGATATTCTCTTGGGAAAAGAGCACATAAGCTCTCTTGTCTGGATAAATGTACCTTTGCATTTCGTTGCAGAATGATGAAATTGAGCCTGCAGCTTTTACTTATGAGAAATTTTATGAGCTCACCCAAAAGATATGTCCCCGAACTGACATAGAGGA
This sequence comes from Ifrita kowaldi, assembly GCA_013398055.1. Classification (NCBI taxonomy): domain Eukaryota; kingdom Metazoa; phylum Chordata; class Aves; order Passeriformes; family Cinclosomatidae; genus Ifrita; species Ifrita kowaldi. The sequence goes on along the minus strand of VZRS01002209.1, from coordinate 71,265 downwards.
CCTCTTTAAGAAGATGTAAGTTCAAATTTAATATAATCTTGCTTTAAAGACATTTTGCTGTATTTTTAGTCCATAACTAATAGTGACAGAACACTGTAAAATTGATCTACCCTTGAATCCTAGTAGCATCAGCAGTACTTTAGCACAAACTCCAGTCTATGTTTTACCCCTTCCTCCCCTCTCAGACTGTTAATGTAAAAGTTCACTTTGTATTTTAGAGCAACTTTTACATGAGTTAAAGGAAGCACCTGGAACTCTTTTTTTTTTTTTTTGCATTGGCTTTACTAACTACTGTAATTTTTAACTTGCTCCTTTAGGTGATTAACACCGTATGTGAACTAATTAAATTAAGTATGAAATTGGAAGTTTGAAAAGTTTCTTCACTCAATTTATTCTCAGCTGGAGGACTTACATGTTGTTTTATGGAGTAATGTTTGTTAAGTGCTAGGAAGATATGTTGTGGGAGATATACTGTGCCAAGCATAGACAGCTAGTATGTTTTCTGTGCCTGTTCATTGTGAGATTATAGAGCTACTTTCAAGTAGAAAATAGTAGGTGGTTTTAAAAGTATCAACAATGTCAACATGTAAATCATACCTACTGTAGCATCGTGTATAAAAACTTACATTCTCTAATAAATTTCTTTTCAGCAATGGAGACAAAACTGATTATTTAACGGTAGACCAATTAGTGAGCTTTCTAAATGAAGTAAGCTTTTTCATACATTAACTACCATACGAGTCTGTCTGCAGTGGCTTGCTTCTTCCAATCTTTCCATTGCATGCCCCATGCCATTATTTGCTACGCTTCTGATCCGCTGATCTTTCCATTATGGTAACATCCAGGTGCAAAAATCAGCTCCAGCCGTGTGTGGTGTTGTGCTTTCTACGTGTTGGCTTTGCAGTTGCATCTGTTGATTACTTGCTGCTGTGTTATGGTGTGTGTTCTGTGTGTTTTATACTTTTTATGCTGTTACATTCGATGCAGTTTCCACTAAAATACACCCAGTATTTTATTGCAGGCAATTATTTCACCTGTAGGCCCCAGCTAAATATATCTGCTGGTGCTTCTAGAATAATAGAAAAACTGAAGTAGGCTTTTATAAACAGGGATTTGATCCTCCTCCACAGTATTATTTCAATCTGTTACAAATCTAAGAGCTAAGAGGATATTTCAAGAGTTTGTATATGATTTTTAAAATACCATGTGTGCAGAATAAGAGGAAATATTTTTATTGCTGTATTTCCAGAATGCAGTTGTTGGCAGAAGTATTTAGTAATTCTTAAAAGCATCATGAGTGTGTGAAGTAGTTCAATAAACAATGTGGGGTTGGCTCTTTTCTATTCCTAAAGCACAGTAAGTTATAGAAAACTGACTCAGTTGGAACTCCAGAAATAAATGCACTATGTGGATTTGACAAGAACACACCCATGGAAAATAGACACATCCTGCTTGGTTTTGTACTAGTAGAATATTGTGATCTGGAACATAGGAAGCTGCTGACCTCACTATGTGACATTTTTGGCTGCATTACCAAAAAATCTCTCCAGCTGAAATTGTTTTACTAGTTATAGTTGAATTTNGAAGCCTTCAGCCCTGGGAATGGGGAAGCAGAGACAAGGACAGGCAGGGTCAGAGGGAGGCACGGAACAGAGGCAAAATGGGACTCAGATACAGCTTGATGTATTTAAATATATATATGTTTATATATATATATATATATATATATATGTTTAAGTATTGGATTCTTCAATATGAAGGTCCAAGCTGTAAGTTCCCTATACATCAAATTTAAAATATAATTTCATTTTTCAGTACGGAATGTGTGCCGTACTCCTCACTGAACCTGAATTACTTGTAGAAAGGGTATTCAAAAAGAAAAGACAGAAGATTAACAGCTTGATTACATAATTGGGTTACATACTTGGGGCTTTAGTTCATATCTAGTGGCAAATTGAAGCACAGGCTTGATCTTACTGCTGTGAGACATCCTTTTATCACAGCTATTTACACAATTCAGTGTCTAAATGTTTGCAGGGCTGGAGTCAGAACTAAGGCTTGTCATTTTTGCTTCTCACTGGAGAGAGATAGGATAGTGTTGTGATTTAAATTATAAATTATCCCTTTAAAGCACCTCAGCCCCTGATTCACCTGTAGTGATAGATACACTTCACTGCTTGAAGCACACAGCACTATCCCCACCTTAAACCATGTTAGCTGCTGATTTTTTTAGTGTCCTTCTTCATTTTCAGGTAAATTATTATTTTGTCATTATTTTAAAATTGATCTCTAATTGTTTTAGTTTAAAGTGTAGTTCCTTGGGCCTAAACTTCTGCCAGCATTTGTAAGAACCCCCTATCTCCAGTAACTGATTGAAAAATTAAAATTGAGTTGTTGTGCTCTCAATTTTGTGCTGCTTTAGCAGTTCTTTTTACAGAATTAGGAACCTTATTTTATAGGTAGTATTGGGGAAAAATGCATCTTGTTAGCTACGTTCATATTGACAAAATACATTTTGGAACTGGAAATCTTGTGGTTGGTCCTTTAGCTGGTGACCAGAGCTGGGAAAAATTACTCAAGTGTTTTATAGAGTAGGACATTTATTCTGATGACTGAAACCAATGCCTTGGGTCTGTGCTGGAGGTCTTTTGGTTTCCAAACAGAGTTTAAAGTTTCGGTCATCATTTGAAAGGAACACAATCATTTCTGTCCCCTTGGCAGCTGGCCAGCACTGCAATTAGCCGTGGTGTCTAATGCCAGCAAACAGCAAAAGATTATTATCATTACAGAGGAGAGGGAGTTACTTGGCAGAGCAACTCTTCATGAGACTCTTTAACTTAAATTATTTTGAAGTAACCTCCAAGGCATGCTGCAGAAGCCCTAAGTGTTACGGGTTTTTAAGGAGAGCGCTGGGTATGAGAGGAGAGTGAGCAGCTTTCCTGGAGTTTTTCCAAACTCTTGTCTCTATTTGACTTTTAAATGCTGCTGGCTGACAGATGATTTAATTGTGCTTCACTATTAAAGCTTCTGGGAAGTTTTTAGAAACTTAATTATTGTCACGCACTGAGTATTTTGTCTAGGTCTCCTATTTTTAAAGTCAAATGGGGGGGGGGAGAAAATATAGTAGAAAAGGGACTGAAATCACTACCACTGAGATTTGCTCCTGCAGTTCATTTACAGCAATAAAATAACAAGGCAAAGAAGAGTTAAAATGGAATTTTCAGTAGTCTGACCAGGACTCATCCATTGTTTTGGGAGGGAGGTATTGGGGAGATCCTTTCCTATTCCCAATTCCTTGCTCTTCCTCCCTCTCTCTCTCTTCCACTTGTTTCCTCTCCCTCCCTCCTTCCCATGCACTCTATCCATCCCCCAGTTGTTCATCTCCCCAAAAGGACCTTCTCACCACTCCCAGGGCAAATTCAAGAGGCAGAACTGGTTTTAGCACACTTTCAACTGCTGCATGTCTCAGTCTGTACCCACTCTAAGGTGCTGGAGACAGGCTGGGGAGGCTGAATGAGCTTTTCTCTCTTTGCAGAACCCTCTGGGCATCATTTCTCCTGATGTTTTTAGTCAGTTCACCCTCATATGTTTGGGAATGCCTGGTGTGAGGGTGCCCTGTGTGACAGGGTAAATAGAATAACCAAATAAAACTTCATTGGACATATGCAATTAGCCCTGAAGTTTGTCTTTTTAGATGCAACTTCACACTTTAAATTTTGATCTGCTTTTGTGTCACTAGTTCCCTGTACCATCCAGCTCCGTGGTGCAGAACATTTCCCCGAGAGACACTACAGAACATTCTCACTTTTTTAAAGTAGATCTTTATCAGTTGCCAACTTTATTTTTTCAAAAAAGGGAACATAATGGTATGCTTTTGTTCATGTGGAAAATTGATAATGAGCAATGATCGTTGCTGCTAGAAGAATATTTTGCTCTTAGCTCCTTCTGATAACTCTGGGATTTTTTCTCAAGAGGAGCCTTTTTGCTTTATCCCATTTATTTTCTTCTGTTTGCTCATGACTAACTGTAGAAGAAAGTGAGTGGGGAAGAGCTCTTTTCTTGAGTGAAGAACCTTCCCTACTATTTCTTACAACTTTCTGAAGTGGTGTATTGTCACTAATGGTGTAAAGCCCTGTCATTTGTCACCGTGGAACTGTTGCATGCCAGTGTTGTGGTGGTGTTGGTTGGTGTGTGCTGCTGAGCAAGTCATGTCCTGCATCCATCTGCTCTCATGTCATGTTTCACCTGAGTTTTACTGGGGCATCCCAACAGCCGATCTGGCCTGAACAAACCTGCTGTGTTTAGATGCTGCAGACTGCCAGTAGCATTACTTGAAAGATCCCTCCTTAATTGCATGACTGAATTGGCATTGGTTGTAATTTCTTGGAGTTAATTAAGCACATGCACCAATGGATTGGTTGTAAGAAAAGAGATTGGATTGGATATTACTTTTCTCATGGGAAAAAAAAGAAAGTCTAAAAAGTTTCCACATAAGGAATTACAGCAAGTGCTGATAGTGCTGTGTAAGCCATGTCAACACCATCCTGTCCACTCCAAATTATTGATTGCCAATATGGGGGTGGCCTGTTACATCTCTGAATTCTGCTTAAACTAAAGCTTGGAAACTGTGCTCCTTCTGGGGTAAAAGAGTGTTTTCATAGTCATATTTATTTCTTTGTTTTGTTGCATCTGCTTACATGCCACTACTCTGTCAATTCTGGTTTTAATTTTCTTTTAATGGAGAATCAGGCACACAGTGTGCAGCTCTAATCCAGCATGGAGAAAAACCAAAGTTACATAGTATGCTATAAAGTGAAAACATAAAAATTCTGAATTTTATTAGTCTATTAGAAATCACTGCTAAATTGTACCTAAACATTACATCTATTATGAAATTCTAATATTGTAAATTATTGTGAATTGAAGAGATGATGCTGTGAAATTCTTGTGCATATTTCTTCTAAGAACCTATGTTGGTTTTTGAATAGTTAAAAACACGATGTTTCCACAATTCACAAATAATCATCCAGTACTTGCGTATTTCTAAACTCTTGATTTCAAATTCTGTATTTATAGTATAGCTTTATTTTACTTTTTTGCTTTATCTGTAGCTACTCTGTAAGACTTGCATTTTTGCAGAGGTGATTACAGTGCCACCAGTCAAGTCTCTCAGTTTACAAAAAAAAAAGGATTAGAGAGAGAATTTGCAAAGAGACATTGAGCTATTTATTTTCAACATCTCATTTGCACAGATGCCACATGCAGTCATTATTTTCATGAATAAGCAAGAGTAATATCACTTATATGATTGCATTGGATTTTTCTTTTCAAAAAATATTTTTGTGATCAAACTGCCTAGGTTTCTTATGAAAGATAAAGTTCATTTTCTACCTAATGCTGAAGTTGCTGTTGAATAGTCTGTAAGTTTTAGGGCTGCTTTTTTTTTTTTTAAATGTCCACTTCTTCCTTTCTCATCTGCAGTAATGAAATGCTCTTGGATGATAGCCATGCACTATATTGTTTTGCTGAATTCCGTTGTTTTCTAACCTTAGCATCAACGAGATCCTCGGCTCAATGAAATTTTATTTCCCTTTTATGACACAAAAAGAGCAATGCAGATAATTGAGACGTATGAGCCAGATGAAGACTTGAAGAGGAAAGGTAAATGGGGGAGGGAATTCAGTATTCACTGGGTTTAGGCATTTGGGGAATTTGTTCTGAAGCATCCAGGCTTTTAAAAGGGAGTTTACAGTCCTTGTGGGTCAAGCACTTGTGTGGCTCCCAGGGTACTGCACCAGGAAACTGCTCTCCTGAAAAAAATACCTCCCTTTCAAAATCAGATAGTTTTTTAGAAGGATTATTTCCCTGATCCAGGTTAGAGTGTGGCTACAAATCCTGATAGAAGAGGGAGAGGCTGGGATTGAGTAAATACAGAACAACAGGGGAGGCTCCTTCCAGCAACAAGGCAACGTGCAAGTGGCTGTGGTCAAGGTCTCAGAGAGACTGCAAAGCTCTGCAAAGTACAGATATTGTGCAAAAACTTAAAAAAAATTTGCCATATGCATCCACCTTCTTATAATACAATCTCTCTAGTGCTTGAGAGCAGCCTGGTGCAGAACAGGGTATTTTATGTGGGTGGGTTGAAAAATGTTCTCTCCGAGCAAGGTTGCAGGAAGTACCTGCAAGCCGTTCTTGGGCTGCTCATGCCCTGAGCTGCTGGGAGTGTAGGAGGTGTCAGTGGCTGAACTTTGTTCCCGGTTGCCGCAGTGCTCGCTGAGGGTTGGCTCTGAGGTCGAGCACCGGGCGAGTCCCTCGGCTACCACCACAGCCGAGGACCAGTGCAGACTGAGTTCAGGGGGATGGGTGAGACCTCAATAAGAGGCTCACCTCAGCCACCGATGTAGAAGGCGAAAGAGGAGATGAAGCAGTGAGGGAAGCTTTCAGGGGGATCAGGAGCAAGTTTATTGAAGGAACGCAGCGGAGGAAGCCGAAAAGCCCGAAGAAAAGCCCTTGTCAGGGGATTTTATACCCCTCTGGACAGGGTGGAGCATACACAAAACAGCCAGTGATAACACGAACAAGGAGCGTAACCGAGGTGGGGACACTGACATGGTGGCCAATAGGAGTGGGGTAGGCGGGGGAGGGTGAACCTGAGCCAGTGGGCAAACCATGACTCAACCAGGGGAGGAGTGTGCGGCGGCCATTGCGGATGTGCCAGGCTGCGCGTCTTTCCCGCCTTGGCCGACGGCTTTTCCCGCCAAGCTGCCTGAGGGGCAGCCATGTTGATGCCGGCGGCCATTTTATGGCTGCTGGACTTTGAGGGTATTAAAGCATTGGACTTTCTGTCCTACGGGGTCCGGGACTCCATGGCGGGAGCTGCAGCTCACCGCAACACCCAGTTCTTACCCATTTTGCTGCAGTAGCTGTGGTGGGATCAACTGCAGAAATGAAAAATGTTGCTTTCCCCATCTGTGCTCCCTGCCCTTTTTGCTGAGATTTGCTGTTGTCCTAGCAAGCAGAGAGGAGACTGCAGCTTTGCAAAGCCCATGCTAACAGGAATCCTCTTTCACAGACATTTAGGCTCATGGATCAAGGTAGAAGTATTTACACATCCAGCAGAGCTGCAGCCTCTGCGGGTGAGGGATGTGCAAAGCAGGCAACAGAAGGAGGCAGCGTCTAAAGCTGCCCCAGTAAAGC